>JARQOC010000003.1:398945299-399500125 GCA_033576535.1 Allobates femoralis | reverse complement strand
GGGCAGGTAAAGAGACAGGGCAGGGCAGGAGACAGGTCAGGGCAGGAGACAGGGCAGGGCAGGAGACAGGGCAGGGCAGGACAGGAGGCAGAGACAAAGCAGGGCAGGAGACAGGGAAGGGCAGGAGACAGGGCAAGCAGGAGACAGGGCAGGACAGGAGATAGGGCAGGACAGGAGATAGGGCAGGACAGGAGACAGGGCAGGACAGTAGACAGTAGACAGGGCAGGAAAGGACAGTAGACAGAACAGGAGACAGGGCAGGACAGGAGACAGGGCAGGACAGTACAGGAGACAGGGCAGGTCAGGACAGTAGACAGGGCAGGTAAGGACAGTAGACAGGGCAGACAGGACAGTAGACAGGGCAGGACAGGACAGTAGACAGGGCAGGACAGGACAGTAGACAGGGCAGGACAGAGAGACAGGGCAGGCAGGAGACAGGGCAGGCAGGAGACAGGCAGGCAGGAAGCAGGACAGAGAAGGGCAGGAGGAACAGGGCAGGGACAGGAGACAGGGCAGGGAGGGCAGGACAGAACAGGGCAGGGCAGAGACAGGGCAGGCAGAGACAGGGAGGACAGAGACAGTGAGTACAGGGCAGGACAGGTAGACAGGCAGCAGCAGAACAAGGAGAACAGGGCAAGGCAGGAGACAGGGCAGGACAGAGACAGGGCAGGCAGGGACAGGCAGGACAGGAGACAGGGACGGACAGGAGACAGGGCAGGACAGGACAGTAGCAGGCAGGACAGGGCAGAGGAAGACGAGGGCAGGACAGAGACAGGGCAGAGGACAGGAGACAGGGCAGGACAGGAGCAGAGACAGAGCAGGGCAGGACAGGCAGAGACAGGCAGGACAGAAAGGAGACAGGGGCAGGACAGGACAGTAGACAGGGCAGGACAGGACAGACAGGCAGACAGGAAGACAGGCAGGAGACAGGGCGGCAGAACAGGGACAGGGCAGGATAGGACAGGACAGGGCAGAGACAGGGCAGTGCAGAGACAGGACAGAAGACAGGGCAGGACAGGACAGTAGACAGGCAGGAACAGGACAGAGACAGGGACAGGAGACAGGGCAGGGCAGGAGACAGGGCAGGACAGGGAGAGACAGGCAGGGCAGGAGACAGGGCAGGCAGGGACAGGGCAGGGAGACAGGGCAGGAGCAGGGAAGAGACAGGGCAGGGCAGGCAGGAGCAGGGCAGGGCAGGAGACAGGCAGGCAGGAGCAGGGCAGGGAAGGACAGGGCAGGCAGGAGACAGGCAGGGCAGGGACAGGAGACAGGGCAGGCAGGAGACAGGGCAGGCAGGAGACAGGGCAGGACAGGAGACAGGGCAGGAGGACAGAGGCAGGGCAGGAGACAGGAGACAGGGCAGGAGACAGGACAGGCAGGCAGGAGCAGATACAGGCAGGGGACGGGAGACAGGGCAGAGGCAGGAGACAGGGCAGGGCAGGACAGACGGGGCAGGGCAGGAGACAGGGCAGGCAGGAGACAGGGCAGGGCAGGAGACAGGGCAGCGGAGACAGCAGAGCAGGGCAGGAGAGACAGGGCAGGACAGGAGACAGGCAGGCAGACAGGACAGGGGACAGGGCAGGCAGGAGACAGGGCAGGAGACAGCAGGGCAGGCAGAGACAGGGCAGGTGGCAGGAGACAGGACAAGGGCGAGACAGAAGGAGAGGCAGAAGAAGAAGCGAAGAGACAGCAGCGAGCAGGGAGAGCAGCAGGCGCAGAGAAGGGAGACGGCGCAGGACGGGCAGAGGCAGAGGCGAAGGAGAGGCGGAGCAGGCAGAAGAGGGAGGCAGACAGCAGGAAGCAGGAGAAGGCGCAGACAGCAGGCAGAGAAGCAGGAGGAGAACAGGGAGGAAGAAAGGCAGAGGACAGGGCAGGCAGGACAGGCAGGAGGGACAGAAGGAGAAGGGCAGGAAGAGACAGGGCAGACAGGGGAGGCAGGAATAGAGCAGGGCAGGAGAAACAGGGCAGGACAGACAGGGCAGGAGGAAAGAGACGGGCAGACAGGACAGAGACAGGCAGGACAGGACAGAGACAGGGGACAGGAAGTAAAGGGCAGGACAGGAGAGACAGGAGACAGGGAGGAAAGGACAGGCAGGACAGAGACAGGCAGGGGACAAGACAGAGACAGGGCAGAGACAGGCAGGACAGAGGACAGACAGGCGACAGGGCAGAAGACGAGGACAGGGCAGGACATAAGCAGGCAGGGCAGAGACAGGGCAGGACAGGACAGGCAGGAAGGGCAGGGACAGGGAGACAGGGCGAGCAGGGCAGAGACAGGGAAGACAGGGCAGGCAGGAGAGGACAGTAGGAAGGACAGGGAAGGGACAGGACAGAAGCAGGGCAGGCAGGAGACAGGGCAGGACAGGAAGTAGACAGGGCAGGAAGGAAAGAACAGGGCAGGACAGGAGGAACAGGGCAGGCAGGACAGGAGACAGGGCAGGAGCAGGAGCAGTAGACACGGAGCGGAAGAGCAGGGCAGGAGACAGGAGAGGAGAGGCAGGAGGAGCAGGGACAGGGCAGGAGACAGGGCAGGGCAGGACAGGACAAGGGCAGAGCAAGAACAGTGAGGGCAGGACAAGGAACGTAGAGACAGGACAGGACAGTAGACAGGGCAGGACAGGGACGTAGGAAAGGCGGACATACGAGGACAGGGAGGGACAGGAGGGTAGGAGACAGGGCAGGAGGGAGAACAGG
Source organism: Allobates femoralis (assembly GCA_033576535.1). Taxonomy (NCBI): domain Eukaryota; kingdom Metazoa; phylum Chordata; class Amphibia; order Anura; family Aromobatidae; genus Allobates; species Allobates femoralis. The sequence goes on along the minus strand of JARQOC010000003.1, from coordinate 399,497,431 downwards.
GCAGGGCAGGAGACAGGGGGAGGGCAGGACAGGGCAGGCAGAGACAGGTGCAGGGCAGGAAGACAGGGCAGGGCAGGAGGCAGGGCAGGGAGGCAGGCAGGAGACAGGAGGAGAGGACAGGGCAGGGCAGGAGACAGGGCGGAAGAGAGGCAGGGCAGGGAGACAGGGCAGGCAGAAGGGCAGGACAGTAGACAGGGCAGGACAGTAGACAGGGCAGGACAGTAGACAGGGCAGGACAGGACAGGAGACAGGACAGGACAGCAGACAGGACAGGAGACAGGCAGAACAGGAGACAGGGCAGGACAGTAGACAGGGCAGGGCAGGAGACAGGGCAGGAGACGGAGGGCAGGCGGGAGACAGGGCAGGGTAGGAGAAAGAGCAGGGCAGGAGACAGGGCAGGGCAGGAGACAGGGCAGGGCAGAGAGAGACAGGGCAGGAAGAGACAGGGCAGGGCAGGAGACAGGGCAGGGCAGGAGACAGGGCAGGGCAGGAGACAGGGCAGGGCAGGAGACAGGGCAGGGCAGGAGACAGGGCAGGACAGAGGAGACAGGGACAGGACAGAACAGGACAGGAGACAGGACAGGAGACAGGACAGGAGACAGGACAGGAGACAGGACAGTAGACAGGACAGCAGACAGGGCAGGACAGTAGACAGGGCAGGATAGTAGACAGGGCAGGACAGTAGACAGGGCAGGACAGGACAGGAGACAGGCAGGAGCAGGGACAGGACAGTAGACAGGGCAGGGCAGGAGACAGGGCAGGGCAGGAGACAGGCAGGGCAGGAGACAGGGCAGGGCAGGAGACAGGGCAGGGCAGGAGACAGGGCAGGCAGGAGACAGGGCAGGCAGGAAACAGGCAGGACAGGAGAAGGGACAGGAGACAGGACAGGAGACAGGACAGGAGACAGGACAGGAGACAGGACAGGAGACAGGGCAGGAGACAGGACAGGAGACAGGGCAGGAGACAGGGCAGGGAGGACAGGGCAGGAGACAGGGCGAGAAAAGAGAAAGCAGGAGGAGAGAGAGGAAAAGCAGAGGAAAGGAGAGAGGAGAAAGCAGAGAAGAGGAGAGAGGAGAAAGCAGAGGAGAGGCGAAAGGAGAACCATTTGTATACAGCCACAAAATGGAGCAATGTGTCCATGATTTCACTGCAACCAGAGATCTGTGACCAATCTCTGCACAAATATCTGTGTGAGTGACGTGGCCCTAATGGACACTTCTGAACAACTTGCTGGTTGCAGTGAAATCATGGACACATTGCTCCATTTTGTGGCTGTGTACAAATGGAACAATGTGTCCATGATTTCACTGCAACCAGATATCTGTTCAGAGGTTGTTGTGTGTAAAGTGGCCCTTAGGGTACCTTTACACGCGGCTACATTTGTAGCTTGTCACCAGGTAACTTACTGGTTGCAGTGAAATCATGGATACATGGTTCTATCTTGTTGCTGTGTACAAATGAAATCATGTATCCATGATTTCACTGCAACCAGTAAATTACCTGGTGACAAGCTACAAATGTTCTCCCTTTTCCTCACTGAGAATAAAACTATAAAACAATACACATTTGTTATCAGTATGTTCAAAAAATTCACCCAACGGTTACATAATTAGTAAAGAAAAAAACCTCACCACATTTGGCCTCTTACAAATATCCATTGCATTTAACAGGACACTGCCAGCCACCCTCATGGTGGGTTTACACGCCGCGATATCGGCGTCCAACTCCGACCCAACTCCGACAAAAAGTCATGTGGGTTGCGAGTTGGACCCGATATCATGTGCGCGTTGTACGGTTTGAGCGTACAACGCGATGCTGGAACGATGCCAAAACGATATCGGAGTTGAATAGCAGACCTATTCAACTCCCCGATATCGCATGGCCATTGTAGCAGCATCGCAGCGTATGACAGCCCAACTCCGATGTGTACTCGCACCTCACCCATTAACTCCCATGTTAAATGGTCGTTACGGAGTTGGTGGGCGTACACATTGGAGGGACGTTGTTTCCCGATATCGCAGCGTGTAAACCGCCGATGCGATATTGGGAAAAGGGCTGAAAAAATGCGCGCTCCTGCGCCGTTGCCTCCGATATCGCCGCGATATCGGGATGTGTAACCCCACCATCAGAGGCAACTCATGTCACCCAACACCAATACTCAATCCCCTACAACCCTGACATGGGGGCGATTGTAGCATCTGCGTCCAGCCATGTCACAAAGAGGGGACCGGTGGTATCACCGGACATGAGATCACCACAGGGCGGCAGCCACTCCAGACCATGTGAAGCACAGTGTCAGGACACCCAGCTGTTAGACAAGGCAGGCTGCTCTGCACCAAAAATATAGAGGTCCCTAGAGGGCCCAGCCTCTAACTGCAGAAGGATAAAAAAAAATGCAATAAACACTATAGATGAACAGTGAGGAGTTGGTTGATATTTTGGACCAAAATAACGTAAGCTCGTAGCCCTTTAACAGGCCCTCACGCCTACGAGTACCTAGCCATATATTTGACCACATGTATAATTTAATTTAGAAAATTCACCGAATGGTTACATAATTTGTAAGTGGCCAAATGTGGTGAGTTTTTTTTTATCAGTATGTTCAGAAATATAAAATAAAATCAATTTCAAGCATGTGCATTTTTAAAATTTCAAAAAATGCAGTTCCAATATTTGCATGGACACTAGGGGGAGCCAGAGACCCTCACAGTGTGCATGACACCAAAGCACCATAACTGTCTCTCACAATACAGGACCTTTCAACAGTTTAGAAAAAAAAACTGAATCATTTAAAAAAAATAATAAAAAAATAAAGCAAAAACCCCAAACTGTTGAAAACCCTTGTGATGTGAATGAGGACGACACATTGCACGCACAATGCAAACCAGCAAGAAAAAAAACACATCGCAAAACACTTTGAAATTAAAAAAAAAAAACACACATTTTTTCAGAAATATAAAATAAAAATCAATTCGATCTGTAAACTATGTCATGGAGAAAAGGAAAACCACCAAAATTACGTTTTTTTGGTTGCTACAACATTAAAATAAAATGTAATAAGGCTGGGGTCACACTTAGCATGAGGTTTTTTGGGGCTTTAAAAATAAGCATGCGTTTTTGCATTCTTTTTTCATTTCTGCATGCGTTTTTTTTTAGGCACCCATGCGTTTTTGCATGCTTTTTTCATTTCTGCATGCGTTTTTTTTAGGCACCCATGCGTTTTTGCATGCTTTTTTCATTTCTGCATGCGTTTTTTTTAGGCACCCATGCGTTTTTTTAGGTACCCATGCGTTTTTTAGGCACCCATGTGTTTTTCCATGCATTTTTGAATCAGCAGCAAAAAAAAGTCCATGCACCATTTTTTAGTGCTGATTTAAAAACGCATGCGTTTTTTTAACATGGGCCCCTATGGTACTAAATAGTACTAATGTACCATGCGTTTTTGGATGGTACTAAATGGTACTAATGTACCATGTGTTTTTGCATGTGTTTTTGATGGCAGCTCCTCACATAAGTGCAAAAATGCATGCCAAAAATGCATGGCACTTTAGACATGCGTTTTTGCTATTAGGGTATGCGTTTTTGCTATTGGGGTATGCGTTTTTGCTATTGGGGCATGCGTTTTTGCTATTGGGGTATGCGTTTTTGCTATTGGGGCATGCGTTTTTGCTATTAGGCCATGCATTTTTTGCATGGGGGCCTATGGGTGCGTTTTTACATGCATTTTTAAAAACGCAGGTCTCCAAAAAAGCATGTAAAATCTGCAAGTGTGACCCTGGCCTAACAAGCGATCAAAGCAACGTATCTACCCAAAGATGTTGTCATTAAAAAGATTAGTTCAAGACGCAGAAAATAAGACATCACACAGCCCCAGATCCCAAAGAATGAAAACGGGTCACAATATGGAGACAAAAGCACAATCTCTTTTTCTAGAACTTTCAGTTTGTTCCACCATTAGATAACAGTAAGGCTACATTCACACTGTGCGTTTCTTGATCCGTTTTTTCCACCATTAGATAACAGTAAGGCTACATTCACACTGTGCGTTTCTTGATCCGTTTTTTCCACCATTAGCTAACAGTAAGGCTACATTCACACTGTGCGTTTCTTGATCAGTTTGTTCCACCATTAGATAACAGTAAGGCTACATTCACACTGTGCGTTTCTTGATCCGTTTTTTCCACCATTAGATAACAGTAAGGCTACATTCACACTGTGCGTTTCTTGATCCGTTTTTTTCCCCATTAGATAACAGTAAGGCTACATTCACACTGTGCGTTTCTTGATCCGTTTTTTCCACCATTAGATAACAGTAAGGCTACATTCACACTGTGCGTTTCTTGATCCGTTTTTTGCACCATTAGGTAACAGTAAGGCTAAATTCACACTGTGCGTTTCTTGATCAGTTTGTTCCACCATTAGATAACAGTAAGGCTACATTCACACTGTGCGTTTCTTGATCCGTTTTTTCCCCATTAGATAACAGTAAGGCTACATTCACACTGTGCGTTTCTTCATCCGTTTTTTGCACCATTAGATAACAGTAAGGCTACATTCACACTGAGCGTTTCTTGATCCGTTTTTTGCACCATTAGCTAACAGTAAGGCTACATTCACACTGTGCGTTTCTTGATCAGTTTGTTCCACCATTAGATAACAGTAAGGCTACATTCACACTGTGCGTTTCTTGATCCGTTTTTTCCACCATTAGATAACAGTAAGGCTACATTCACACTGTGCGTTTCTTGATCCGTTTTTTTCCCCATTAGATAACAGTAAGGCTACATTCACACTGTGCGTTTCTTGATCCGTTTTTTCCACCATTAGATAACAGTAAGGCTACATTCACACTGTGCGTTTCTTGATCCGTTTTTTGCACCATTAGGTAACAGTAAGGCTACATTCACACTGTGCGTTTCTTGATCAGTTTGTTCCACCATTAGATAACAGTAAGGCTACATTCACACTGTGCGTTTCTTGATCCGTTTTTTCCCCATTAGATAACAGTAAGGCTACATTCACACTGTGCGTTTCTTCATCCGTTTTTTGCACCATTAGATAACAGTAAGGCTACATTCACACTGAGCGTTTCTTGATCCGTTTTTTGCACCATTAGATAACAGTAAGGCTACATTCACACTGTGCGTTTCTTGATCCGTTTTTTGCACTGCATAAAGCAGATCACTCAGATGAAATTCCAGACAAGTCTATGGGATCTCATGTTTTGTGATCTGTTTTTCCCTTTAGGAGGGCTCCTCTTTAGAAGAGTGCATGTCAATGTCTGTGGATCATTACTAGGACAGCTCCTGTGTGTGCAGATACAAATGCAGCATGAGCACAAAAGGCGCACAGTGTGAATGTAGCCTGATAGCTCCAGGCTTGGGATCTAGGAGCCTGCACTGTGCACAGGCATCACACACAAGGAGGAGATGGGAAAATGCACAATCACAGTTTAGGGATGAATCTATGGGGGAAAAGACTTCACTACCAAGAAATGGCTGGATAATAAAGGCTCTCCTTCAGTGAGGGGTATGACTGGACGATAGCACTCTATGACTGAGGCTTCCCTCTCCAGCCCCTGGGTCCCTTCTCACTGTAATAAGCACTTGTGCCCCCTGTTTTCCCTCAGCAGCACACACCCCACATGGAGGAACTCACCATAGCTGCAGCTGCTGCAGGTCTAACCTGTGGACTAGTGATGTGTAGTTCACAAACGAGCCGACACACTGAGCCGACACATTGAGCCGGCACACTGAGCCGGCTCTCTGCTGTGAACGCTCCAGAGAGCTGTGTGTTTCTCTGCTGTCATCTGCACTGTCACAGTCTGGAGGAGCAGATAGGAGATAAGTGATGTGTAAACAGAGCTGTGAAGGGCCTTCTCCTAATTAAAGATACACACACATTGTTTCTTCCTTAGGGCAGTGGACACATGACCAGCAGTGAATGATGTCCCAGGGTCACTTTCCTGACCTCATCTGGCATTTATGGTCTGTGTAGGAGGAGAGGCAGCTTGTTATTATCAATGATCACCTCAGAGTATTAGGATTCAGGAACACTACAGGGGAATAGAGCTGTTGTTGGGCAAGTAATATGATTTTAGGCAAAATGTGGAGCCATGTAGCTGCAGCTTCAATAATTAGAGTATATATAGGAAGTCAGCACTAAGGTTAGCCTCACACATGCGGACCCCTCCACAGCGTACTGCGGAAGGGGATCCACAAGCTGAGCGCAGGTGCCTGCGCTCTGATGCAGATTGGCGTGCGCACCCATTCACTGCCATGTATGATTTGTACGCAGGCGGATACATGCGCACAAATCACACACTATCGTCCGCACGTATCCACCTACATGGCAGTGAATGGGTGCGCACGCCAATCTGCATAAGAGCGCAGGCACCTGCTTCCCCATGTTAAACATAAGGACTTGCGGTGCCTGCGTTCAGCTTGTGTCACTGTCCCTTCCCAGCCTGCGCCTGCTGCCGCTCAGTCGGTGCCAGCTCCTGCTACTCACCGGCTACCCCGGGGGTCCCGCTCTGTGTTCCCCTGTGCTCCCCTCCAGCTGCTGTAGCTTCCAGCCCTCCTCTGTCCTCCTGTCTTCCTGGTAGTGCACATAGGGGGCGGGCGCCTGCTCGTGCACTCTCTTAAAGGGCCGGTGTGTGTCCTTCTCCCAATCACCCCTCTCAGCCAATCGCTGCTGAGGGGTGGATACTTAAGATCAATCCCTGCATTCAGCCAGTGCCTGGGCGTTCTACTGTGCTCCTTGAAGTACCGTCACACGGGGAGATATCGCCGGCGATGTTGCCGGCAACCGAGGGGCGTGGCCAGGTTGCGGCGACATCGCCGGCGAATTGCCGCGTGTGACAGGGCGATAATCAGGCGATGAATCGCCTGAGTCACATCGCCAGGTTTCCCAACAATGTTGGGAAACCTGGCGATGTTGCTCAGGCGATTCTGCCTGATCGCCCTGTGTAACGTGGCAATCCGCAATGTTACGGGCGATTCCGCCTATCTACTACATTGCGGGTTATCGCTCGCTGGGTTGCTGGGCAACTCAGCGAGCGATAGCCGCGGCAACTAGCCGGCGACATCGCCGGTAAGTTGCTCAGTGTGACATCTCACCGGCGATGTTGTCAGGGATGCGCGCTCCCGCGATCCCCTGCAATATCGCCGGCGATATGTCCCTGTGTGACGGTACCTTGAGCGCTTGGTTTAGGCCTGGCTATCTTCAGTGTTCCCTTGCATTTTGCTTAGGCGGCCGTCACACGCTACAATCTTGTTAGCGATCACATGCATGCGCGATCGCTAACAATATCGTTCACATCGTTGGTGAGCTCTCACACAGGCAGACTCACCAGCGATGTGGACCAGCGTGATCGCTGGTAACCATAGTACACATCGGGTTACTAGGTGCCGCGCGGCGCTTAGTAACCCGACGTTTACCATAGATACCATCTCCCAGCATAGGCTCTGCCGCTGGGAGATCGTTCATCGTGGTGTCACACACCACGATGATGCAGATTGATCAAGCGATTATCGCTTGATATGAGCTCCTGCTCACAAATCTGCGATCAAACAATCAAGCGATTTTACATTGTAAAATCGCTTGATTGCACGCAGCGACGCACAAACGATATCGCTTAAGCGATCAAAAAGCATATCGCTTAAGCGATATCGTACAAGAAATTGATGCGTGTGACAGCCGCCTTAGACTAGTTTCACACTACGATTTTATCAGTTCCAATGCTGTCCGATAAAAATCGGACAGCATCGGAACGATTTTTGCCTCCATGCAGCCCAATGGCCATCGGACCGAATCGGATGTGCACTAAATGGCATCCGATTTGGTCCGATCCGATTCTGTCCGAAAATAAAATCGGACAAACTCGGATCGGACCAAATCGGATGGCATTTAGTGCACATCCGATCCGACCCGATCAATTTAACATGGGGCCCTATGGAGCAGGGTCTGAGGAAACATCTGATGTGTCCTCGGACCCGATTTTAGTGTACTGAGCATGCTCAGTACATTAAAATAGCTCCTAAAAGTGAATTAATGGGTTGATTAAAAAAAAAAAAATCTATGCCCACCTGTCCATGAGGCCCCCGACGTCTCCGCGCGTCTCCGGTGTCTCACTGTCTGTGCTGACAGGACCTGCCGTGATGTCGCAATCACCTGACTGCCAGTAACCAATAACCGGCAGTCATGTGATTGTGACGTCACGCGAGGTCCTGGCAGCACAGACAGTGAGACACCGGAGATGCGCGGGACCGTGCAGGAGTCGTGGACAGGTGAGAAAGGAGAGGAGGAGAGGGGAGGACAAGAGGAGAGGAGGAGGAGGACAAGAGGGGAGGAAGGGAAGAGCAAAGGAGGACAAGAGGGGGAGAGCAATGGAGGACAAGAGGTGGAGAGCAATGGAGGACAAGAGGTGGAGCGCAATGGAGGACAAGAGGGGGAGCGCAATGGAGGACAAGAGGGGGAGCGCTATGGAGGACGGGGGGAACACTATGGAGGACCGGTGGAGAAGAGGGAGGACCGGGGATCATATTGGAGGACCGGGGGAGAGACAGCTGATGACAGCTGACAGGAGCGAGGTGAGGGCAGGCATCAGATAAAATGTCGGAATCGGATGCCTATTTGGCATCCGATTCCAGGCATCAGAAGAATCCGATGCTGTCCGATTTATATCGGACAGCATCGTATTTTAAAAAATCGTAGTGTGAAAGTAGCCTTACACTGTGTTCTGTTTTCTTTCAGAGGGATCCTGTTCTGCCTGTTATTCGCATCTCCAGCTTCAGACGTCGCCAGCTGCTGCCTGAGGATCCCTCCACCCCTCTTGCCTTCCTTCTTTCTGGGCGCCGCCTGGCAGTCGGTCAACAGGCTTCAGGGTCATCAAGCCTCCCACGTTACGCTGAGTCATATCCCTGTACAGGGGTCAAGGTCGCGGGGTTCCGGTAGGAGGTTCTGGTGGCTCTGACCCTGAGGCCCTCTCCAGGAGCTCTGTGTCTCCTTTGTAGTTATAAATAAAACTCCTTTACCTGCCTTCTGTCTCAGCGTGTTTCTGGTATCGACATCCACAGATTCTGTGGTCCAGTGGGTCTCTTCGTTCCCTCCGCCTGTGTTGATGTGACAGCTTGTGGATCCCCAGTCTGATGAGCCACGGTGTGAAATTTAGACCTGGCCCCCTCCCACCTCTCACACTCCGCGTGTACACACATTAGGTCAGATATATGGGCCCCATGCATATATGTCCCTTATCCTGGTATATATGGTCTTCCCCTCCCACCATCATAGTCCTCCAATTATTATTATTATTATAATTATTATTTATTTATATAGCGCCATTGGGTTCCATGGCGCTTTACATGAGGATGAGGGAGACAAGAACAAGTACACTAAATCTAGGCGATCAGGACGTACAGGTACAGGAGGGGCAGGGACCCTGTCCACGAGGGCTCACAGTCTATGAGGGGTGGGTTAGGATACAGTAGGATGGGGGAATGTCAGGTATGGGGCGTTCGCCTGGGTCTCATGGCAGGTTGTAGGCTTGACGGAACAAGTGAGTCTTCAGGTGACACTTGAAGCTACTCAGGGTAGGAGAGTGCCTGACGTGTTCGGGTAGGGAGTTCCAGAGTAAGGCAGATGCCCGGGAGAAGTCCTGGACTCGGTTGTGCGAAGAGGTGATGAGGGGGGAGCAGAGGAGGAGTTCTTGGGAGGAGCGGAGGTTGCGTGAGGGTAGGTATCGGGAGACCAGGTCGGAGATATATGGTGGAGCCAGGTTGTGTATGGCTTTGTACGCCATGGTTAGTGTTTTGAATTGGGATCTCTTGGAGACGGTGAGCCAGTGAAGGGCTTGGAAGAGGGGGGAGACAGGGGAGTAGCGGGAGGACATATAAATGAGTCGGGCAGCGGAGTTGAGGATAGACTGGAGAGGTGTGAGGGAGTTAGCCGGGAGGCCATTGAGAAGGAGGTTGCAGTAGTCAAGGCGGGAGATGATAAGAGCATGGATGAGTGTTTTAGCGGTGTCGTGGGTGAAGAAGGAGCGGATCCGTGAGATGTTCTTGAGCTGGAGCCGGAGGGATGTGGTGAGGGCCTCGATGTGGGGTTTGAAGGATAGGGAGGAGTCAAGGATTACCCCGAGGCACTTGGCTTGGGGGACTGGGGAGAGGGCGCAGTCGTTGACGCAGATGGATAGGTTGGGAGGTGGGGTGGAATTTCTTGGGGGAAAGACTATGAATTCAGTTTTGTCCATGTTGAGTTTAAGGAAGTGAGCAGAGAAGAAGGATGAGATGGCGTAAAGGCGTTGAGGGATTTTCGAGAGTAGGGCTGGACAGGTAGATTTGGGTGTCGTCGGCGTAGAGGTGGTACTGGAGGCCATGGGACTCGATGAGTTGCCCTAGGCCGAGAGTGTAAATGGAGAAAGGTAGGGGTCCCAGGACTGAACCTTGGGGGACTCCGACAGATAGGGGGTAGGGTGAGGAGGAGGTGTGGGAGTGGGAGACGCTGAAGGTCCGGTCCGCTAGGTATGAGGAGATCCAGGAGAGGGCAAGGTGGGTGATGCCAAGGGATTCCAGGATCCGGAGAAGAAGGGAGTGGTCAACCGTGTCGAAGGCGGCAGACAGGTCAAGGAGTAGCAGGATGGAGTAGTGGTGTTTGTTCTTGGCGGTCAGTAGGTCGTTGGTGACTTTGGTCAGGGCTGTTTCGGTGGAATGGAGGGGTCGGAAGCCGGACTGTAGGCGGTCAAAGTGGGAGCACGAGGAGAGGTAAGAGGACAGTTCGGAGTGGACGTGTTGTTCAAGTAGCTTAGAGGCGAATGGGAGAAGAGATATGGGGCGATAGTTAGAGACAGAGGTAGGGTCAAGTGAGGTATTTTTTAGGATGGGCGTGATTAGGGCGTGTTTGAAGGCCGAGGGGAAGGTACCAGTGCTAAGTGAAAGGTTAAAGAGGTGGGTGAGGGCTGGGATTAAAATGGAGGTGTGGTTGGGAATGAGGTGGGATGGGAGCGGGTCGTGGGCGCTGGTAGTGAGGTGTGATTTTGACAGGAGGGAGGAGAGTTGGTCTTCAGTTATGGGGGGGAAGTGGCTGATGGAGGAGGAGGGCAGTCTAGGTGGGAAGGGGAGGTGTGGGGATAGTGGACCGAAGCTGCTTCTGATCTTGTCGATCTTCTCCTTGAAGAAGGTCGCAAAGTCTTCAGCAGATATGAGGGGAGAAGGGGGAGGAGCAGGTGGGCGAAGTAAGGAGTTGAAAGTTTTAAAGAGCTGTTTGGGGTTGCGAGACAGAGAGGTTATAATGCATCCCCATATTCCTCCTTATATTACAATGTACTCTTGTAGTCATCTATGTATTATAAGGCATCCCATTGTCCCCCATAGTAATCAAAATATTCTAATGCACTCCCATTATCCTCTATATAGTATAATGCTGCCTCAAAGCCCTCCACACAGCATAATGCAGCCTCAAATCCCTCCATATAGTATAATGCAGCCTTAGGGTACCTTTACACGCCGCTACTGGCGGGTGGCTACAACCGGGTACATAAGAGAAATGTATCTTGCACCGCCAATTCAACCCGTGGTAGCGGCGTGTGAAGACGGTTGTAGCCACCCGCCAGTAGCGGCACCTGTTTCCGAGCACTGCCCTGAAACAGGTGGCTACCCAGGCGATTGTAGCGACCTGTATTGGCGTGTAAAGAAGGAACAGAAGGGGTGTCACTACACCATGCTATGTACCTGGTATGTACCTGGGGCGTGACACAGCCTCCGGGAATCCACTCCCCCTTCAGCGATCATTGGAGGAAGCTCCTGCGTGACGATTGGATGTTGCTGCATAGGGCGGCATATTTAAGGAGCTGACCAGTCACACTACATAATTGCTCGAGCGTCATGTATTAATCAGCCTCCTGCAATGCCTGCCCAATCATGATGTTCTTGCTTTGTCCTATCAGCGTACGGACGTCTCATAATCCACAATTGTGGCACGCCTATGTGTTGTCCCTGCTGCACCAGGTCCGCCCATATTAGCTTGTTGTAGCGGTGTGTAAATGAGGTAAGGTGCTCGGCAGAAGGTAACTTGAGACACCCGGCGGTGTATCTAGAGATAGATGTAACCTACTGTAGCGCACCTTGTTGTGGCGTGTAAAGGTGGTGCGATTACCGTTTGCAACCGTTTGTGCGTGAAGTACCCGGTTGTAGCCACCCGCCAGTAGCGGCGTGTAAAGGTACCCTTATGGTTGCAACCCCCCATAGCTCTCCATATTTTATAATGCACCTTATAGTCCTCCATATAGTATAAAGATCCCCCAGAGCCCTCCATATAGCATAATGCACCCCCATAGTGCTCCATATAGTATAATAATGCCTCACAGCCCTCCATGTAGTATAATGCAGTCTCACAGCCTTCCATATATCATAGTGCAGCCTCACAGCTCATCATACAGCCCCCTCCTCCCCCAAAATCCTCTGGCCAGCGTGTACACATTAAAAAATAAATCTGTACTTACCTCTCCTGGTTCCCCCGCAGCTCCGTTCTCCTTGCCAAAACTGAGACACAGGAGGAGGTAGTGACTGCCTGCATTCCACTGTGGAACGCATAAAGCAGGAAGTGCCGCCTCCTATTGTGGGGGAGGCAGCACCAGCTTGCTACATGCATTCCACTGTGGAACTCAGGCAGTCTCCGCCGTGGTAAGAGGAAGCGAGGGGCGGTGCGGAGGAGGGGCGGCAGCAGTAGGAGGCTCCTTGACGCACTGTGCTGCCGCACAGTGAAGCGGGCGTTGGGTTATGGGATTAAGTCAGCAATGTCTGATCATTAGGAGTGCGACACCTAGCACCCCTGACAGTCAGCTGTTCTAGGTGTCAACTGGAGCTGCTCTGTCTACTATTTAGCGCCATGGCCATGTACTGCACATTTGCCCCTCAATTCAAATCCATAAAAGTCACATGTGCAGTACAGTCTTCAGCCACTACAGTAGACAGAGCAACTGTATAACAGAGTAGATCCAGCTTCTGTCAGCAATGAGAACAGCTGATTGTTAAGGTACCAGATGTCCCACTCTCACCAATCAAGAGTCGCGAGGGCTCTGTTCAGAAGAGCTGACAATCTGAGAAAACAATAATGCTAAAAACAGTCTTTACTGCTTCACTAGATACATACAATGGTGTAGAATGAGGTCCTCACTGTACAGGGGAGTTTCTGTATTCATCACAGGGTGGAGCAGAGGTATTTTAAAAAAGAGCCGTTTTTTGAGCCGAAAGAGCCGGCTCTTTTTGGTGAACTGAGCTCAAAAAGAGCCGGACTGCCCATCACTACTATGGGCAATCGATATCTCTCCACAAGAATGATCTGTCTCCACATACTTGTATCCACAGTCCACGGACCCTACTCCACCGATAACCAATCTCTCTCCACCGATAACCAATCTCTATACAACGAACACCTCTCTCTCTCCCTCTCTCTCTCTCTGCTATATTCACACACCGCATCAGAACCGTTTTTTGCAAGTCACTGTGGAAAGCGGATCACTGGAATGGAATGAAATCCCAGTGCGGTCAATGGGTTTTCCCTTGTTGCCATCCAGACAGGGAATTTATGGTGTGATCCGTTTTTTTTCCTGGAAAAGTCCAAAGAAAGTGCATGTAAAGGTACCATCACACGGCACGATATCGCCCGCAACATCGCTGAAAAATCCCGGGTTCAGCGATGTTACAGCGACATCACAAGTGCATTGTGCTGTGTGACAGTACAATGCAACTGCGATAAATCGCTGGTTGCGAGTTGTCAGGTTTACCAACATGTTGTGAAACCTGGCGATCTCGCACAAGCGATTTGGCTGGATCGTGCCGTGTGACACTGCGATAGCGATGTTGCCGGCGATTTGACCTATTGACAACATTGCTGCATATCGCTCACTGGGTTGTGCTCAATCACTTCCGACATCGCTGCAGTGTTGCCCCGTGTAACGGTACCTTTAGTTTCTGTTGTCTTTTACTGATCCGCTTTTCCCATAGGGAACCATTCTAAATGGAGGGGAAAAAAACGCAGCACCAAAAGCGGATCAGAAATGGATGATCCGTTTACTTGTGCGTTTTTGTGAAAAGCTGATCCAGTCTTGCAGCAGAAAAAGAGAGAAAAACGCACCAGAAAATAACAGCAAAAACGGTGTGTGCATAGAGCCAAATTCCCTGTGTGAACAGCAAAAAATGAAAACCTATTGACTTTGCTGGGATTTTATTTGAGTGATCCATTCACTGCAAAAACGGATGACAAAAACAGAGCAAAAACATGTGTGAATATAGCCTTAAGCTGCATTCACACAGTGCGCTATTGCACCGCCAGGATCAGCTTTGTACAGATCCGCTAATCGCAGTGGAATGCAGTGAAACGCATTAACATTAGCTGTCCCAGCCAAGTCAATGCATTTCACTATTTGGCATTCAGACACTGCGCTTCTTGCAAACCCGCTTTTGGTCTTAAAAGCAGATCTGTAAAAAGAAGTCACATGTTAATGTTGTGGCGTTTTTTCGCTGCGCTATATACTCCCCTCACCGTGCTCCCTTGGTGAGCTCTCCTTATACCGATGCTGCAGGACCTGTGTAGGAACTTGGACAGCACCATGTGACCAAGAGACATCACCGGTCACATGACCAGGCCAGAGGGTCCTAGAGGCTGCACTCGCTGTGATATCCGGGGATGACAGGACATCGCCAGCAGTCACCGAGGGAGGGCGGTGAGGTAAGTGCAGGCAAATTGCACAGGGCGTTCATACACAGGACGCAGCATTCTGTGAGGATCCATTCTTGGTGCAGTTTTGCACCAAAAACAGGTCTTCACAAAATACAGCAATAACACAGTAGCCTAAGGCTTCATTCACACACAATGTTTTCTCCTTCCCCTCATTGGGGGACACAGGACTGTGGGTGCTATGCTGGTGTCCATTAGGAGGCGACACTAAGTAATATATGAAAAAAAGATAGACAGTGGCTCCTCCTCTGCAGTATACACCCTCCAGGCAAGCCTTGCTTCGTCAGTTTTTGCTTAGGTCACTTAGGAGGCAGACCTCTTATTTTTTCCCTTTTTATATAGATTCTTTTTTTTTTCCCCCCTTTTTCTACAAATGGTTCAAGATACCACTCGCTAGAAGAAAGAAGGGACTAATCCGTCCTCAGCTTCCCACATGGGGTCTGAATCTAAGTGAAACTCATCAAGACTACTGTGGCACCCCATGGGTTAATGTGCCACAATAACATCACATGGGTTCTCTCCCCCACTACACACTGACAAACACTACCACCTCTGGGCCAAGAGGGGGAGCACAACCTGCTTCCTTATATACTCTTGCCCATAAGGGAGAGCTCAGTTCAGCTCGGAGCAGGGCTATGAAGAGCACTCAGAGAGCAGAGTTAGCTCGGTGCAGACCTAGTGAGGGTCAGAGGAACAGGAGAACTACAGACAGAGGAAGACGTCTGGGAGCTGGAGTGATACCTTCACTTGCCCCAGAAGAACTCACAGAAACGGACACCGGATCCGGTACTGTGTCTGGCACCCACAGCACAGTGAATCCCGGAACAGTGGGATCTCTAGATGCCCCTAGTACCAGAGCAAAGCAACACGGAGGGGTCAGCACAGCACAGAAGACTCAAGTTGCCTAGCCAAGTGGTACCAGCAGAATACAGAGAGAGAGACATGAGGAATCCCAGCAGCTCAGCTAATAGCAGCAGCCAGGACACACACACAGTGCAGCATAAGGACGCTGACGACCCCGGACAGGGTGGGAAGAGAGCTCAGCCCCATTACAGACTCTGTGGACTATAATCTGCAGTAACATCAGTAGTAAAGCTTTGGAGAACAGCAAAACTGTGAGTCTGTGTATTGATTGCGACCTTTGCTCCAGATTCAGCACAGAGAGCTTCCCCCTGCTACAAGCCTGTCAGCTCTGCAACCTCAGGAGAGATCCCTGCAGCCTGCAAAGTAAGTGTGCTACAACTACACACAATAGACTTAACTCCTTACTGCCCCGGGGGATACAGTTCTCCCCATTGGAACTAAACTATCCTCGCTGCCACTACATCACATCCGGAGGTTCTGCAGCAGCGGCGGCCCCATCACTGGCCGCACCAAGTGGGTGGCGTCACCCATGACAAATCCCCTTGTAAATATTCCCCATCTTTATT
Source organism: Allobates femoralis (assembly GCA_033576535.1). Lineage (NCBI taxonomy): Eukaryota > Metazoa > Chordata > Amphibia > Anura > Aromobatidae > Allobates > Allobates femoralis. Next base: position 399,481,268 of record JARQOC010000003.1, on the reverse strand, counting down.
GTGCGGGCCCAGGGACACGGTCCGGACCAAGCCACCCGTGACTTCCCCGGCACCGACCGGTCCGGCACCGAGTACCCCCGTCCTGTGGGGCTCCACAACCTGGCGTCACGAACAGGATCTACCCGGTCCAAAAGGAATTGGACCCTGTGCGCCATCTGAACTGTATATTTGAGAATCCGCCATTTTGGAGCGCGCGGCGCGCGGGAAAGAAAGGGGGCGGTACCCTGCATTGGCGCGAACCCAGCTTCCTCCCTTGGTGCTGACGACATCCGGCGGGGAAGGAGATCCCTGCTGCGCCCCAGAACCTCCCATAGACATCCAGACGGAAGCGGAAGATGGAGGGCGGATATTAACTAAGGGGGCCCAAGATGCACAAGACAGCAACGGAGCAGTCGGTGGAGCTGCAGCGCCGGACCCAGTGATAGTACCCGGCGGTGCAGCGGCGCAAGGAACAGCATCCATAATGCCATTCCTGATGCCGTATACTCCAGGGGCAATGTGGCTGCCCCAATACTCCGGTGAGCCTAATACTTTAACTGACTTTATGCAAAAGATTAAAGAGTATTATGTGATGTATCCCCTCACTGAAGCCCAGCGCGTAGGAATGATAATGGGACAGTTAACGGGCAATGCACGGCGTGAGGTTGCGTCCTGGCTGGACACAGATAAGGACACTGTAGAACATCTAGCAGAGAGACTGAAAGCAACTTTTGAATCTGCTGTTGATACCCGGGCTAAGATGAGGTTCTTTGCATGCCACCAGAAACCTAAACAGAGTGCCAGAGACTTTGCCTTGAACCTGCAGGAAGCACTCAAAGCCCTTAAGCTGGCAGAACCTGCTTTAGCCCCGGGGGCTGATAAAATGCTATTTGACCAATTCATAGAGGGCCTCCATTCCCCTTCCCATCGAGGACAGTTAAGCATGATACTGCTGCAGAACCCTGACATGACATTTACTGAGCTGAAAGATCGAGCTATCCGTCTGCAGCAGCTGGAAGAGCCCGAGAATTAACTCCTGTGCCCGACACTGCAGCAGTACCTCAGCAGCCGGCAGCGCCAGCGACATCTGCTATGTCAGCGACTGCTGCTGAGGCTGGGGAATATATCTCAAATGCAGCCCTCAATCAAAAGCTAGATGCCCTGACAGACACCGTGATCTCTATGGCCAAGGTCATCAAGGAACTGCAAGAGTCAAAACCTGCACCCAAGATCGAGTTGGCGACCAGCAGAGAGGATGTTCCGTGGATGAGGCCCAGAAGATACCCAGCAGCAAGAGGACGACCCAGCGATCGCTACCAACCAGATGGACAGCCCATTTGCCGCCGTTGCCAGAAATCAGGCCATCTTGCTCGTGAGTGTCCTTTAAACGACGATTCCCTGGGCAGGCGGGCCGCTCCCCAGGAATGAACGCTCAAGGCGCCTCCGCCTGGTATGCCAAATTCGTGGGAGGAAAGCCGGTGATCCCTATTGTGTTGGATGGCATCCCCTTTAGTGCCCTGCTGGATACCGGATCCCAAATAACATCCATCCCACATATTCTATACAAAAGGTACTGGGCTGATTCAGACATTACTAGTGCACCAGATGACTCTAACTTTGATGTATGGGCTAGTAATGGACAGGTAATACCAAAGGTTGGATTTAGAGAGATGAATATTCAGGTTGGGAAGGTAGAATTTCAGAACCAGGGTATTATAATCATAGATGTTAACCGGCGAGACCGTGAACCCGTGATGCTGGTAGGAATGAATGTAATTGAGAAATGTTTTTTCCAAAGTGTTAAGTGTTTTGCAGCAAATCGCCGAGACTGCCGGAACTGGACAACAGAGGCTTCTGCACAAAGAGATCAAAGCCCTGATGTTGAAGCAGCAGGTAGAAATCTCCGGAGGTGAGATCAGCAGTGTACGAGTAAGTGATCCAATACCCATTGTAATTCCTCCCAAAACTGAAATGTTGGTATGGTGTAGAGCCGCAATAGGCATTAAAGGGCAAAACTATCAAGCCCTGGTAGAACCCGTGTACTCAGACAGTAGACCGACCATACTCACTGCTAGAGGAGTAGTTGACGTACACAGGGGAAGAGTGCCATTACGCCTATTAAACTGCGGAGATGATGAGATCACGTTACCAAAGTATGCTACCATGGCTAAGTTATACACGGTTGATAACAATAACATCACAGCCGCCGAGCCCTTGAACCCGTCATGTCAGGCGGATGACAATGGCTCAGAGGAGAAGCTGGAGAATTGGTGCCAGAAGTTGCATGTAGGTACCAGTTCTACACCTCCCCGTCACAAGCATGGAGTATACCGGGTAGTGAAGGAATATGAACAAATATTCAGTAAACACCCGTTAGACTTTGGGCAGATCAAAGGAGTAGAGCACACTATACCCACAGGTAACCATCAACCTATAAAAGAGAGGTATAGACCCTTACCGCCAGCTCACTACCAAACCACCAAAGATATGCTCAGAGAAATTAAATCTGCAGGGGTAATAAGAGACAGTTGTAGCCCCTGGGCAGCACCTCTAGTGTTAGTTAAAAAGAAGGATTGGACCATGAGAATGTGCGTAGATTACCGGCAGATTAATCGCATCACACATAAGGACGCATACCCATTACCTAGGATTGAGGAGTCATTAGCTGCATTAAAATCTGCTAACTACTTTTCCACCCTTGATCTGACTAGTGGGTACTGGCAGGTTCCTGTGGCCGAAGCCGACAAGGAGAAGACAGCGTTTACTACGCCGATGGGCCTCTGTGAGTTCAATTGTATGCCGTTCGGACTCTGCAACGCACCCGGAACCTTCCAACGTCTGATGGAGAGCTGCCTCGGGCACAAGAACTTTGAAACTGTCCTCCTGTACCTAGATGACGTCATAGTCTACTCAAAGACGTATGAGCAACATCTACAAGACCTGGCAGAAGTGTTCGAAGCTTTATCGAAATATGGCATGAAAATCAAGCCATCCAAGTGTCACCTTCTCAAACCAAAGGTACAGTACCTGGGACATGTCGTAAGTTCAGAGGAAGTAGCACTGGATCCTGATAAAGTCACAGTGATAAGGGATTGGCCAAGACCTACGAACGTGAAAGAAGTGAGGCAATTCCTGGGCCTGGTAGGCTATTATAGAAGATTTATCCAAGGATTCACGAGGCTAGCAGCTCCTCTGCAAGACATTCTGGTAGGACGATCAAAGAAGACTTCAAACTGTAATCTCCTGGCACGGTGGGATGAGGAAAGAGAAGATTCCTTCAACAAGCTGAAAAGAGCGCTGACGGGAGAAGAGATCCTGGCATACCCTGATTACCATCAAGCCTTCATTCTATACACGGATGCCAGCAACGTGGGACTGGGAGCAGTATTGTCGCAGAAGCAAGGAGGCAAAGAGAGAGTTATTGCCTTTGCAAGCAGGAAGCTCCGGCCTACAGAAAGAAATCCCGAGAACTACAGCTCCTTTAAGTTAGAGCTACTGGCAGTAGTTTGGGCTGTGACTGAACGCTTTAAACATTACTTGGCAGGTGCAGAATTTACCATCTACACGGATAACAACCCGTTGACTCACCTGGACACAGCATAATTAGGTGCTTTGGAGCAGCGATGGATAGCCCGGCTATCTAACTATAACTTTGTCATCAAATATCGGGCAGGCCGCAAGAATGGGAACGCAGATGCCTTATCCCAAATGCCGCACCTGAAAGACGTGGAAGAGGAACCGGAAGGGTTGGAAGAGATTGAACTACTGGCCTTTCATCGTTCAAAGGTACAGGATTATCAGCCAGGCGCCTACCAAAGAAAGGAGGAAGTAAATCTTAACCCGTTAAGACACTATGAATGGGCCGAAACCCAAGATAACGATCCGGCCGTGAAGCTAGTGAAAGACCTGCTTACGCAACAAAGCGCACACCATGATCAGAATGCCCCAGCTGAAGCTATACAGCTATGGAAGGATAGAGGCAAGTTGTTCCTGCATCAAGGGAAGCTCTGTAGAACGCATACCAATCCTAAAACGCATGAACTGGTCTGGCAGATTATCGTGCCCAAGCGAGCCACTCAAATGGTCTTAGAAGCTTATCATGACAACGCAGGTCATTTCGGATGGAAGAAGTTAGAAGCAATCCTGAGAGACAGATTCTATTGGGTTGGCATGAGAAGATCCATTGAACTATGGTGCAGAAGATGTGCAGCATGCACCCTCAGAAGGAAAGATCCACAGAAAGCTCCGCTTCAACCAATAGTAACCAAGCAGCCCCTTGAACTAGTCGCATTAGATCATGTCAAGTTGTCACCAAGCCGGTCAGGCTATGTCTATGCCTTAACCATCGTGGACCATTACTCACGCTTCTTAGTGGTGGTACCAGTCAAAGACTTGACAGCGAAGACTGCAGCAAAAGCATTCCAGACGCATGTAGACCACATGGTTACCCAGAACAAGTCCTTGCAGACCAAGGTCCAGCTTTTGAATCAGAACTATTCAAGGAATTCTGCAATATGTACGGTTGTAAGATGATTCACACAACAACGTACCATCCTCAAACAAATGGTCTATGCGAGAAGATGAATCATATCGTAATTGAACTGTCAAAGACCTTACCAGAGTCAGAAAGAAACCAGTGGCCAGATAAATTACCTGATTTGGTAGACTTATACAACCATGTTCCCGTGAGTTCTACAAACTGCACTCCAGCATACATTATGCGCGCAAGACCTGGTAAATTACCAATTGATCTAGAAATGGGAATTGAAAAACCAGATACAGAAGTAGAAGAAACAGATTGGGATACCAAACGTCAGAAGCAGTATCAACAAGTGCAAGAATGTGTAGAAAGGAACTTACAGCAAGCAAGAGCAAGACAAGAGAAGACTTTTAACAAACATGCTCAAGCAATGCCATTAAAAGAAGGTGATCAAGTTCTCAAGAGAGAGAGACGTACAAACAAACTGGATAATCAGTGGGAAACCATCCCATACACAGTCTTACCATCTAACCTAGACAATGTTAAAACCTGTTTGATAAGCAAAGATGAAGGAAGAACTTCACAAGTCGTATCTCGTGATCAGCTAAAATTGTGTCCTGAAGCACTGAAGACACCTGAAGTCATAGAACCCGTACAGGTCCAACCTATTAAAGAAAAAGAAAAAGAAGAAGAAGTATTCCACACGGTACTAGGAGATTTTCCTAAAACATGGCCAAATTACCATGGAGCAGTTGTCGTACCAATGATTGCATTCCCTTCAATGATGGACCCAAAACCAGAACCTGTGTTACCAGAACCTGTGTTACCAGAACCCGTGTTACCAGAAGAATCCGAAGAGGAAGAACAAATTCCTGGTCCCAGTGAACTTGCCAGTCCTGCAGTCAGCCTTCCATCTGCCATAACACCAAGCACCCCAAATAGGTACACGTCTACTCACACTTTCAAACTAACTCCACCAACATTGCGCAGATCAGAGCGTAGTACGCAAGGTCAGTTACCAGCTAGGTACAAAGAGTAAAATGCAGAATTAAATATGTAATGTAAATATGTTTGTTTAAGTGTAAAGTAAATGTAAATTGAGCCCAGTAGACTGTCCAAGAGGGTGGAGGAACTGGATTGACCCCCATGTACATTAAGTTAGGGAAAGAAAGTGCCTGGGGGTGGTGTAGCGAATTCAGGCCTCCTAAGCAGAAACGCCCGTGGACAAATGTATATAGTTATTGCAACGTTAAAAAGCCCAGTACCTACAGAGACTATCCTGTATGAACTTTGAACTTTTCTTATTTACTTATGGACCATATATACCACGGACTGGTTGTGGTAAGAACTCTCTTGTATATATTCATCAGCCCGGAGGCAATAGACTAAACCTCCGGAAAGACTGCTTTTTGACTTTTTGAACTCTTTTTCACATTTTAGGGATTTTTGTACTTTTTCATTTTAAGTTTATGTAAATATTAATTGTGTTTAATTGTTGTTTACTTGCTTTTCTACAGTCCCGGAGTACTGTATTTAACTAAGGGGGAATGTGGCACCCCATGGGTTAATGTGCCACAATAACATCACATGGGTTCTCTCCCCCACTACACACTGACAAACACTACCACCTCTGGGCCAAGAGGGGGAGCACAACCTGCTTCCTTATATACTCTTGCCCATGAAGGAGAGCTCAGTTCAGCTCGGAGCAGGGCTGTGAAGAGCACTCAGAGAGCAGAGTTAGCTCGGTGCAGACCTAGTGAGGGTCAGAGGAACAGGAGAACTACAGACAGAGGAACACGTCTGGGAGCTGGAGTGATACCTTCACTTGCCCCAGAAGAACGCACAGAAACGGATACCGGATCCGGTACTGTGTCTGGCACCCACAGCACAGTGAATCCCGGAACAGTGGGATCTCTAGATGCCCCTAGTACCAGAGCAAAGCAACACGGAGGGGTCAGCACAGCACAGAGGACTCAAGTTGCCTAGCCAAGTGGTACCAGCAGAATACAGAGAGAGAGACATGAGGAATCCCAGCAGCTCAGCTAATAGCAGCAGCCAGGACACACACACACAGTGCAGCATAAGGACGCTGACGACCCCGGACAGGGTGGGAAGAGAGCTCAGCCCCATTACAGACTCCGTGGACTATAATCTGCAGTAACATCAGTAGTAAAGCTTTGGAGAACAGCAAAACTGTGAGTCTGTGTATTGATTGCGACCTTTGCTCCAGATTCAGCACAGAGAGCTTCCCCCTGCTACAAGCCTGTCAGCTCTGCAACCTCAGGAGAGATCCCTGCAGCCTGCAAAGTAAGTGTGCTACAACTACACACAATAGACTTAACTCCTTACTCGCCCGGGGGATACAGTTCTCCCCACTGGAACTAAACCATCCTCGCTGCCACTACATCACCCCCGGAGGTTCTGCAGCAGCGGCGGCCCCATCACTGGCCGCACCAAGTGGGTGGCGTCACCCGTGACAAATCGCCTTGTAAATATTCCCCATCTTTAGTGTGCGGGCCCAGCGACATGGTCCGGACCAAGCCACCCGTGACTTCCCCGGCACCGACCGTCCGGCACCGAGTACCCCCGTCCCGTGGGGGCTCCACACTACTCCTTCCCTGGCCCCCCACAGCTGGGGACCCGGGTCAAGATTGAGGCTGGCCAGGTTTACTCTACAATCCTTCTCACAGCTAGGAACCTGGGCTGAAGGAGGGTGGACTCATTTCCCCCGCTGATCACAGCCTCTGGGCGGCAGATGAAACACAGCACTATCCTCCCCAAGCAACTACGACAAGGGCCTTGGGTCGAGGCTACCATTTCAGGTACAGTACTTCCGGCCTATCACAGGGTCCTTCACACTGAGAGTGCAGGGCCCGGACGCTGGCACAAGTCTCTGCACCCGGGGACTCTCCCCGCGGTGCAGCAGCAGCATTACCATTGCCCTATCACTAGGCCTGGCGGGACCTCTGAATCTCCGCTTCGACCTCCTCTCTTTTTCGGGACATTTCATGGCAGGCCCCAGCTTCGGCCTAGCCCCGAAGGTCCCCGCCTCTACCCGCCCCTCGATTGACGCGCGATGGGGATGGAACACGCCCAGACCGCATCACAAAGAGATTTCCCTGTGCGCCCTCTGCATCAGGCCCGCCCCTTCCCTCTCCACGTCAGCGGTTGCCATTTCCACCCGTAGGAATGCAGGGGTATCGCTGCATCTCCAGAAGCCCGGGGAGCATTGCCACACTGTGCTGAGGCAGGATGAGTGCATCATCCACAGATTACATCTGTTCACATATCTGCAGAAGGCCAAACACAAAGATTGTACCCTTCGATATATGGCATTACCACCATGGGTGCAAGGGGACTCGCCATGGGCCACAAGCCAAAACTGTGGTAGGTAGCACTACAGCTTTCCTCTCTGCTACAGCTCCCTCCCTCTCTACTGTAATTACTTACTGTATATTTTCTGTACTCTAACCCCTACATTGTAAAGCGCTGCGGAATATGTTGGCGCTATATAAATAAAGCTTTATTATTATTATTATTAGTTACTCCACCCCCTTCTGTACACAATACAGTGGAAGATGACATTGTGTTCACATGACAGAATGACGGACAAAACTGAACACATGAGGATTCTGGAAAAATCTAGAGTGAGATTTTGTAATGTATCTTCTCCATAACCACAAGAGCAGGGGCAATACAGGAGTAAGAGCCACAAGGTCTGTCACTCCGATCATGTCGGGCTTGTGGAACACAAGGCTACCAAGCCCTTCACTGCTTACTATACCTCTGACTTTACATGCAGACCTTTTCTAGCCAGTGGATGTACAACCCACACTGCCAAGATTGTGCTCCTACCACGATACAGAGTCCACCACTCATACCGCACCTTTCAGTGCCCCACCCTACACCCGACTGGGCAGTTTCTTCTGTTCCAATCCAAATCACAGTCCATGGACAAAATTTCCAGGTCCTGCATAGTCGTCCCACACCACTGCACCTCAGACCGGTCCGAATTGCAGAGGGAAACTACGAAACATGAGGGCACACCACCTCAGGCTTTTCTACTATCGTTGTCTGACGTAGGATAAAATAATAGAACAAAATGGGACCCGTAGGATTCCTTCACCTCCGTTCTCATGCAACTTTTACGTTCTTCCCAACAGGAAAAGTCGACAAGGTCTACCCTTGCCCGTCTGATTTACTCTCTGGACTCGGACCCTGATTTACACATGTCCATCCAGCTGGACTCGTCGGATACTTGGCTGTGGTCGACAACCTACTCAGGCCGTTAACCAATCACTAGACATACCTTACCCTCCTTGTGAAACCCCACACCACGCGGTTTCAAGGGAGTTAACAAATGGCCGCACAAATGTTTTCCGGATCAACCTGTAATCCAGAAGGTCCTTCGGACATATATGTCCCACCCACACTGGACATTCGGATACCATGCAATCTGGATCCTGACCCATAGCTGCCGGATCTGGCAGCGCAAGCTTCAGTAGCAGAGGCATATCTAGTGCATGCATCCCTACATAAGGCTAATGGGGCAGCCATAGTGGCCCCACCATTAAGACTAGATGAGCACTCTAGCCACACAAGGAACGGCAGATGCTGTTTTCTTTTTCAGTAATCCCTCACAAACCTTCCTTATCTTAACAGCTGTCTATTTGGCAAAAAAAAAAAAAAAAAAGGACCTCTCAGTAAGGACAGGAGTCCCCACTTCCAAACCACAAGGGATATGGAGGGCGACGATACCTCTGCATGCTGATTTCCCACAACCTACAACAAGCGGGAAAGCGGGGTTTACCTCCACGTACCCCCTCCTGCTCCAAGGGACATCATACATGGCGACGGTTCCTAAGCGTTCAAAATTCCAGTATGGGACTGCTTGGCATGCAGATCCAGATAATCATCCTCACCAGCTCCCACAGTTGGGTGCCTGATTTGCAGTAGATGGCACTACTATTTGGTAATCCTCAGTCTCCCCATCCGCCTGCACAGGGCACTTGGGTTGCAGCAAATGTACATTACCGTCTCCAATATGGGACCGCTTGCCAACCAGATCTGGATAATCATCCTCCTCAGCACCCACAGTTGGGTGCCTGGGTTGCAGTTGATGGCACTTCTATATGGTAATCCTCAGTCTCCACATCCGCCTCCTCATGGCACTTGGGTCACAGCAAATGCAAATGAACGTCTCCACAGGCCATCGGTTTACTACTCAAAATTTTTGTGTACTTCCCGAAAAGGGAGACTGGTCCGTCCTTCCTGAACTTAAAACTGCTACCCAAGTCATTAATTTTCATAATCTCTGCATGGAATCTCCACTTCATCATTTCATCCATTCAAGTAGGATAATTCCTGGCCCTTATAAATACTCGAGACGTCTGTCTATATATATTGATATCCTGGGTGCTTCAGGGATTCTTCTGCCTCGCAATCCACAAACATCACTCTCAGCCTAGCACCTAGGTTAGCCACCAAGTCATGGTGGCGGTCATGTCCATTTTTCTCTTACAAGGAGGAGTCATCCTCCCATACCTGGAATATCTATTCATCAACACTCCTTACTTTCGAGACTGCACAGAGAGTGTTCACACTATCCTCACGACCCGGGACGGGAATCCTCTCACCCTGGTCAGGTCATTCAGTCTGACGAAGGCCAACAAGCGTTTCTCCCCCACTGGTGGCTGCGCCTGTCCTCCCTCTCACAATGGAGATCCCTTCCCCCAGCTTACGGGTGATACTGACGCAGCCCTATCAGACTGGGGAGCGCTGCAGTGTCATCACACGGCTCAGAGCAGTTGGCCACCCTCAGGATCCACCCTGCCTATCATTCTCCTGGGGATTCGCGCCACCTTTCTGGCACTACACTCTTGTCATCGGTGGCTCGCGAGTATCCCTCTCTGAATACAGTCACACAACATCACTGCGGTGGCATATGCCCATAACCAGAGCGAGACCCCGCAGCAGACAATCGATGTCCGAGTTGAGTAAAGCAAAACAACCTACCACTGAAAGAGTATTAAGCACCTTCTTAGAGCTGGTGGGTTATTGCAGGGGAGTGGATTTCTTCAGCATCAAAGAAAATGCAGCCACTATATTATGTGTTGGCAGAATGCAACAATAACAAACCCTATGAAATCACACCAGAAGCAAAAGAGGGGTATGACATGCTGAAGAATGACATTCTCTCTGCCCCAGCACTAGGAATTGCAAATGTATTGGTTTAATGTTATAAATTACAGGGATATGCAAAAGGAATATTGACACAGAAACATTTATTACCTGATACTAATGATGACTTGACAAATTAAATTGAACGCAACTGTTTTGAACTAATAAACATTGAAATACAGCCATTAGCAAATGTACAAGAGACCCCAATCCACATTACAGACTGAACTAAAGGCTCTGACAGAGGCTTGTATTATGGTTGAGGGGCTTGGGGAGCGTTTTTGTTGATAACCGTTACGCTTTTGGTATCTGGCATGATTACGGCCCTGTATAGAAAAGCAGTTAGCTTGTGGAATCTTCAGGGACACCCATTAAGAACACAGACTCAGTGGCTCAACTCCTTAGAGCACTTGAGTTACCCCAAAGGTTGCTATGGTTAATGTGCAAGCTCACTCAAAGTAGCGCACCAAGGAGGCCGAAGGAAATGACCATGCTGACAGGTCAGTTAAAGCTGCAGCCATTCTCCCTCTCCCGATAGGGATGTACACTATGTGTGTCTCTGGGAGGGTGGACGCTGAACTCCTAGGGTGCTTGCAAGCACAGGCCTCTAAACGGAAGAAAGAAGAATGGAAATATGAAGATGCCCGAGAAGAGGATCCAGTAGAAACATCACTAGGTAGCACCTTGGTTCCACTATGCTGCTGCTAAGTATATACACGGTTGTGTGGTCTGTGCATGCCATAAAGTGGGAATAGCGGTTGAGACAGAAGTGTGCGCTAAGGCTACTCTACCCATTTCAGCCACTGCGGATTGACTTTGTTCAGCTTCCAAAGGTAGGTGCCTATGAGTATGTGTTGGTCTGCATAGACCTATTCTCTGGATAGCCAGAAGCAGGGCCTACTGCCAAGGCCACTGCCCAAACTGTTGCAAAGAAATTATTATACAAAAATTATTATACATTGTATTCTGTAGGGGTAACGCCAAACAAAATACTGGGTTATGTCCATATGAGATACTATTTGGGAAACCATCAAAGAAAGGATTGTATTTTTCTTAGCAGTTACAGACATTGCACTCTGATATGACAGCATATGCAGGAGCTTTAATTATTGTGGTGATAATTTTAATTATTGTAATAATGATTCTATTAATCTATATGGCACTATTAATTCCATAGCACTTTACATATATCGGTACTAACAGTTTTAAAAAATGTATTGCACCAAACTCACAAATGTGTTTTCAGGTCCAATCTAGATCTATCCTCCTTGGAAGGTACACACTCCCTAAAACCTGGTCACAGTCCGTGAGGAAAGCTAGTGTGGCGCCCCGCACCGACTGCGTCACAGGAGGGTATTGCAGCCACAAAAGCAGCAGCAATATTCTCTGACCCAGCAATCACACAGTTAACATCCATACCCTGCATGCATCACCTAGCATAGAGGGCCAATCAGGTCCTGGTGGGCGGAGTGCAAGGGTAGTGTGTAGTGGAAGTTTAAGTTTAAGTTTAGTGAGTCAAGAGGTCCGAGAGTGTAACAGCAACCTAGAAGACCTCTGCAACTTAGGAGAGGGGGTTGCACAGTCTCGTGCGGCCCCCTGGCCACCTTCTACCGGCCATCTCCCTACCGTCATCACGGTTGAGCACCATTACTCCCGGTGCATTACCAACCGGACTACGGGCGTCAAAATGCGGGTTCAAAATCATCCCGTGCCCATCTACAGCCGGTTTGCTGGTACCGAAGCTAGCAGTAGTTCAGCTCTGCTATGCGAACCAGAAGAGTGGAGTGATCGCTTTACAGGAGCACCCCACCATCGCCAAATCCAGTCGTCTAACAAACGGTGTACCCACCAAGGGACCCAAGGCTCCCCAAAGCATCCGGAACGTATACCCCGGGTAGGGCATTCAAGCAGCCTCTGTGTACCCGATCTGGTATTCCTGGGCGACAACAGCACAGTACTTAGATAGAATGGACGAACACCGCGGATCTCTGAGAACACACTGGTAATTGCTGAGTCCACCCGGTCCACTACCTACAAACTGTATATCATGTATTGCCTGCTGGTTACAGTAAAGAACCCGTTACAGAGACTTACAGTGTTCTTGCCTTCTTATGAACTGTTCATCCGCATGCTAAGGTAACCGCAGCTGCCTCACAACATCTTCTGCAGCTCCAGCCTTCGGGGATCACTGCTCGGCCTGTGGGGAGCGTTCCATCTTGCTGCATTCCATCCCCCGGAGGCCCCGCAGCGTCGGTAAGACTTACCGAAACACTCATAGGTGGCGTCACGACAAATTAACCCCTTAATCTGTTCCCACAAGACGTCTCTTCTCTTTTTGATCTGCACTCAACCGGGCCCCACTACCGGCAGGCTCGGTCCACCCGTGACAAGGAGGAAGAAGCGAACGCCTGTCTAAACTGGAGTCCAGGCCACGGTAAGTCAGAATTTGGCGTCACGAACAGGATACGAGCAGGCCCGTTCTCTAACGGGTATCATGTGCTTAAAAAGACTTTATTTCAACAATTTGGACTTTGTTCGTCCCTAAAATAACTTTTCCCGCCTTTTCATCGTTGGGCCAAGATGGCGTCCCCGCCATGAGGATCCGCCACATGCAAGCCCAGGGGTGAGCCACCGCCCCTCTTCGTGGGAAGGCTAAAGGCAAAGGTGCCAAAATCATTGTCCGCCCTGATTGCTCGAATCAACCATGGGGGCGGACCCAAAAGACTTTTTCCCACCACTGGACTACAAAAGCCCCCAAGGAAGTGGGAGTGTCAGACCAGTCTTCACCAGCTCTTCACCAGAACAGTTACCGAGTAGAGACGGGTGTGGCTCCTCCAAGAAAATGACCAGTACCAGACTCCATGACCTGATGCGAGAAGTGGAAGCCGAGGCCAGAGCAGCAATAGGCCATCCGGGTCCGGGTCCTGTCCTTAACATAGACGGCAGCCCCGACTTTTGGCAAGAAGCTCTACAAGACCTCCGGGTACGGCTCCTAGAAACCGTAGAGTGGATGATCTGCAGTTGGAGCGTGAGCTTGGGCAGCAGACTACATCGTGCGATGCAGCAGAGCCGCTCGGGTGCAACCACTCCAGGACCGGACGACATCTCGAGTTTCAGCACCGCCTCGCCCACGCCGACCACTTGTCCCGCCTCGTCTCCAGAGCCGATAGACTGCATCATCCCAGTAGAGACCACAGCTAATCCCGCTCCAGAGCCTGGATCTGAAACCGTGTTTGAGCCGGAGCTTGCAACTCGCTCCAAAGAAGAAATGGACATTCACCTGGTTCCCTTTGCGTAACCCGCGACTAGTTTCACTACTACCGAGACTGTCGCCTGTTTCTCCCCTAAACCGGAGGCAACCTCTACTACTACAGAGGCCTACCTGGTGACCGGGATTGAAACACCGCTACCAGCTGCAACAGAAGAAGAGGCAGGCAGCCTGGAAGCCCTGCAAGACGACCTCGAGGAGAATTTTGCAGAGCAGCCGCCCATCGGCCCAGAGGACCTCACTCCAGCATCTCCGTTTGCCGAGCAGCCCGATGTGATCGTTGAGGGAGAGGAGGATGATAACGACGACGAGACCCACAGCACCGCTGAGGACTAGAGATGGGCGAGTCCTAAATTACTCGGAATCGCTTGACTCTAGCGAGTCCGTGCCTGGGACTCGCTACTCGTTGCGAGTCTAGCGAGTCCAATATTAATGAATGGGGAAGCGAGTAATAGCGAGTAATGTACGATTTAAAAATCGCAGATGTGTCTCGGAAAGCGCTCACATTGCCGTGTTGGAAACCCCACTCGCAACTGTATTTTGCTGCTGTCTCCGGGGCCAAACTCGCATGTGTTTGTCTTATTTGGCGCCGATGAGGCGAGGCAAGCATTTTCTCCAGCACACCCCATGCTTTTAGCAAACAGGAAATAAGCTGACTCGAGCTGACAGACGCGCACACACACAGAGCAAGCATGGCCCGTGTCAACACGCTGCAGTTAATTGACCTGGTGGAGGCTCGGCCCCTGCTTTGGCTGCCCACTGACCCTGCCTATGGGGATAACATCCAGCGGACTACAGCCTGGAGGGATTTCGCTCAAGTCATGTTCTCTGCATTCCATTGCAGTGGCCAGGATGCACAGAGCAATATGGGTAAGTTAAATGTGTTCACACGTTATATTGCATTTACCGTATATACTCGTGTATAAGCCGACCCGTGTATAAGCCGACCCCCCTACTTTTGCCCCCAAAAACTGGGAAAACATATTGACCGCCATCCTGGTATACAGCGGCTATCACTGGTAGACAGCCCCCCAGCAGAGTATACAGCTCCACCTGCAGAGTATACAGGCCCCCCAGTGGGTATACAGGCCCCCCAGCAGTGGGTATACAGGGCCCCCAGTGGGTATACAGGGCCCCCAGCAGTGGGTATACAGGGCCCCCAGTGGGTATACAGGGCCCCCAGCAGTGGGTATACAGGGCCCCTCAGTGGGTATACAGGGCCCCCAGCAGTGGGTATACAGGCCCCCAGCAGTGGGTATACAGGGCCCCCAGTGGGTATACAGGGCCCCCAGCAGTGGGCATACAGCCCCCCCGTGGGTATACAGGCCCCCCAGCAGTGGGTATACAGGGCCCCCAGTGGGTATACAGGCCCCCCCTGCAGTGGGTATACAGGGCCCCCAGTGGGTATACAGGGCCCCCAGCAGTGGGTATACAGCCCCCCCCCCGTGGGTATACAGGCCCCCCAGCAGTGGGTATACAGGGCCCCCAGTGGGTATACAGGCCCCCCAACAGTGGGTATACAGGGCCCCCGTGGGTATACAGGCCCCCCAGCAGTGGGTATACAGGGCCCCCAGTGGGTATACAGGGCCCCCAGCAGTGGGTATACAGCCTCCCCATGTGTATACAGGCCCCCCAGCAGTGGGTATACAGGGCCCCCAGTGGGTATACAGGGCCCCCAGCAGTGGGTATACAGGCCCCCCTGCAGTGGGTATACAGGGCCCCCATAGTAGGGTATACAGGGCCCTCAATGTGTTATCATGCACCGTCGCATGGTTGCCTATATTTGGATGGGGTCACAATAGTACACTTAGTTTAAGGGCTGGTCCTCCTGGCTCTGAAGGCCAGGGGGTTGGGTGTATATAAATACCACTAATGAGCGGAGTCTGGTGCCCGCACTATTACATTCTCTATGCGTTGACATGTGCCCTGCCCCATTTGTGATTGTGGCCACGTGAGCTCAATGTCCATAATGCTGTTGATGATGTTCCACACTGTCGTGTCACTATGCCTTGTATACACATTACACACACAACATGAATAAAATGTTATTGTTGATTTGTACACATACTTTTAGTGTTTCAAATGTTACAGAGGTCTAAACCCGGTTTGAAATCATTTCACAGTTGACGTGCTTATCAAACGGTGGAGGAGCTGTCGGGATCAGCACAAAAGGCAACACCGTAAGATCTCGGAGGGGGGACCAGAAGCTGATCCAGGGCCGATATATCGCCACTACGACCGGTTGTCCTTCCTTGAACTGGTGGTCCGTATGTCAAGGTATGTGTCTGCTGCACTGTTGTGTACTATTATTGTTATTATTATTTATTTATTTGTCTCGGAAAGCGCTCACATTGCCGTGTTGGAAACCCCACTCGCAACTGTATTTTGCTGCTGTCTCCGGGGCCAAACTCGCATGTGTTTGTCTTATTTGGCGCCGATGAGGCGAGGCAAGCGATTTTCTCCAGCACACCCCATGCTTTTAGCAAACAGGAAATAAGCCGACTCGAGCTGACAGACGCGCACACACACAGAGCAAGCATGGCCCGTGTCAACACGCTGCAGTTAATTGACCTGGTGGAGGCTCGGCCCCTGCTTTGGCTGCCCACTGACCCTGCCTATGGGGATAACATCCAGCGGACTACAGCCTGGAGGGATTTCGCTCAAGTCATGTTCTCTGCATTCCATTGCAGTGGCCAGGATGCACAGAGCAATATGGGTAAGTTAAATGTGTTCACACGTTATATTGCATTTACCGTATATACTTGTGTATAAGCCGACCCGTGTATAAGCCGACCCCCCTACTTTTGCCCCCAAAAACTGGGAAAACATATTGACCGCCATCCTGGTATACAGCGGCTATCACTGGTAGACAGCCCCCCAGCAGAGTATACAGCTCCACCTGCAGAGTATACAGGCCCCCCAGTGGGTATACATGCCCCCCATATTAGGGTATACAGGGCCCTCAGTGGGTATACAGGCCCCCCAGCAGTGGGTATACAGGCCCCCAGCAGTGGGTATACAGGGCCCCCAGTGGGTATACAGGGCCCCCAGCAGTGGGCATACAGCCCCCCCGTGGGTATACAGGCCCCCCAGCAGTGGGTATACAGGGCCCCCAGTGGGTATACAGGCCCCCCAGCAGTGGGTATACAGGGCCCCCAGTGGGTATACAGGGCCCCCAGCAGTGGGTATACAGCCCCCCCGTGGGTATACAGGCCCCCCAGCAGTGGATATACAGGGCCCCCAGTGGGTATACAGGCCCCCCAACAGTGGGTATACAGGGCCCCCGTGGGTATACAGGCCCCCCAGCAGTGGGTATACAGGGCCCCCATTGGGTATACAGGGCCCCCAGCAGTGGGTATACAGCCTCCCCATGGGTATACAGGCCCCCCTGCAGTGGGTATACAGGGCCCCCATAGTAGGGTATACAGGGCCCTCAATGTGTTATCATGCGCCGTCGCATGGTTGCCTATATTTGGATGGGGTCACAATAGTACACTTAGTTTAAGGGCTGGTCCTCCTGGCTCTGAAGGCCAGGGGGTTGGGTGTATATAAATACCACTAATGAGCGGAGTCTGGTGCCCGCACTATTACATTCTCTATGCGTTGACATGTGCCCTGCCCCATTTGTGATTGTGGCCACGTGAGCTCAATGTCCATAATGCTGTTGATGATGTTCCACACTGTCGTGTCACTATGCCTTGTATACACATTACACACACAACATGAATAAAATGTTATTGTTGATTTGTACACATACTTTTAGTGTTTCAAATGTTACAGAGGTCTAAACCCGGTTTGAAATCATTTCACAGTTGACGTGCTTATCAAACGGTGGAGGAGCTGTCGGGATCAGCACAAAAGGCAACACCGTAAGATCTCGGAGGGGGGACCAGAAGCTGATCCAGGGCCGATATATCGCCACTACGACCGGTTGTCCTTCCTTGAACTGGTGGTCCGTATGTCAAGGTATGTGTCTGCTGCACTGTTGTGTACTATTATTGTTATTATTATTTATTTATATAGCGCCATTAGGTTCCATGGCACTTTACATGAGGATAAGGGTTAACGACAAAAAACAGTACATGAAGACAATCAGGTCATACAGGTACAAGAGGAGAGGACCCTGTCTACAAGGGCACACAGTCTACGTATGAAGCTCTATAATCAGTGTGGTGGTTTACATACCCACACTGGGGTTTGTTTCTGCCATGGTGCAACACAATTCTATTACCTTTGGCAATGAACCAGGACATACACATTTGTAGCCACATTGTGACGTTGGGACAAATAAGCAATGTTCTGCAGGGTGGGCAGACACAATGTTCCGTGACCTCATAATTAGCTATTATTGTTGGCATGTTTGTGGAACAAAGCCATGTTCTTCCCTGCAATGGCCTCTAAGGTGTGTGGCCTTGTCTGGTTTGCCTGTCGTAAGCATCATTTGTATGTGTTCCTAATGGCCTCCACTTGCATAAGGGCCACATACATCCCTACACGTTTAGTTGTGGGTGTTTTTTTCAGCTAAATAACGTTGCAAGGATATACCCCTTTTGCACTAAACTGTTTGTACACCATCCCAGATTGTTGACACAGTCACACACATTTGAGGACATACCCTGTATCACTACAAATACGTGTGGGTGAGTTTTCCCATGGGTATATTTGGGCCTGCAAGGTGATGGTGTAGATATTAGGGCCCACATGTGAATTTTATTTTTTTTTCGTTCACTGATGGCCACATTACGAATCCTCTGGAAAACATAGTGTATTAATGCTGTATAAAATCAAACTAAAGAGGGCCATATTTTAAGTGCAACAGGCTTTTATGTCCAAGGTCCTTTAGGAAACCCGAGGTTTGCCTTTGCTGCTCCCAGTTTTTTGTTCGGCCCCGTTGGAATAACTGTAAAACTGTCCATCTGTGCATACCGCCTTGTTTGGCACCAACGATGTGTGACCTGCTGCTCAAAAACAACCCCATACTCTATGTCCATTACAGTCATTTCAAAAGCCAAGCCATCTGTTTTGTGTGTTTTATTTACCAAGACATTCCTGATTAGCATACATGGCAGCAAAAAACGCCGAATGCTCATGTGTCACCTATGCTGCAGGACTCCATTTCCTGTCTTGCTCATCTGCCCTATAGATCTGGGTTATGTGCACTGACACCAAGGCCGCCCACACTGCGTCTTTTTGTGTCCATCTGTTGGCAAACAACCCTGAAGAACGTGTTTGCCTCACAATGTCAGGCTACACCTTTGTCCACGTAAAGTTTCAACAAAAAGTCAAAGCAATAGTTGTGGCCACTAATATGTCTTCAAGTGCCTAAATAGCTGTCCTGCCTAAGGCAGGGCACAGTGTAATAGTGCAGACAAATTTTTAAATTTCTAATGTAATGGCAAAAAATCGAGGACCAACACTACCCACACATAGAATATTGGTTGAGGCATGAGCCAAAATGTCCTTAATGTATTTGCTGCAATTCCATCTTAAGGCCAACAATGAAAAGACACAGAATACACAGATACACTGAGTCAAAAAAGCGTGCACATTTTATGTTTGGCCTATGGTTTTGTTTCCAAATGCAACCCATTCACCAAAATTTTTTTGTATTTACCCACAGAGCTGCTCACTACCACAGGCGGCGTGGTAACCCGCCAGCACAGCTGCCTGAAGAGGCGAGGGAGGCCCCTGAACCACCACCACTTGGAGTGGAGGAGGAAGGAGTACCACCACCACCACCTTTGGGGCATGGCCGGCCACAAGATGAGGAGGTTGAAGGGCCACAAGAACGGTCTCCCCACCAAAACCAACCTCTGGCAGTGGACGAAGCTGGATGGCCAACTGGCAGCAGTGTCGGGAGTCACCAGAACCCCAGCAGCCATGCTCAGATCCCGGGGGCACCAAATGACCACCTTGGACAATGTGATGCTGACTTTGCCCGCAGTCTCATACCTTTTCTGGCTCTCATTCCATTGGAGAGATGACTGCGGTCAAGGTCAGCAATCTACATTGTCCTTGATGCCTGTCGGCCCCCAAACCACCCTGGCCAGGTATTTACTTATTTGGAGGGGTGGCAGCAGTCGAGCTCCAACAGGCTAGACAGGCCCACACCCCGAGACAGCTATGTGCCGACCCAGAGGACTATACAACATTTGTGGCCACCCAACATGGACCTCCCAACCCAAGGCCATTTCGAGACACCGGCCCAGATGACCCACCCTACAGGGTTACAATCAGTGGGGGAGGCTATCCATGGGGCCCTGGACCTCCTCCAGGACCAGGGTGATGGTGGCCCGGTAGAGGCTACCCCACACAATCAGCCCACCTACCACCAGCTGTAGGGTCAACTTTTTTGTTTTTTTGTTTTTTTTTGTTATCCAAAAAGTGCATTGCACAATTTCTTTTTGTTTTTTTCTGTTTTATTTGTTTGTTTTTTTTCCGTTTGTGAGCTTTCTAAAAGCTATCTGACATCTTTGCCATTAAGGCGTGATAATACTCATTTTGAATAAACTCCTTTGTGTCTGTCTTTTTTCAGGGAATGGATGTGTAGGTTGTTTTGTGGGTGGGCTTAAAGTCATCAACATTAGCAAGTACTTTACGGCCCGCATGGCGCATGAAGGCAACTTGGTTAGTATGTAAAATCATGACTCCACATACAAATGTTGCTGACAAATAAATAGTGCCTGTGTTTGGGGGGGTTACTTAATGACTCGCTATGGCAACAACACTAAGAACACAGATGCGAGAGGCTGGGACGTCTACTTGCAACACAGCGCGTCTACTCGTTATCTCCGTAGCGTACAGTGGGACCCTTCGCCAGGCTCCAGCAGGATCATAGTACAAGCAACGTCCACGATGCAGGCATAGGCTTGTTCCCTGAAAAAATTAGCTCAAAGGGCTTAATAAACTCTTTTTAGAAATAGAGGAGGGCGCGTGGCCCATACTATATTCTTGCTTGTCCTGAGAGCATAGTACAAGCAACATTAACGATGCAGGCATAGGCTTGTTGCCTCAAAAATTTAGCTCAGAGGGCATAATAAACTCTTTTTAGAAATAGAGGAGGGCGCGTGGCCCATACTATATTCTTGCTTGTCCTGAGAGCATAGTACAAGCAACGTCTATGATGCAGGCATAGGCTTGTTGCCTCAAAAAATTAGCTCAAAGGGGATAAACTCTTTTTAGAAATAGAGGAGGGCGCGTGGCCCATACTATATTCTTGCTTGTCCTGAGAGCTGTCACAGTTTGTGTTCTGGAGAAAGGAGTAAGCTTTGGTGCTTTTGGCGGTGGTACATAGCCACTTTCCTCCTCCTGGCTGCTCTGTTGGCTATGCATGCCAAGAGTCCAGGTAGAATCTGTGGTCTCATCATCCACGCCTTCCTCTTCAAAGTCTTCTGGATAACGTGACTGAGCAGGCTGGTCAGATGAGATGTGTGTCTCATCATCATCATCATCATCCACCTCCTGAGATGCTGTATGCCTTTGGTGAAAGTGGCTTTCTTCAGTACGAGGTGCTTCAAAACTTTGGCCATGAATATACATTACGTCTTCTTGAAGTATCTCGTCAGGCAGTGACAAAGAAAGGCCAGATGCAATCAAGGGCTGATAAGAACCAAATAAATCATCGGAGTGACCAAGGTCGCACTCCAATTTTTCCTCTGGCTGCCGATGGGTTGAGGAAATAGGAAGACTTTGAGGATTGGATGGCCCTGCGTTGTCTGTAGCGACACTAGACTGTGTTGGCAAGGACGGTTGTGTACTGCAAGAACCAGTGGTCGAGGTGGTATCAGCCATCCAAGATGTTATCTGGTCATGCTCTTCCGGCCTCAAGACACGTTTTTGTTGAGTACTGGGAATTTTAGACGGGAGAAAGAGAGATCTACCAATCCTCGTCTGTCTACCTGTACCAGTGCCTTCTTGGGCATGACTGCTACGGCCACGACCTCGTCTCCGTCCCTTTGCAACCTCTTTCTTGGGAAATTGTGGTTTTTGTGACATTGTTGACAAATGCACAGTCACCAAGGTGGAGTTAGGTGTTGCTGTAGGCGTCACCTGCTGGCGGGTTAAGTGCGTGCTAACACTTGTCAGTGAAGCAGCACACTAGTCCCTGAAAAAATTATTAAGTGCACACAGCCACGGAGATGGAGTTAGGTGTTGCTGTAGGCGTCACTTGCTGGCGGGTTAAGTGCGTGCTAACACTTGTCAGTGAAGCAGCACACTAGTCCCTGAAAAAATTATTAAGTGCGCACAGCCACCGAGATGGAGTTAGGTGCTGCTGTAGGCGTCACCTGCTGGCGGGTTAAGTGCGTGCTAACACTTGTTAGTGAAGCAGCACACTAGTCCCTGAAAAAATTAGAAAGATAAACAAGAATATGATAAAGAGGCTATGAGATTATTATCAGATGGGAAATATTATGAAATAGCAGAAAAGGACCCATACCCTGAGTTGATAAAGACCTATAACCGCAGTATTAATGAAGCACACCAGAATGGTATTATATCTACAACCCTTAAGAAATTCCTCATAAAAAAGCAACCCCCTACTCCATTCTTCTACCATCTCCCAAAAATACAAAAGAGCTTAATAAACCCCTCTGGCCGACCCATAATATCAGGGATTGACTCATTATCCAGCAATATAGCTGAATTTATTGATAAAAAATTATACACTTATGTTTCAGATTTAGATAGTTATATAAAAGATTCCACGGACATGATAAGAATCCTAAAAGAAATGGAATGGGAACAGTCATACACATTACTAACAATGGATGAGGCATCATTGTATACCAACATAGAGCATAAGCTTGGACTACTGTGTATTGAATACTATCTGAAAAAGATCCTCTGATGCATGACAGCATGATTGATTTTATACTCAACAACTTAAAGTTCATTTTAGAGAACAACTTTTTCACATTTAATGAAACACTATACCACCAGAAATTCGGCACGGCTATGGGTTCGAAAACTGCATGCTCATACGCAAATCTGGTTATGGGGTTGTTTGAGGAGATATTTATCACAGGTAATTCACATAATAGCGGTCTCATAATGTACAAAAGATACATAGATGACCTTTTCTTTATATGGGACAAGAAAAAAGGTGACCTACAAAAGTTCATGAGAGAATTGGAAAACAACAATTGGGGTTTCAACATTGATTCAACAAACAATGACCGAGAAATTAATTTCCTGGACCTGAGCATTTTTATAGAACAAGGTACATTACGGACTAAGTCCTACTTCAAAACAACAGACCGCAATTCCTATATTAATTATAAGAGCGGACATCATAAAAAATGGCTGAACAATATACCACCCAGTCAATTTAGAAGAATAAGAAAAAATTGTTCTTCAAAACATGATTATAGTCATCAATCAGAAGTATTGGCAAGAAGGTTCATTGAGAGAGGATATCCTAAAGATCTTATATGTGGATCGCAAAAATATTATGAGGATATCTCACAAGAGAAAACTTTTAGCATTGAAAGGGAAAAGTGATGACAATACAGATATACACAGATGGAATTTCATTACAACATACAACAAATGCCACAGAGAAATTAGAAACAGCATTGAGAGACACTGGCACCTATTAGAAAATGATCCCATACTAAGTAAAGTCATCCCAAATAAACCTGGTATCACATTCAGGAGGGCACCGAATATAAAAGGCATGATAGCGCCTAGTAGACCTAAACAGAGCAGGAACTCTAATATTGAAGAAGGGACACTTAATGGCTCCACCAACTGCGGGAAGAATAGGTGCCTTTGCTGTAGGATCATACAGAAAAGGACACATTTTACATCGTCCTCAAATGAGGAAACATTTCCGATCAAATATAAAATGAACTGCACCACTGAATACGTAATTTATTTGCTAGAATGTCCATGCCGGTTATTATATGTAGGGAGGACTATCAGACCCCTACATGAAAGGATCAATAAACATCGATCGAATATTAAAAATGGCTTTAAAGCCCATGGTGTATCTTACCATTACGACCGTTATCACAATAGGGATTCCACTATGATGAGGGTCACTCCCATAGACCATGTACAGCCACACATTCAAAATAGGTTTGAAGTTTTAAAAAAAAGGGAAAGATTTTGGATGTTTAAATTAAATACACTAAAACCTAGGGGATTGAACTTAATATCTGAAATTATATGTGGGTAATTGTTGGACAGCATTGCATCCTCTATTTTTTTCACTTCACTCGCACCTTTCACACAACATGGATTAGAACACCTTAAATTTCGTTTGCTAGGAAGACTGTCATTGCTCCAGCTTCCTTTTACCTATTTTCATGTATCACATGAAATTTCTCATTGAGAAAAATTTTTTCCCACACTTACTTCACCCTCCCCCCCCCCCCTTTTTTTTGTAGTAATATTCTGGCATATTTAGAAAACACTAATTTATATATTTCTTTAAGTTAGCACTTATATGCTTGCTCTCACACATAGTAACTTGCTTTGATTGCCCTGTTTGGTTGGGGTCTACGAAATGAGTTCTGTCTACTTACATATAAGACAGAGCTATCCTGCTTGGAAAGCCTCCACTGGCGAAAATACATATTCTTATGCTGACTAGGTACTTGCAACTTAGCTTAGTGCTATGAAGACATCATTAGGACCACCGACACCTTGCAGATAGGGCAGAATACTATAACAACTGGGATAGTAGATCAATGAATGAGTGTTCTTTTCCTTCTTTTCCTTCTATGTTTCTGAGTGTGCGCCCCTAGTGGCGGACAATTAGAGTACATAGAATTGAGCACTGCACTGACGAGAAAACTCTCACATCGTAGATATGACATCTCAAATGTAATTAGCCGCATTTAGAATCTGCTCACATTTACTTGTAGCCTGATATCTTACACAATGTAAACATGCTTACATTGATCCTAATGTGAAAATACGTGACATACACAGCAGTTCCACCATTCATGTGGAGAATGGGGAAACTTGCACAGCATCTGCTCATCTGGACATGAAAAGCATGAATACAATGACTCTAATGATGAGAATCTTAACTAGCACACTTGAGATACTCGGTGCTTATCTCCCATGCTAATAACCTCTCAACTAGTGCCATCTTGTGGTCTATACAGCCCATTACGCTATAATTTAGAACATTTAGAATATAAGGGAAATGAACTAATCGTGATGGACTGTTTTTGATGTATGCACATTTGTTCTTGGATGTATACACATCTGTTCTTCACACAGGGGGATAGAACCCAGGAGGCTCACACAATAGGTTCAGGCACTTTTGTGACACTCCACAGTGACATTCCTGAAAAGAGGGACTCCATGGTTTTATCCAAGTTTTATTAAAATTTGATAGTTTTTATTATCATCATTAGTACCACTTCTTCCATATTATAGGAGTTTTTAATATTTTTAATAATAAATAATTTATTTCAGTAATTCCAGTTATTAAATCTATTAAATTTATTAATTTTTTACCAAATATACTAAAAATTTTTACCAAATATATATAACTAGCTGTGAGCCCGATGCAAATGCATCGGGATTCTAGAACGTGCGTTAATTAGATTATAGTAGCTATATTATTTTTTTTTTTTATTATTTTTTTTTATTTCCAATTTTTTTGAATAACTTAATGTTATGAATATTTTATTTATTAGTTTTATTTTATTAGAATTAGTTAATGTTATGAATTTTTATATGGAATATTTTTTTTTATTATTTATGATTTTATTATTGTAATTATTTATTATAGAATATTTTTAGAATATTATTTTTTTTTTTATTTTAATTGATTTTTTTTTTATTTGAGTACCGTAATTTGAATTTCTTAGAATTAGTTAATGTTATTAATATTTTAATTATATATATATATATATATATTATTTTTTAATTTTGATTTATTTTAATATTTATTATTTTTATTATTTGTATATTAATTTTTTATTTTAATGAAATTTATTTGTATTAGATTATTTTTTTTTATTTAAATTAGTTAATTTAATTAATATATTAATTTTATATATTATTATTTTTTTTTTTTTATTTTATTGGGGGGGTGTGAATACTTTTTGGGGGGGTTTAAGGACTTTTTGGGGGGGTTGAATACTTTTTGGGGGTGTGTGAATACTTTTTGGGGGGGTGTGAATAGTTTTTGGGGGTGTGTGAATAGTTTTTGGGGGGGTGTGAATAGTTTTTGGGGGGTTCAATACTTTTTGGGGGGGTGTGAATACTTTTTGGGGGTGTGTGAATACTTTTTGGGGGGGGTTGAATACTTTTTGGGGGGGTGTGAATACGTTTTGGGGGTGTGTGAATACTTTTTGGGGGGGTTGAATACTTTTTGGGGGGTGTGTGAATACTTTTTGGGGGGGTGTGAATACTTTTTGGGGCTGAGTGCTCGCAATGGCCGCGAAGTGGGCATTGCGAGTCGCTGGCCGAAAATCGAACCAGAGGCTCGGCCACAAAGTTAGCGATTTACCGCTCAGGCAGCGACTCGCGCTACATGAGCGGTAAATCGCTAACTTTGTGGCCGAGTCTTCTATTTCGGCAGCGATCGCAATGGCGCTTCCGGCCATTCTCGCGCCCAGCGACTCGCAATGGCCTCGCGGCCATTGCTCGCGCAGGCCAACTGGTGACGTCACAGAGTGACATAGCCACGGTCTTTTCGGGGTCCGACACGGAAGTGCCTACGGCAATTATATAGTAGATATATATATCAGTACGATGGTATATGGTGGTAATTAGAGCACATGTATAGCAGCACTATAGTATATGGCGGTAGATTATAGTAAATGTATAGCAGCACTATAGTATATGGCGGTACATTACAGTACATGTATAGCAGTGCTATGGTATATGGCGGTACATTAGAGTACATGTATAGCAGCGCTATGGTATATGGCAGTACATTATAGTAAATGTATAGCAGCACTATAGTATATGGCGGTACATTACAGTACATGTATAGCAGTGCTATGGTATATGGCGGTACATTACAGTACATGTATAGCAGCACTATGGTATATGGCAGTACATTATAGCACATGTATAGCAGCACTATGGTATATGGCAATACTGCGGTCACCGCGGTCCCCCACTCCTCCTGGCCCCCGGTTGTCCACAGTAAAATTAAAAAAATCCTCAGTGAGGATACTCACCTGTCCGGCGGCTCGCTCCACCTCCGCCTTGTAGGTCCTACAGGCCTTTAGGACCTGTAGTTGCCTGGGCAAGCGATCAGCTGAGGAGGGGAGGGGGGGCAGGATTGTGTTGGGGGGGCAGAATGAAGCGAGCGGGGCAGAATGAAGCGAGCGGGGCAGGATGGAGCGAGCGGGGCAGGATGGAGCGGGAAGGGGGGCAGGAGGGAGCGGGAGGGGGCAGGATGGAGGCGGGGGAAACAGGATGAAGCCGGGGGAAACAGGATGAAGCCGGGGGAAACAGGATGGAGCGGGGGGGAACAGGATGGAGCTGGGGGGAACAGGATGGAGGCGGGGCAACAGGATGGAGGTGGGGCAACAGGATGGAGGCGGGGCAACAGGATGGAGGCGGGTCAACAGGATGGAGGTGGGGCAACAGGATGGAGGCGGGGGAGGGGGGCGGCAGGATGGAGCGAGCAGGGCAGGATGGAGGCGGGGGAGCAAGAAGAGCGGGGGGCAGGATGGATTGAGCGGGGCAGGATGGAGGCGGAGGAGCAGGATGAAGCCGAAGGGGCAGGATTGAGCAGATGAGCAGAATGGAGCAAGCGGGGCCGGATGAGTAAGCGTGAGGGCAGGATGGAGGCAGGGGAGCAAGAACAGCGGGGGTGAGGATGGAGCGAGCAGGGCAGGATGGAGTGAACGGGGCAGGAAGTAGTGAGTGGGGCAGGAAGGAGCAAGGGGGGCAGGATGGTGGGTGGGGGGGCAGGATGGTGGGGGCGGGGCAGAATGGAGGCGGAGGGGCAGGATGGAGGCGGAGGGGCAGGATGGAGGCGGAGGGGCAGGATGGAGGCGGAGGGGCAGGATGGAGCCGGAGGGGCAGGATGGAGCCGGAGGGGCAGGATGGAGTCGGAGGGGCAGGATGGACGGAGCGAGGCAGGATGGAGAAGGCGGGGCAGGATGGAGAAGGCGGGGCAGGATGGAGACGGCAGGGCAGGATGGAGACGGCAGGGCAGGATGGAGACGGCAGGGCAGGATGGAGACGGCAGGGCAGGATGGTGGCGGGGGGAGGGGGGGGCGGGGAGGATGGAGGCGGCGGGGCAGGATGTTGGCGGGGGGTGAGGATGGTGGTGGGGGTGCGGGATGGAGTCGGGGGGGCAGGATGGTGTTGGGTGGGGCAGGATGGATAGGGGGGGCAGGATGGAGGCGCTCCTCCTGACCCCCTCCGCTCCCCGTGGCACCCGTCCCTCTGGGCCTCCAGTCTCTGCGGCCCCCCTCCCTCTGGGGCTGCACACCCCCCTCCCCCCTCCTTCATGGTGATAATAAAACTAAAAAAACCTCAGTGAGGATACTTACCCTGCGGCGGCTCGCACCACCCGTCTTGTAGGTGGCAGGACAGGACCTGTCGTTGGCTGGGAAACCGATCTGCTGGGGGTCAGTGGGCAAAGCGAGCATCAGTGGGCAGAGTGGGGGATGAGTGGGAAGAGCAGGGGTTAGTGGGCAGAGTCATTGGGCAGAGCAGGGGTCAGTGGGCAGAGCTGGGGTCAGTGGGCAGAGCTGGGGTCAGTGGGCATGGTCAGTAGCCAGAGGGGGGGGGTAAGTGGGCAGAGCAGGGTCAGTGGGCAGAGCGGGGGTGAGTGGGCAGAGTGGGGGGTGAATGGGCAGAGCAGGGTCAGTGAGCAGGATTTGGGGTCAGTGGTCAGAGCAGGGTCATAGCGGGGGTCAGTGGTCAGAGCAGGGGTTAGTGGGCAGAGTGATTGGGCAGAGCAGGGGTCAGTGGGCACAGTCAGTAGGCACAGCAGGGGTTAGTGGGAAAAATCAGTGGGCAGAGCAGGGTGAGTGAGCAGAGCAGGGGTGAGTGGGCACAGTCAGTGAGCAGAGCAGGGGTCAGCGGGCAGAGCGGGGGTGAGTGGGCAGAGCAGGGTTTAGTGGGCATAGCAAGGGTTATTGGGCACAGTCAGTGGGCAGAGCAGGGGTTAGTGGGCAGAGCGGGGTCAATGGGCACAGTGAGTGGGCAGAGAAGGGTCAGTGGGTAGAGCATGGGTGAGTGGGCACGGTCAGTTGGCAGAGCAGGGGTCAGTGGGCATGGTGAAAGGGCAGAGCGGGGGTGTGAGTGAACAGAGGGTGGTCAGTGGGCAGAGCAGGGTCAGTGGTAAAAGCAGGGGTGAGTGGGCAGAGTGGGAGTAAATGAGCAGAGCAGGGTCAGTAGGCAGTGTGAGGGGTCAGTGGGCAGAGCATGGTCAGTGGGCAGTGTGAGGGGTAAGTGGGCATAGCATGTTCAGTGGGCAGTGTGAGGCGTGAGTGGGCAGTGTGAGGGGTCAGTGGGCAGTGTGAGGGGTGAGTGGTCAGAGCAGGGTCAGTGGGCAGAGCAGGGTCAGTGTGAGGGGTGAGTGGGCAGAGCAGGGTCAGTGGGGTGTGTGAGGGGTCAGTGGGCAGAGCAGGGTGAGTGGGCAGTGTGAGTGGTCAGTGAGCAGAGCAGGGTCAGTGGGCAGAGCAGGGTGAGTGGGCATTGAGGGGTCAGTGGGCAGAGCATGTTCAGTGGGCAGAGGAGGGTCAGTGGGCAGTGTGAGGGGTCAGTGGGCCGAGCAGGGTGAGTGGGCAGAGCAGGGTCAGTGAGGGGTGAGTGGGCAGAGGATGGTCAGTGGGCAGAGCAGGGTCAGTGTGAGGGGTCAGTGGGCAGTGAGGGGTGAGTGGGCAGAGCATGGTGAGTGGGCAGAGCAGGATGAGTGGCCAGTGTGAGGGGTCAGTGGGCTGAGCAGGGTGAGTGGGCAGAGCATGGTCAGTGAGCATAGTGGGGGTGAGTGGGCAGAGAGGGGGTGAGTGGGCAGAGAGGGGGTCAGTGGGCAGAGCAGGGTCAGTGGTCAGAGTGGTGGTGAATGGGCAGAGCAGGGTCAGAGAGGGGGTCAGTGTGCAGAGTGGGGGTGAGGGGGCAGAGAGGGGGTCAGGGGGAAGAGTAGGGGGGTGAGTGGGCAGAGTGGGGGTGAGTGGGCAGAGCAGGATGAGTGGGCAGAGCAGGGTGAGTGGGCAGAGTGTGGGTGAGGGGGCAGAGAGGGGGTGAGGGGGCAGAGTAGGGGGGTGAGTGGGCAGAGTTTGGGGGTGAGTGGGCAGAGTGGGAGTCAGTGGTCAGAGTGGGGGTCAGTGGGCAGAGCACGGTCAGGGGCAGAGTGGGGGTCAGTGGGCAGAGTGGGGGTCAGTGGTCAGAGTGGGGGTCAGTGGGCAGAGCAGGGTCAGAGTGGGGGTCAGTGTGCAGAGTGGGGGTCAGTGTGCAGAGTGGGGGTCAGTGTGCAGAGTGGGGGTGAGGGGGAAGAGTTGGTGGGTGAGTGGGCAGAGTGGGGGTGAGTGGTCAGAGTGGGGGTCAGGGGCAGAGTGGGGGTGAGTAGGCAGAGCAGGGTCAGGGGCAGAGTGGGGGTCAGTGTGCAGCGCAGGGGGATGAGTAGGCAGAGTAGGTTAGATCGGAACAGGACCTTTGATGACGTCACGATCATGTGATCTGTGACTCCACCCATCATCGTGACGTCATCAGAGGTCCTCAAGCAGGATGAAGAGAGATCGCGGCTGGCTTAAAGGAGCTGTGGTAAGAGGCCGGGGGGGGGTGACCGGACAGTGGAGGGGGTCTGTGCTGACAGGCGGGGGGTGACCGGAGAGTGGGGGGGGGGCGATCGGGGAGCGGAGGGCAATGCTTCGCCGTGGTGACGTCACATAGTGACAAAGCCACGGCGTGCCGGGGTCCGACACAAAACGTGCTACAGCAATTATATAGTAGATATAATCTTTATCAAAACAATAAGCAAAAATGATATAATCAACATAACAACCGGGGAACTTTGTTTCTTCTTGTATTTATTATCCCCTTTTGTTCGTCCTGGAAGACAAAGAAAAATAGATAAACTTATGTCAAGATATGAATTGACAGTTTGATCTGTACATTTCAATATATGACATCACAGAATTCAGTGGCGTGAGACACTGATAAGGATCTAAATCTTATAATTCATTGAGGCTCATCGGTTCTACCCCCCAGAGAAGAAGTTAAGATGATTTTATTTAGTTTTGCCTTGTTTTGTCAATGCTTTTACAAGCGGTTCCGCTCACAATTTCGTTGATTTTTTTATATGGTTCTCTTAACCCGATTTTTTACATTGTATTTGTGATGTTATATTGTTGAAAATATAGGTGATATTTATTTTTGAATGTTTTTGCGCCAAAAATTGTAACCCTTCCCTTCTGATGACGTTTTTCACGTCATTATTGATAGATACTCCCACTAATAATGGTTATGAAGTTGGCTATATATATGTCTGGAATTGTGGGTGTGTGTATCCCTGAGGAAGGTGCCAGGAGGGCACCGAAACGCGTAGGAGGCAGGAGGAAATAAAGTATTTCGTGGAAGTTCCATCTTCACGTGTTTTCTTTGGAGTGGATGATCGTGGCAGCGCGGACTGTGACACACCATTTTTTCCCTATCATCTGACCTTTTTAAGCATGGCTTTTAGGATTTTGTTAAACCGCGCGACTAACCCGTCGGTCTGGAGATGGTACACCGAGGTGCGCAGCTGTTTTATATTCAGCAGTTTACACAGTTCTGCGGTCACTTTGGACATAAAAGGAGTCCCCTGATCGGTAAGGATCTCCTTCGGTATCCCCAGGCGACAGAACATAGAAAACAGCTCCCGGGCAATAAGCTTAGCTTTTGTGTGGCGTAGCGGAATCACCTCCGGGTATCGGGTGGTGTAGTCGACGACCACGAGTATGTGCTGGTGGCCCCGAGCCGATTTAACTATGGGCCCTACCAAATCCATGGCAATCCGTTCAAAAGGTTCCTCTATAACCGGTAGAGGTACCAATGGACTCCGGAAGGTTGCAATGGGTGTGGTCAGCTGACATTCTGGGCAGAAGTCGCAGAACCTCTGGACATCCGCATACACTCCCGGCCAGAAGAATCACCGCAAGATGTGCTCTTGCGTTTTTTTTAGTCCCAAGGTGCCCCCCCAGCAGGTGGGAGTGGGCCATCTCTAGGACCGCCCGGCAGTGTGTCTGCGGTACTACCAGTTGCTCCACGACCTCCTCCCCGATTTTGTCCACTCTATAGAGCAACTCTCGGTCAATCACCATGCGTGGGAACACATTTTCGGCCCCCGGTTGCTGAGGCACCCCATTTACTTCTATTACCCTTTCCCGTGCCGGGGCCAGGGTGGGATCCTGCAGCTGAGCTGTCCCAAACGCTCCCCAGGGCACTTCCAGCTCTGGAATTGCTTAGGTCTCCTCGACCTCTCCTGCCAATACCTCTAGGGGGAACCTACTGGGGTGACACTCTATCCCTAGGTTGGCGACCCCTACGGCAGGTACCCCTGACTCGGGAACATTGGGTTCAGCACCCGGTCCCAATGGTGTTTGCGGAAGGCTACTCCTCCTACCCCATAGGGACCAAAACTATGGTAAATCTCTTGCCAGCACAATCACATAAGGTAGAGTCTTAACCACCCTGACCACAAGGGTTACCTCTCCACACAAAGTGGAAAACATCACCTCTGCGGTCGGATACTCGCGGAGGTCCCCATGTATACATCTGACTCCAATCTTTTCCCCAGTGGGCCTTCTGCACCTGACTACGGAGCCATTCTGATCTAACCCCCCTGCTCCTCCCCGCTGAGTCCCTCTGCAGGCCCTCCCCTGGGCCTTATAATCTTGCCCCTCG
This sequence comes from Allobates femoralis, assembly GCA_033576535.1. Lineage (NCBI taxonomy): Eukaryota > Metazoa > Chordata > Amphibia > Anura > Aromobatidae > Allobates > Allobates femoralis. Next base: position 399,448,539 of record JARQOC010000003.1, on the reverse strand, counting down.
TCCATCCTCTTCATCTTTACCATATTGCTCACAGGGTGAGCATCGCCTGCTTTTTCTCCCTAATGTTTGGCTACTTTGAATTTATTAAGTTGCAGCTGGTGGATGAGGGCTCTGATGAGGGCCAACATGCCGCAGGCAACCGAGGGCATTGGGCCTCTTCCCCTCTGGTTTATAAGGAGAATTTGTGCCTACGGTTGAGCTGCGGCCAGAACAACGCAACCCTCTGTTTTCAATTATATATGAGTGGTGCTATATTTATACCCTCAATAAAGTTGGAAAAAAGATATCCCATGTCTCTTCATTGCTCATTGCGTGGCATGGGAACCGGTGGGTGGGTCTAGGCAGTCTAGATGTTCAAATTTATACTTGTTGGGGGGCGTGGCCAGACAGCGATGGCGACGGCTGCATAACGCGGGAGCTCTCTGCCCACAGGACCTGAAGCGGCTTTACTAGGGAGCACAAGCCTCCCACTTCAACCCTCCTGAGTGCCTAAGTGCCCGGTGAGTAAATGGGCAAGTCCAAGCCCTCCACCCGCAACGCTCTTTCCTGGGTTACAGACTATTTTGCGGGCGGATGGCTCCCCGTCACTACATTCAAGATGGCGCCGCCGTCACCTTGCGTGGTACGTGCTGCCTGCCGTGGCTCTCAGCCCACCTTAGCCTCCTATGATGCCGGCGCCCCTGATGGCCCGATCTTACACAGCGGCATGTGGGACCTATCATCTTCACTCTGCTCCTCGCTGCAAGAGGATATGCGGAGTATAGTGCCGAAATCAAAGGGGAGGTGGCAGAGTTGGGTGGCAGGACAGACAGATTTGAACAAAGAATGGCTGAATTGGTGCTCTCCCACAACGAGCTTTTGGATGCTCATGAAGCCCTCCAAACTAATATGGAGAAAGTGTAGTCCAAAGCCCTGGATCTGGAGGACAGGTCCAGGCGCAATAATGTAAGGATTAGAGGGATCGAGGAAGTGGTGTCTTCCCCAGATATGCGTTCCTTTCTACAAGAAATCATTACAGCTACCTTGCCTGGCATTGATGTGAAGACGATCATCATCGACCGCATTCACCGGATCCCGAAGCCTGCAGCCCTCAGCCCTAGTCTCCCTAGGGATGTTATAGCTCACATACATTTTTACGAGCTCAAAGAAGACTTCCTCAAGGCCTTATGGGGCAACCTGCTTTGCCGGACAGATTTGCTTCTCTGCGGGTGTTTCAGGATCTGTCCCCTGGCACCATGGCTCTCCTGAGGGCTTTCCAACCGCATACACAGGTCCTCCACAATCACAATATAATCTATAGGCGGGGATCCTGACCAAATTGCTTATCAGCCGCAACGGTTCCGTGTTGGTGTGTCTGACCCCGGCTCAAGCAGGATTATTTCTGCAGCAGTGCGGCCTGAGTTCTCCCCGGTCATACTCTTCTCCTTCTCAACGACCTCGGGGAGCGGACATTCCCAAGAACTGGATCGACCCAGAAAGGGATGTTGCTTGATTCTGTACCGATGACTGAGGTCTTGTGGATGCCTTCCTGCTTGACCGAAGAAATATTTTTCATTTCTCTTTGTATTCACCTTTCCTTGTTTCCATTTTCTCTTTTGTTGCACTTCTTGTGACCCTTCCTGAGTTTCTCTGAGCAAATTGGACACTCCCATTTTAGGGTAATTTCTTCTCTTTTTCGGGTTATTGGTAACCCATTCACTCCCTTCCTGTAAGGGTAGTGTGCCCCACAGCATTTTTTCCACGCTCTTTTTCAGGACGTTGGTCTTTTTCTCCTGGACTTGTTTGAATGTGTTTGTTCGTTGTTGTTATGCTTGTTGCTTGTCTTCCCCCCTCCTACTTGTCCCCTACCTATTCCACTGGGCACCAATGCATATGTAGATTTGGCTAGAAACAGCACAAATTATCTCTCTAACGTGTACCATGAGTATAATATTGGATCAGTTAATGTCAATTGTCTTAATTCCCCTACCAAACGAGCATTGGTTTGGCGCCAATTGGGGAAAGGGAAGTATGATATTATTTGTGTACAGAAGACCCACCTTCTTGCAAGTGATAATGCCAGAATGGCTTATGGCAAATACCCGTTTCAATATTTTGCGAACAGTGGCTCTAAGAAGGCTGGGGTGGGCATTTTTGTGTCCAGACTGGTAGCCTTCCAGCATAAGGAGACTATATGTGATCCTAAAGGTCAATATGTTACCTTGGGTTTCGTATATCTGGGCATTAAGATTACCCATCTTAGAAATATTGTACGCTGCAATTTTGACCTCTATATTGTAAGGTAGCGAGCCGGGGAACTCGCTTGCTGCGTAATGATGCCAACACGTATTTATAATTTTGCAAATGACTACCCGTTTATTTCTCATTTACATCTCATAACCCGGGTAGTGCATTAAACATTTCAACATAAATACTTCACATAACACATTGACAATACACTTAACATACAATCATATTGCACATATACAATTATAGTAACCCGGGACCTGTAACCACGATTCTTTCCCCATTGGAGCTCTTACAACTGCTCCCGTGGTGATCACGGCCTCCGGCCTATCTATACTTTACACATACATTTTGAATAAATATTTAACCTTACACATCAACGGGCCCTGTGGGTCCCAATGGCGGTGCCAGCCGCCCGGCTTTAGTTACCCAGCACGATGACATAACATTAACCTGTAGTCAGGACTCCAGCCTGACCGGGACCTTACATACCACATGTGATGCATCCTACAATATTCATGGACCACATGCCTCTTCACCCCGCTCACAGCCCATCATAATCCATCCATGGACTGTGGCTCCTCCATGACCATAACAGGGACCTCGTCAACCGTAGAACCCGGGCTAACCACGCGTCACCATGGCCTACTCACCACGGTACGGGCCACCAGCTGCCACCAAACCCCCATCTCGTGGCAGGTCTCCAGGTCAATGACTGTACCCTGCGTCTGAGTAGCACCCTCCCGGATCAGCCATGGTTACCCTTTCTAGTTTCTAGGAACCTTCTCAACCCCTGCGTCTGGCCACAGGTACATAGATACTATTGAAGGACGGGTGCCTCCTGCATGCAGCAAGCAAGCCTCCCTCTTGTCCACCAGGGACGGATCACCTTCAATTCATCATCCATACTGGCTGGGTCACTCTCCCCCACAACATTATAAATGGCTCTTACTCATAGCCATCGTCTCTTCATTCAGGGCACTTTTACCTAAGCCCTCACATACGTCCACGGGTCCTTTACCGACTGCCTAGTTGGACCCAACGGCGGTTATGCCCGCCTGGCATGATTCACACACATCTCACTCCATCACATGGGAACTGCCGTCTTACCGGGCACGGATCCGGGTCTCGCTACCTGGGTCCCGGGTCCACCAAGCATCCCCAAGGGGCTCCTTCCCGGACGTATCTCAACCACACGTCCGGATCAGCGTCCACCTGGTCAGCCATGGCTTCCCTACTCCAGGTGCTGTAACGACCTCGGTCCTGGCTACCGGCATGGAGCTAGTACGCTCCCTTCACCATTTCACATCATGGCGGTCTGGACTATCATTCTCAGTCCCTCATACAGACTGGATCTGCATCTCTCTCTGGACCCAGGCTGAATGACTCTCAGAAGTCTGTGAACTCCCTCACTCACTCAGCTGGCAGGCTCTTATCGTGCCTGCCATGCCCACAAGGACACACCCACTTGGCTGCCGTAATCAGCCTCCTCTAGTTTCTATACAGCTGCTCATCTCTGTGCCTGATCTCTACAGCTTGTTTTAACTCCCTGTGTTCTGGGTTTGTTCACACAGTACACACAATGCTCTCAGCCGCTCATTGGTCTCATGAATCCTTCATAGATTGACACACTGGGTGCCGGACATGATTCACAACACACCTACGGTAAAACCCGGCTCATGTGCACAGTATCCTATACTGATCCTGCATGTGATGCGCCCCGGCCATGGGGACATGCCGGCGGTGCCTCACAATATGCAGGACATTACTAATGTGATGAGCAAATTTTCTACCTCTTGTCTTTCATGAAAGGCCAGAATACAATCTGCTAAAATGCTCATTCTCCCTAAACTGATTTATTTGTTTAGGTGCCTACCTCACCACTTCTCTCGTAGATACTTAACGGCCTTTCAGGCTATATTGACCCGTTTCATTTGGAATGGTAAACCCCCACGGATGGCTCATAAACTTATGTCACTTCCCTACGCCTCTGGTGGTCTGGGAGTCCCTGACCTTAGATCTTACCATATTGCAGCCCTATTAGAACCTGCTAAAATCTGGCTGGATGAATCTGTCTCCATTTCATGGTTGTCCATTGAGGCTCATTTCTCCCCCAGGGGCTCTACTAAACTTCTACTGCAAGCCTCACTATTGCAACCTGTTCAACCCTCTCCCCACCTTGCTTCCATGTCTTCTCTTCTTAAGGCCTGGTCGTCTCTTGGGGGTAAGCATCTAAATTTTCTTTACAGATTGGTATCTATTGACTCTCTGGAGCTGCTGGTCGAGGGTCTATCGCTGTCCCATTGGAAGAGCAGTGGCATCCTAACACTCTTTCATTGGTATGATGTTGATGGATTACATTCCTTTGACAGCTTGGTATCCAAATATGGTCTACCCTGATCGCTTTTCTACCAGTATCTCCAGATACGTCATTTGTTCTCCAAATTCTCCATACTCCCACTAACTACCCCAGTCGTTGATAACCCTCTGCAGCGGTTCTTTAAAACCCCTTAAGGACCAAGCCTCATTATTGCAATTCTGACCAGTGTCACTTCAACAGATCCCAGTGATTCCAAGACTGATTTGTTCATAACATATTGGACTTCATGTTAGTAGTAAATTTAGGATTATATTTTCTGCATTTCTTTGATCAAATAGAGTGTTTACATGCAGTGATAGTTCAAAACCATGATGGGTATAGCCGTCATTGGTCATTAAGGGGTTAAATCGAATTGTTCCGTTCAGCATGGGGTATCGATTATATACAAGGAGCTCCTTTTGTTCGACCAGCCTGCTAGGCTTCCTTTCATGCTTGACTGGGAGTCTAACCTCTCCTTTTCTGGTTCTGAGGAGGCCTGGCAAAATGCTCTGACTTATACCGCTAAGTTCTCCTCCTGTATCACGCACCTTGAACAAGAAGATCCAACTTAAATGGTACTTGTCGCCGACTAAATTAGCTAAATTTAACCGTGCCCATTCCCCGATGTGTTGGACAATGTTCCTCCCTAGGCACGATAACTCATGTGTGGTGGGAGTGTCCTACTATATGCAGGTTTTGGAAGGAGGCTGAATCTATTATTGCCTCAGTTATGCAACGATCCTCTGGCTTTGTTGGGTGTAGGTCTGGAGGAGATCCCCTTTCCAATGCGTCCAATTTTACCAAATATTCTAATCGCGGACAGATTATGTATAACTAGACTGTGGAAGTCACTCCTGGCCTCTTCTATGACTGAACTTATAGCTCAACTGGAACTGCACCTCCAGCATGAAACCATTCTGGCCCATGATCTCAACAGGCGGATTAAGATAATGTCATGGTGGGACCCCTGGATTTCCTCCAAGTTTCATGTGCTTTCCTCCCCTGGTACGTGACTGATATCTAGTCCTTGTCTTTACTGTTTTATGCCTGGTGTGTTCTCTTATCTTTCCGTGCTCCCTTCTCCTCTCCTCTGTCCGTCAAGTTTGTAATTTCCCTCCCTTCTTGTATTTCTGATAATTGATTTTAATTGCTCTTTGATGATTTGCAATATGCATCTTGTATTACGTCCTTGATTTCTAATAAAACATTTTATTTGAAATAAAAATATATATATATATACTTGTTCAACAAGCATACTGCACTAGGGGTAAAGCCTGATGAAACTTTCTTGGTGTTAATTGTAAATTTAAAGAGAACCTGTCAGATTTGGTATGTGGACATCATATAGAATGATAAAGCAGAATGATATATATAGCTTTGGGGGAATAAATTCACTATAACTTGTCTTTTAATGATATAAATCCTTGCTCTTTTTGTGCTTTGGTGTCTAAAGGATGGTCGCTGTCAATCACAATATAGCACTGCCTAACCTAATACATCATACAAGAGATGACAGTGACACTGAATCAGTACAAATCTACTGAAGAGGTAACGTACATCATTATAATACTGCTAGAACTCATGTTCTTTGTAGAACGAGTCCTTCTTTCTAAGAAACAAAAATTATCAATATTTTTCCACGTTCTAAACAATAAAGTGCAAGAATTACAGCACCAGCTGGAAGAATCACACCAGGAAGCTGCTATGTATGTAATTACTGTATGGCTCATTCAGTGCTCCTGGATTACAGTTCAAATACCAGTTGAGGTTTGGTAAAGGGAAAGTATTGTATTCTAATTTATTTTTTATCTTTATTCTAGAAAGAATCCATCATAAAAGAGATGACACAGACATTGAACTAGTACAAATCTACTGAGAAGGTAATGACGCACCCACAGGGACCAGGGTACTAAGAACGGGGCCCTACTGTCTCTGGGGTGTCAAGGTGCCGTTGCCCAGATGCAGCAATAAAAAGGAGTATTTACAAGGGAGGTGAAAGAGTTTTTTGTGACGCCATCCGTAGTATGTGGTCAGGGTGACCACTGCTGCCGTATTCCTGCTGGGGACGGTGATGAGGGCAGCGTAGATGGTAAGCCTTCACGGGTAGGACTGGGTGTCCCCGGGGCAGGTGTACTGGGGGCTGCGTACTCTGGATGCTGCACCAGTTCTTCTCCTGCAGCTTCTCCAGCCAGCACACAGGGACAGCAGGGTGGCTTCTCAGGTGGGGGTTCTGCTGCAGTTTAATAATAAACAGTTTCAGGCACTTGTGAGCTGACAGGGGTACTTTACTGTTCAAAGTTTTCAAGCAATTTACAACACAGTTCACAGTTTTAGTTCTTACAGTCTATTGGGGACCCGGGTGCCACTGCAGCTCAGACGGTTCCTCAGCGTCACTTCCCTCAAGTACCTTTCAGGCCCTGCTTCTCTCTCTCTCTGTCCTCGCTCACGGGTTCTGTCTGGTTGTCACGGGCTCTTTAGTGAAGATTCCCTCTGCTTTAGGGTCACTAGTCGTAGTCCGATGGCTGTGTTCCTACTCCGTGGCAGTAGGTAAGTCGCGGGTCATAGAGTCCCCGCACCATGCCGGTGTGTCTTGTGATTGGGGTCTAAGAGTCTCCCTGGTCACCTCTACAGAGCCGGCTCTCTGGCTTTCCTGGCCTAGTCCTCCAGTGACTCAGGTATCATTTGGACTCACCAGGCTCCTTCTGCCTCCCAGTTGTCAGCTCTGGGTCCTCCGGCCAGCTATACTGGTTGCAGCTGCCGGGCGCGTTGTTCTCCCACTATTCTTTAGTGTTCAGCTGTGGGGTGTGTCTGCTTGTGGTGCTTCTTCCCTCGCCTTTCTCTCTAGGGCGAGCTCCCTCCTGGGTATCCTGCCTTCAGGGAACTGATGCCTCCAGGGAACCTCTCCTCCTGGGAATCCATTCCTCCAACTTAGTGTTCCCGTGTTTTACTACGGTTCCTCCACCCAATTGTCCAGATCTGTCCTACTCTCCACCCACACTTCTCTAAACTCCCACCACCCCTTGCCTGACATAGAGTTCTGTGCGTAGGGTCGGTGTGTGTTGGTGTGTGTGTGTGTGCCTAAGTCAACTATCTTCCTCGTCTGGCTGCAGTTCACCATGCCATGTGGCCGCCCTGGTCACAGGGGTGCCACAGTAACGTATATCACTATAATACTGGTAGAACGAGGATTATTTGATCCTAATTTTGCACTGTAGAAATCTATATTGTGTGTTTAGAGGGCTGGCCATATGGGGCCTCAGAAGTGGTGGGCGAGGCAGGACCTCCTGCTGTGGAGCAGCCCTAGTTTGAAACAGTTAAGTCCACAGCCTCCCTCAGTGAATGTTAAAGCAGAATACAGAAAGTAAATTAAGCTCTGCAACGATTCTCTAGCTAAATAGTCTCATGAAACACATGCACAAAACTTGAATATTACTCTCTTGGGAGTATTCACAATGACATATTTTGGTGCAGCCTTCTCCCACCATTCTGGTACCTCTAGGCCCTCCCATAATCCCCTCAACATCACGGTATCCCACAGCAAATTCAATTAGTCTCTATTGGCTCCAGCCCAATTTTTTCTGTAGGGATCTGTGGCGCCCCGCAACGAGTGCGTCACAGGAGTGTATTGCAGCCCAGACTGCAGCTGCAATATTCTCTGACTAAGCAATGACATGGTTAAAACTCAGAGCTCCATACTCTACATGCACATCAGAATAGAGGGCCAATAAGGTCCTGGTGGGCGGGGTGTAGGAGTAGAGTGTGAGAGAGGAGAATGTAGGAGAAGGAGGAAGGAGAAGAACGTGGCCGGGAGGAACGTAGGAGAGAGCCTTTCTACTTTCTGTTTTATCTCCTCACGTAGATGCTAATCATCCCTTCTCCCCCCACTTCCTCTTGTTCCCTCTTTTTCTTTTTCTCTTTTCTTTTTTTTCCTTTTCTTTAACCTCTCTCTTCCCTCTCTTCTTTTACATTTCTCTCCTCTTTCCTTAATCGCTCTCCTCCTTATAAGCCTCTAGTTGTTCTAGAAATTTTGTCTCCCGAATATGGCGACGCTGAAATTAAGCTTGTTCAATGTACGGGGCTTTAACACTCTGCAGAAATGGTCACAGGCTCTAGCCACTGTGCATAGGGAGGATTGTACCTCCTGGTTGCACAGTACCAACTGGATTCCAGATGTAAAGGGGTCTCATTCGCCATGCCCAAAAATCTGGCCCACACGGTCTTAGACTCCCTCATATAGGATCAAGGGCTTTATTTGTTTAAGATCGAGATTGCAGGTTCAGTCCTAAGTATAGTAAATTGGTACCTCCCGAACAGGCACCAGATTCGGACATGCAAGGCTATTCTATCCCGCTTATCAGACTTTGCAGGGGAGATTATAATTGTTGGGGGCGATCTTATTTTAACATTTGACTCTTCCATGGACTCCACTTCCAGAAGACAGGGATTACTAGGCCAGGGTGAGATCCGCTCTTTGTTGAGATGTTTTCATGCTGTACGTTTGGTCGATGTCATATAGCCCGATCAACCTCTTCCTGGTGAGCGATAAGGCCCTCTCTTGGCAACCACTGGCTAACGTTGGGTACATAGTCCTGTCAGATCATGCTCCAGTGTTTCTTTACTTGACAATTTCTGGTTCTATTCGTAGGCCCTGAACTTGGAGGCTGAACAATAATTTGCTTAAAGATACACTGTGTAGCTCAGAACTAAAAGAAGCCATTGACTCATTCATGCAAATCCATCAATTTGACCCGACTCCTGAACCCACCAAGTGGGAGACCTTGAAGTGCGTTTTTTGAGGGATTTTGATCAAGCACGGTTCAAGACTCAAAGGGAGAGTCTTGAGACAATAGACTCCCAACTTAACTAGATAAATACTCTAGAAGGACTACATCACAGTCCCTAGACCACGCCACTTTGACAGATTTATTCGGTAAGAGACAGGATCTTAAATCAAGTGCGGTCGCATTCTGGCTCGTAAGTTCCACCCACGAACTGGCCCAACATATGTCCTCTGTGTTGGACGCAGATGTGGGGGGAGGTCACACACAAACCGGAGGAGATTCTTGAGACGTTTTGGGCCTTCTATGAGCAGTTATACAACATTAAGGAACATTATGCGGACCTTCCTCCTGATGCCTTGACGAGTAAAGTTTAAACTTATATATCTGAAAACCCAATCCCTCCACTAGAGGGCTCACTGGCGGAGTCATTGGAAGTGGAGAAAATGAGCCATTAAAGCGACCCCTTCTGGTAAATGCCCCGATTCTGATGGATTCACCCCTGTGTTTTATAAGCTGTTCAGTTCTCATTTGTCACCCCTAATGAGGAAATCCTTCAATTCGTTAAGTGAGGGTCATGCTTTCCTCCACAATCCTTAGAGGTCCATATTAGCATCCTGCCAAAGGCTGGGAAGGATCTTTTTTTGGCCACGAGCTATAGGCCGATATCGTTGCTAAACGTAGACATCAAGCTCTTCTCAAACATCCTGGAGGATAGATTAGCTTCTTCCTTCAGTCATCCATTCGGACCAGATGGGCTTTTTCAAAGGCCGTGAGGCGAGTGATAACCATCAATACTTTGCTGTTAATATCTAAGGCTAAGTCAATCCCCATTGGTCTTCTGTCCATTGATGCAGAAAAGGCCTTTGACACTGGGGTTTTATGGCTGAGGCATTGAATGGAATAGGGGTGGGTCCCAAATTCCTACAAGGGGTCTTGTCGCTCTACTTCGGTCCTTCAGCGAGGGTTCGGGTTAACTGTGCACTCTCTTTACCCTTCCCAATTCAGAATGGGACTAGATAGGGTTGTCAGTTCTCCACTCTCCTGTATGTTAATGTAATGGAACACCTCGCATGTGCAATCAGGGGGAACGACAACATCCACGGGATCTGTATTGGACGGTCTCAATATAGGAAGGCCTAATATGCGTATGACCTCCTATTTTATAAATATCTCAACCCCGGATCTATTTGCCTTCTATTTTGGGGAAACTTGACAAGTTCAGTCTGCTTAGTAACTTTAAAATGAATGCCTCAAAGTCTGAGGCCTTAGATGTTTCGCTTTCCCAACAGGAGGTTTTACACTTAAAGGCTAGTTTTCCATTTAAGTGGAGGAGCGAGGCAATTAAATACCTGGGAGTCCTTATCCCCGCAAATTTGAGTAATGTAGTCTTTGTCAACTACCATTCTTTGGAGGTTCGAACGGCAAGAGACCTAATTAACTACAAAGGGCTTCGGTTGTCCTATTTTGGTAGGATAAATGTAGAAAAAATGGATATATTGTCTCTCTTCCTCTACTTATTTCAGACTATTCTTTTATCCCCCCACCTTGCGTTTTCATAGGCTACAGTCTGTACTGACCCGACCCGCTTTGACTGGGGTAAAATAAAACCGAGAATAAAACGAAACATTCTTACGGCATCGAAATCATTGGGTGGTATGAGTCTCCCCAACCTCAGAGTTTACTTCCAGGCCTCGGTATCTACACGCCTATTAGACTGGCAGTTTAGGAGTGGGATGAAACAATGGACATCTATAGAACAGGACGGCATCCCTGTACCTCTCCAACACCTTCCCTGGATCTCTCTTGGGAGGCTTTACCCATGGGCTCTCTATCTGAACTCATTGCAGACACCATTAAAACTTGGAGTGGGGTAATACATAAGGGCATGGCCAGAGGTGAATTGGGTCCCCTTACTCCCTTGTTCTCCAACCCAGTTTTTCTACCCAGTTATGGCAGATGATCCTTTCTGTGTTGAAAGAACAAGGATGACACTCGCATTGGTCAGATTTTATCGAAGAATAATGTCCCGACTTTCACTGAGTTGCAGGATTGGTCCCTGTCTATAGGCCCAGATGGTTTGAGTACCACCAACTTCGCTCTTTTCTCACTGCAGGGGATACTGGTCACTCAATTAGGCTTACACTTAACCCACTAGAAAAACTGTTCAGCCTTGGCTCCCACCCTGAACACGCGATCTCGGTCTTGTACAGAACACTAATAACAGGAAATCACCCTCATAAAAACCGGTTCCAGGAAGCCTGGGAGAGGGAATTAGGGAAGGTTATCCCTGTAGATGATTGTCAGAAGGGTTTTACCCTCATCCATAAAATCGGGTCTACCTGTACAGCACAGGACAAGAGCTATAAAATTCTGACTAGGTGGTACCTGACGCCTAATAGGCTTTACATAATGTTTCCCCTGACTCCAAGAACCTGCTAGAGATGCTGATCCTAGGTTGGTACTGCGCTACACATATGGTGGAGCTGCAAAAACATTGAGGGATTTTGATCAAGGGCTTTTGAAAACTATAACACTATTACTGGCTGGAAATTGGTGGGTTGCCTGGAGGTAGCACTGTTATCAATTCTCCCTGTCTCTCTTAAATCCTGCAAAAAGGACATCCTTTGATTTTGCCTGATAGCTGCTAGGGCGGTCATTCCACGATATTGGAAGACTCCTTATGTTCCACTTATCTTAGAGTGGTATGTCAAGATAGTTGAGAATGGAGGAACTGTCTACCGATTCATCTGGCCTTAATAATAAATTCATATCTACTTGGAATTAATGGATTCTTTTCCAGGATTCTCCTAGGTTCTCAGACTTGTTTATCTGAAAACTGATTTCCTGGATGGTTGATCATTGTGGGAGCCCTCTTCTCTCTCGCCTTCTCAGGAATGGAATATAGTTATTACTAGTTGTACTACCCGGCTACGCCCGGGTTAATAAATAACTGCTGTTAGCTATAACAAAATAAAATTTGAATATGTCATATTAATGACCTGTTGGAAAATAGAAGCTGAGCTGTGATTGGTTGCTATAGGCAGCCTAATAAATCTCCAGCCAACAGTAAACCCTCCCCCCAGCTGGGCAGTATATATTACCTCACACATACACATAAAAGACATCTCATGTGACAGACATCTGCCTTAATTCCCTATATGGCACATGTGTTGCACATATGCTGTTTTTAAACAGATGTTTATTTTTGGAAATTAAAGATACCAGACGTATGAGGCGAGTTGCATGAGGCGATTTGTGCACATCTGTGTCTGTCTGTGTGGTGTGTGTGTCCCTGGGGTGTGTGTGTGTCGCAGTGGTGTGCGTGGGTCCCTGTGGTGTGTGTCCTTTTGGGGGGAGGGGTGTCCCTGTGGTGTGTGTCCTTGTGGGGGGAGGGGTGTCTCTGTGGTGTGTGTCCATCACTATGAGGTCTGTGTGTTCCTGTGGGGGGTGTGTGTGTGTCTCTGTGTCCCTGTGGGGTGTGTATGTGTGTATGTCCCTGTGGTGTGTTTGTCCCTGTGGGGTGAGTGCATGTGTCCTATAGGGTGTGTATGTGTGTGTGTCCCTGTGGGGGGGTGTCTGTGTGGTGTGTGTCTCTGTGTTGTGTGTGTCTCTTTGTGGTGTGTGTGTGTGTGTTTGTGTTCGGGTGCGTGGTGAGTATCCAATGTTGGGCTCCACCTTAGCTGTTACTCTTTGTGTGCATGTGGTGTGTATACATGTCCCCGTGTGTGGTGAATATTCCATGTCAGGGCCCCACCTTAGTTACTATATGCTGGTATGTGCTGTTAGTCTTTGGTGCTATCATTAAGCCCCTCTCATTCACAACTGTCAACTGGTAACTGTCACTTTCTCTCCATTATGTAGATGTTTGGTGAATTGGAATGCGCGGGGTTAAAATTTCGCATCAGAACATAGCCTATGACGCTGTCGAGATCCAGACGTGTGACTGTGCAAAATTTTGTGGCTGTAGTTGCAACGGTGTAGATGCCAATCCCGGACACACATACACACACATACATACACACATTCAGCTTTATATATTAGATTTATATTTTTGAAGGATAATACCAGACTTGTGTGTGTTTTAGGGCGATTATGTGGCGAGGTTGATGTATGTGTGGTGAAATGTGCGATGAGGGTGGTATATGTGTTCAAGCACGTGGTAGTGTGTGGCGCATTTTGTGTGTGTGATCATATCCCTGTGTGTGGTGAGTATCCCATGTTGGGGACCCACCTTAGCAACTGTACGGTATATACTCTTTGGCGCCATCACTCTCATTCTTTAAGTCCCCCTTGTTCACATCTGGCAGCTGTCAATTTGCCTCCAACATTTTTCCTTTCACTTTTTCCCCATTATGTAGATGGGGCAAAATTGTTTGGTGAATTGGAACGCGCGGGGTTAAGATTTCGCCTCACAACCTAACCTATGATGCTCTCAGGGGTCCAGACGTGTGACTGTTCAAAATTTTGTGGCTGTAGTTGCGACGGTGCAGATGCCAATCCCGGATATACTTACATACATACATACATACATACATACACATAATCAGCTTTATATATTAGATCATTTTGTTTTTTCTTCCCTTTCTATATACTGATCTTTTCCCTTACTTCTTTTTCTTTCTCTTCCTCCTTCTTCTTAACCTTTTACTTCCATTCCTTAACCCTTGCTTCGTCCTATAGTCCCTCAGGACAAAGTACCAATAATTTGCAACTGTTTGTGTGAGGCATTACTAAACTTGAAAATCTTATACTGGCTGCTGTTCGCATGCATAGACGCTTGTCATGTGGGACGCTTGTATTTTGAGTTGAATAATTAGGCTATGTGCACACGGGGAGGTTTAGGGCCGTTTTAGCAGCGGAAACCGCCGGTCGGTTTCCATCAGGTTTATGCAAATTTATGTTAATCCAAAAGCGGCTTTTGGATTAACATAGAAACCTATGGAAACCGACACCCGGTGTGCACACACCGGCGGTTTCCACATGCTCATCCGTTGCTAACCCGCTGGGTTCCCAGCGGGTTAGCAAAGAATGAGCATGTTCTATAATCCGGCCGGTTCTGCAGCGGCTGCAAGCAGAATCATGTGCTGCTTCCAGCCGCTGCAGAACCGACGCCACTAACCCGCTGTGCACCGCCGCACACCCGCCCGTCTTCCGCAGCACGGACCCGACAGGAAGCCGGTGGACGGCTCCGGAGCTTCCTGTCGGGTCCCGCCCAGCCGCCGCCGCCCCTAACCCGCCCCCGTGTGCACATAGCCTTACACTCTGTTTACAGTGTTTATATGCGGATCTTGTACATGTTATGACCCTGAATATACAAGTCTCTGTTTTACAATAATAATATAATAATCTATATTTAGGTAGCGCCAACATATTCCGCAGCGCTTCACAATTCAAATTTCATGTTTCAACAATCATAAGAAACAGTTACTACAAAATTCAATAATATTATAATGCAAAAAGCAATACAATATAGTACAAAGCATAATACAATACAATAATTAGAGCAAAATAATGACAGCCCTACTCATAAGAGCTTACAATCTAACAATGAGTTGGGGGTGACACAAAGTTAGGTGCTTATTTACAACTAGATGGCGGCCCGATTCTAAAGAATCGGGAGTTTAGAATCCATATGCAGTTAACTTGTAGTAAATGCGGCAAAGCTGGCTTCAACAGTTGCAGCAAATGCATCCACAAAAAACCACTTGTAGCCATGGTTTTTGCGGCCAAAACAACTGAAACCAAGTTGCCGCATCTGCTGCAAGTGAACCACAAATTTCATATATATATTAAATATGGCGGCATTGCGCGCGCCGCTATTCTGATTGGTCGCCGCGTTCAGCGCGCCGACCAATCAGAATAGCGGCGCGCGCTATGCCGCCATATTTGAAATACACTGAGTACAGTGTATTTGAAGGATGGCGCCATACAGCGCGCCACTATTCTGAATGGTCGCCATGTTCAGCGCGCCGACCAATCAGAATAGCGGCGCGCTGTATGGCGCCATACTTCAAATACACTGACTACAGTGTATTTCAAATATGGCGGCATTGCGCGCGCCGTTATTCTGATTGGTCAGCGCCTTCAGCGCGCCGACCAATCAGAATAGCGGTGGGCGCTATGCCGCCATATTTGAAATACACTGAGTACAGTGTATTTGAAGTATTGCGCCATACAGCGTGCCGCTATTCTGCTTGGTCGCCGCGTTCAGCGCGCCGACCAATCAGAATAGCGGCGCGCTGTATGGCGCCATCCTTCAAATACACTGTACTCAGTGTATTTCAAATATGGCGGCATTGCGCGCGCCGCTGTTCTGATTGGTCGGCGCCTTCAGCGTGCCGACCAATCAGAATAGCGGCGCGCGCTATGCCGCCATTTTTTAAATACACTGTAGTCAGTGTATTTAAAGTATGGCGCCATACAATGCGCCGCTAGTCTGATTGGTCGGCGCGCTGAACGCGGCGACCAATCAGAATAGCGGCGCGCGCAACACGGCGCCATATTTGAAATCCAGCGGGAACTTTGGATTTCAAATATGGTGCCATGCCCGCCCCACTCTTCTCATTGGTCGCTCGCGCCTGGCGGCGACCAATGAAAAGAGCGCCGCGAAACACGGCGCCATCTTTAAAAAAATTTTTGATACTTCATAGATTTTAAAACATGGCGCCGTGCCGCGGCTTGAATCTGATTGGTCGCTCGCAAATCCCGGCTGGCTCGTGGCTCCCCGGAGCTGAGCCGCGGATATGCCCGGCACGGAGATCCCCGGCTCGCTCCGCCGGCGCGAGGTAGCCAGGAGCCGAGTTCGGCTCCCGGCTGCCTCGTGGCCGCTCCGGACGTAGCTGTCCGCCGGACCTCGGCCCTAAGCGCAGCGGACCTTCCTGAGGTCCGCTTCCCTTAGGGCCGCCATCTTGGTCCACCCTGAGCGGGAGTATGTGACGCTGGTGACGTCACTTATCTCCAGACATTTATCTCCGGACAAAGCCACGGAAGCTGGCTTTTGTCCGGAAATAGAATTCTAGGCAATTATATAATAGATGATGGCATAGTCAACTTGAGGAGATGGGGAACCGTTAGGAGCAGTATAAGTGGCCACAAACCATTATTTGCAATGCATTTGAGACTGGTGGAGCGGATAGGCTATGTCTACATGACCGACTAGTTTTATTATTTCTTTTGTTCAACAATAAAAAGAGACTGAACATAAACCAAGAAGCTCAAGGTGACAATATGATGAAGTGTTATGCAGACCTTGAGAAAGGTCTGGAAAAACTAGAAAGAAACATCAACAATATGAAGGTGAAATACCTGCGGGATGTCAGTGACACAAAATAGAAAAATCTTTCAATTGCAATAAAAAATAAAAAATAACCAGGATAAACATCTCATTAGGAACTCTTCAGTTTCTTCCACTTCATAACATGGAAGTAGCATTACATCTATAGATAAATCACCAAAGTGAGATAAAACCTAACCTTTAATAAATATTAAAAACGACCACTCACATACAGATGTGTTAGGGTGCCGTCACACCTGGCAACAGCACCGGAGATGTCGACGGCGACTGGCGGGAGCGTGCACATTTTTGGCGCCCCGCCAGCGTCGCCACCCCCCGTTTACAGGCGATGCATGAGCGAGCTGACAGGTGGCATCGCCACCGGGGTGTCTCAAAACCCCAGCGGCGATGCAGTACAATGGGAGCCTATGGCTCCCATCTCCTGTCAGGTCACCGGCGGCCGTTTACATGGGGCGATGTGTACACATCACCCCAGATCGGCCGCCTGGTTTCACATCACTGATGTGAAAGCAGGCGAGCACTCAGAGGTGCCGACATCGCCCCTTTGCATTAGGCGATGCAGGGGCGATATCGGCGCCGATAGGCCACGCCCCTACGTTGCCTAAGACATCAGCGGTGCCGTCGCCACGTGTGACGGCACCCTTAAGGTACCATCACACGCGGCAATATTGCTAGGCAATTTCACTGCCAATTTGCTGGTTGCAGTGAAATCATGGACACATTGTTCTATTTTGTTGCTGTGTACAAATGGAACAATGTGTCCATGATTTTACTGCAACCAGCAAATTGCCAGTGAAATTGCCTAGCAATATTGCCGCGTGTGACGGTACCTTAAGAGAGATAAAAATAGACATCCCACATCAAAAAACACACAATAGACTAAAATCAAAGAGCGTCTGCCTGACTTATTAAATAGTCAAAAGAACACGAGTGCATGTCAGAAGTCAGCAGATATACTCAGAACATCCCTATCTACTAGTAACCAGTCCAAAGGGAACACAATGTGCAAGACTGCAAATACTAATAGCTATAGCATATAAGAACAGCCAAAAGCAAACATTGGTGAATAGTGTGGATAGGCGGATATGTCAAGTGTTGGCAACAGCTCCTCTAGATCTCGCCACCTTCAGGGCCGGTCCCCTGGTTCCCAACTAGCCCTTCCGTCTGACTCCGGTCAAACTTGGATTTGGGTGCATGGGTGGTTCTCTTTGCCTCTGCCCGTGCCCCTAGGGCTCCCTCTGCCTCACTTGCAGTCTGTTGTTCCGTGACCCAGGATGAGCTCTCTCTGCTCGAGTCCTCCGGGTCCTCACTCTTCTTACTCCTTCTCCACTCGCTACCGTGTTTCCCCGAAAGTAAGGCCCTGTCTTACATTAAATTTACCCCCAAAAGTCCCACCCTGCCTTACTTTCGGGGAGGCCTTACATTAGACAAAAAAAATGACACTTTTTGTTTAACAATAAAATTAACATTTATTAACAGGCTGAACAGTATGGCCAAACAAATAACAAATGTCTCAAGAATATCTTGCTACTACCGTTTTAATACGGTATTTCCATGTATAACATGCAAACAATGAACAATGAACAGTCAGGAACAGTCTCAATACCGTATGTAACCCTGTAACACAAAGCAAGATTATTCAATGACGACCATGTCATCCTCTTCTGGAACATCATCAAACACATCCAAATGTTGAGGTTCCTCTGGAATAGCTTGGGACTCAAGTTCCTGCAGAATCATGGGCCCATATCTGTCATGTGTAGCCACGGCACTGTCCAGAAATGAGCAGGTCTTGTCCTGGTAGCCAGCTCGTAGGGCATTTTGAATGCAAGTGTCCGTGATCTTAGCCCATGAATTTTTGACCCAGTTCACAATCTCCGGCAGTTTAGGCTTCACAAAGTTTCCACGGACATTCCTCTCCATTCTGTTCTCAATGTAATCATTGATCTCGCACGAGATTTGTCCTTGAAGGGCTTGTTAATGGCGATGTCGAGAGTCTGGAGATACGCCGTCATCCCTGCAGGAATCATGATCTGGTCAATTCTCCGCTCATGAAGGAAGTTTTTCATGTCCTTGGCACGGTGTGTGCTGGCTGCGTCCCAGATCAACATTCCTCTTTGGCTCCCTCGCATAACAAGCGGCAGCATTAAATCAAGCCACTTCCTTATAACTGCCTGTGTGGCCCAGGCTTTCTCAGTTTCCAGCACATAAATGCCGGAAACCCTTTCAATTTTGTCCTTCTTGCCCTTTGCAATCAGTAACGGTGGGACTTTAGTGCCATCCAGCCGAATAGTCAAAATACAGGTGACACGGGCACTTTCATACGCAGTGGAGGGAACGTATACGGAGGAGGCACCTCGTTGCTCAATGGTGGTTTGAGCTGCTTGACCCATGAACACTGCGGTTTCATCCATGGCGATCATGTTGGCAAGACTGTATTGTGAGAAGTCTGTGTCATCCACAAACTTCTTGTAGGCAAAAGTGCGTTTAATAATCTCCGCATCCTCCAGCCTAAAGAGTGTAGTGGATCTTCTCAGTGACAGGTCATTGCGCTCAAGAAAGTTATCCACCCAGTGCTGTGACGCCTTGAATTCCTCAGGGGAAATGTCAAATGAGGGGCCACTGCAAGGGCGTATTCCTGGATCTGAGCCCTGGTCACCACCAATGTCTTTGCTCTCCTGTCAGCGACCCACTCAGAGACCAGGCTTTCCAGCTCGGTGTACATTGGTTGGCGACCACATCCAACTTTCCGCATTTTTGCCTTTCCGGTCTCTGCTTGTTCAGTGAGGTGATCATAATCAGCTCTCCATTTGCGCACCAAACGTTCAGTCAGCATTTTCTGCTTGCAGAATTCAGCAAGATTTTTGCCCCGGGATTCTTCCACTATCCCTTTTTTGTACTCCACGGAGTAGCTCTTTCTTTTGCCTGAACCGGAAGTGCTCATCTGGGGTAAAAATATACTGTATCAGCATTGTTTCTGGTACAGTATCCCCTGCAGCCCCCCATTGTTGTGCAGCATCCCCTGCAGCTCCCCCATTGTTGTGCAGCATCCCCTGCAGCTCCCCCATTGTTGGGCAGCATCCCCTGCAGCTCCCCCATTGTTGTGCAGCATCCCCTGCAGCTCCCCCATTGTTGTGCAGCATCCCCTGCAGCTCCCCCATTGTTGTGCAGCATCCCCTGCAGCTCCCCCATTGTTGTGCAGCATCCCCTGCAGCTCCCCCATTGTTGTGCAGCATCCCCTGCAGCTCCCCCATTGTTGTGCAGCATCCCCTGCAGCTCCCCCATTGTTGTGCAGTATCCCCTGCAGCTCCTCCATTGTTGTGCAGCTTTCCCTGCAGCTCCCCCATTGTTGTGCAGCATCCCCTGCAGCTCTCCCATCCCTGTGCATGATCCCACTGCAGCTCCCCCATCCCTGTGTGCATGATCCCACTGCAGCTCCCCCATCCCTGTGTGCATGATCCCACTGCAGCTCCCCCATCCCTGTGTGCATGATCCCACTGCAGCTCCCCCATCCCTGTGTGCATGATACCACTGCAGCTCCCCCATCCCTGTGTGCATGATCCCACTGCAGCTCCCCCATCCCTGTGTGCATGATCCCACTGCAGCTCCCCCATCCCTGTGTGCATGATCCCACTGCAGCTCCCCCATCCCTGTGTGCATGATCCCACTGCAGCTCCCACATCCCTGTGTGCATGATCCCACTGCATAGTGCACCCCCACTCTGCCCATGTGCTGCCACCCCCCGCGCGCAGCCCCATACACACACCCGTACGGCACCCATACACACACACACACGGTTTACCTATACTTACCGTTCCCCTTGCCGTACCGTACTTTCGATTTCCTCTGCGGTGCCGGTGGGAGCCTTCTGCTGCAGGGGACGCTGGGCCAATCAGCTGCGAGCCTGCAGGGCCGTGACGTCGCGGCTGATCGGCCAATCAGAGCTCGAGCTGATGGCCAATCAGCTGCGAGCCTGCAGGGCCGTGACCCGGGGCAGGAGAGAATGGCGGAGCCGGCCACAAGAAGCCCGCAGGCAGGCGGGGGACAGCATGGAGGGGCCAGAACAAAGAGGTAAAATGCGGCCTTACATTCCCCAGCTACCCCCCACCATAGGCGGCCTTACATTCCCCACAGACCCCCCCCCCCAAAAGCGGCCTTACAATCGGGGGGTGCCTTACATTGGAGAACCCTGGGCACCCCCCTACCCTGCCTTACTTTCGGGGGGGTCTTATATTCGGGGAAACACGGTACTTCCTCACAGCTGCCTCTCGCTAACTTCCCACCCTCCACTTTTCTTGCCTCTGTCCCAAGTGATCCCTCCCTCTATCCGGTCCGCCCACCATTTCTGGGACTGGGTTTGTTGGGTGCTTGGTAGGTGTCTCAGAGTTACCATCCCGTTTCCCTGAGAACAGGGATACCACACTCATGGACTGTGGGCAGTACCCCTTGTTATGGCTATACTGCAAGGGCGCCACATATATTCCTTACATATTTATATTGGTGACACAGGCACAATCATTTTATTGGAGGATCTCTAATAATGAGGCTATTCTGTATTCATACATTCTGGGCTTTGCTGCATGGTTCTTGCTGAACCTCCTGTACCAGACAATACTTTAAAAATCCTGTAACGGATTGGTTGTTTTGTGCACATTGCATTTCCTACCTTGGCAGATAGGAGCAAGTTATTGTGTACCATGTCGATTGGCACATTGGTCAGTCATATAGGGTTTGATGGAGCTTAACAGATGTTGTACAGCAAGTCCTTGTGAAAGATAAACCTACCCTTCTAGACCTGCTGGTGTTCTTTCATTTTTGGAATAAACTCAGATTTGCCACATAGTTGGCTGTATATTTTTCCACATTTTGAACATTTTGCCTTTCACTCCAGTACAATTTATTTTTTCTGCTACAATAAAAGCAATTCTGGGACAACTGTTTTGTTAACAAGATCAAGTTTTATAGTCCACAAATGTGTTTTTAGGGCCATGCTGCCCATTGTGAGTGATAATTCCTGGACTTTCATGTTTGGCAACTCATTGTCTCTGGAAGCTTTGAATAGGTCCTAGAAATCCATCAATTTTACCCTGAAGACAAAATGGTGCCCCATCTATTATTATAGGCCCGTGCGTGTGTCCATTATTCACATTGCCGCCATACTGGATTTATTTCTGAACACTAAAAAACTAGTGCAATAAAATATGATGTTCGTTTCTCAGTACATACAAAAAAGATTCATAAAAGTGAGTTAAAAAGAAAGGAAATTGGGGCGTGGCCTGACCACGGATGGCGCCAGTTGTGTAATTTCCTTGATCCTACAAGAAGCTCCACTAAGCGGCTAAAACAGACCACCAGACAGGACCGATCACTGCACCAGTGTCCAGGTATGAAAATGACAAGAGGCAGACCTGGGAAAACGGCCTCCCTGCAAAGCTCACAAAGTTTTTCCCTCAGTTTTTCCGCTCCTCCTCCAGGAGAGATGCGCCATCTTGCTCCCTGGCAGGCTCCAAAAGATCTTCAATGGGGAGCTCCCTTGCGCATGACGGAAGCGCCTCTGACCAGAGGAATGAAGCAAGAGCTCCGGGGTACACTCCACACATCGCTGAAGTCGGACATGAAAGCGATGGTGAGTGAACTGGGGAAGGAGATAAGGGGGAGCGCACAGCACATGTGGAGGGAGTTTTCTGCCTCACATAATGTGCTGATAGACGCGTACCAGAAGACTAAGGACATAATAGAAAAGCTCGGAGCAAACTGGGGTCTGTAAGATAGGTCGCCAGGAATAATTTAAGTATCACGAGGATCACGGAAACTGTGGAAATAAAGTCCCAGCTCAGAGAGTGTTTCACAAACTCCTGCAATAAGCTTATGGCTACAGAATCAGAACTTATTGTGGTACATATCCATGGGGTCCTTAAGTCCAGATCCTTGAATCTGCCCCTCCCTAGGGACACTGACAAAATGTTTCATTTTTTAAAATGAAAGACAGCTGAAAGAGAGCCTTCTCCGCCTTACTAGGGAGAAACCTGAGCCGTCCTCCCCATACCAAGGGATTGCCATCTTTCCAGATTTATCTGCAGCCACACTTGCAAGGCGCAGAGAATTAACCCCTATACAAAGATTTTGAGAGACTCAGGAATCCCTTATAGATGGGGATTTCTTGTCAAGCTGCTGATAATTAAGAGGGGGGGGAATGTGGTTTGCAACTCTCCTTTGCAAGCAGAGGATCTACTGAATAAGTGGAAGATCTTGCCAGATGAAATTATTTCTCCAGCACAGCAACAAATAAAAATACTTATAGAATGGAACACTGCTTGATTGATACAGGACCATTGGTCAGGGATGCTATGGAGCCTTTTCCTCTGGAAGACGTTTTATAGGAAGTCACCCTAGTCAATTGAGTTTGCTTGTTGCAAAT
The DNA here is from genome assembly GCA_033576535.1 of Allobates femoralis. Taxonomy (NCBI): domain Eukaryota; kingdom Metazoa; phylum Chordata; class Amphibia; order Anura; family Aromobatidae; genus Allobates; species Allobates femoralis. The sequence goes on along the minus strand of JARQOC010000003.1, from coordinate 399,425,461 downwards.
TATTTGCAATTCCACAGGTAGCGTGTATCATGAAGGATTAATATCAGCAGTGGTAAGGCACAAGTTGTGCAGATCTATGTGTTATGGATATGTTATTTTGTTGTATTTTTTCTATCCTATTCGCACATTATTATGTACAGGTGCAAGCCAGCTAATTTTTGAAATCCGGCGCTGTGATTCCCCGAGGTGCACATAGGCTCACCAATCGTGACTTTCCTCTGGTATTCCAAGCTAATTCACTAATTTACAAAAAAAGACATTTATGGGGTTTTTCTGTTCTTGAACCACACTGGTAACATGACAATCCATTCAAAATAGAGGCAAATTTGGGTTTCAGAAGTCTAATGCTACTCCTTCTCTTCCGAGCTCTCCCATTTGTCCAAACAGAACTTTGTGACCATACGTGGGGTATCATTACCACGCTCATAAGAAACTTACAGCTTGTGGGGTCCACTTTTGGGGTCACCTTTTGCAAAACTGAGAATCTGGGGCTAAGGCAACACTTTTGTAAAAAAAATAATTAAATACTCAATGATGACCAAATATTATCAAATTGTGTGAAGTACCTGTGCTCCCTATACCCTTGAATGACATCTTTAAGGGGTCTGGTTTCTAAAATGGTGTTACTCATGGATGATTTCCGCTGTTGGCAAACTATTTAATCCAAATTTGAGTTATAAAATTCACATATTGCTCTTTCCCGAGCCTGGCCATTTGTCCAGAGGTTTCTGTTACATGTGGGGTATCAGTGCTCAGAAGAAACTGGATAACAAATTTTGAGGTCCATTTTGTTCTGCTATCCCTTGTAAAAATGAATATATTGGAGTTAGGGCCCCATTTTTAGATTTCATTCCACCTAAAGGGATAACAAACTTCTTGAATGTGGTTTTGACCTGTCTGAGGGGTGCAGTTTTTAGAATGGTGTTACATTTGGGCATTTTCTGTCACATCGGCCCTTCAAAGTCACTACAAACAAGATGTAGTCCCTTACAAATGGTTTGTAAATTTTGTTGGAAAAATTGCTGATAAATTTTCAACCCTTCTAACTTTGTAACATAAAAAAATGTGGCAAATGTTATGTATTAACTATTTTGTGCGACATTACTCTCTGGTTTAATGTCATAAAGACCGAAAGTTTTAAAATGGTGAAATAATTGTAGTAATTGTTCCCACCAGGGACCTTCCCCCATCTACCCTTCCCTAGATCCTCACCAACTAATATGGTGATAGCCATATTGTTAATATATTGATTATTTTTTCCTATATATATTGCCTTGATACAATCGAGGACATACAATTCTTACTGACCTAAAACCATTTATTCATTGGATGTTCCGGATCTAGCCAGACTTGATATTTTTGACCTTTTAAAGGAACTTTAGAATGGCATTGATATGACGAGATAGTCTTACTGGTACTGGAGGTGGGAAACTAGTGGACTACTCTGTTCTTAGGCTTCATTGTTTCTTACTGTACACTTATGTTATAAAAGTGACATATTGACATTGCTTTATGTGTTTTTGAATCTTTTCAATAAACAAAGATTTACTCAAAAATGGCAAAATATTTTATATTTTAAACTATTTCTGATATTTTTCACAGATGTAGGTATATAGTTTCTTGTAGTTTTGTATTCTTTCATTTTCTAGTCTTTGGACTCTGGCGAAGTAAAAATGTGTGTCATAATAATTTTGGGGGTTTTGAATATTAACCCATTCACCCCAGGCATTTTTCCCTTCCCTTCGTCCAGGAGCCATAGTCTTTTAATTTTCCAGTCAATATAGACATATGAGGGCTTGTTTTTTGAAGGACAAGTTGTGCTTTTGAATGAAATCATTTATTTTCCCATATAGTGTACTGAAAAATGGAAATAAAATTCCAAGCGCGGTAAAATTGAAAACAAAGCGCATATTCATGATTGTTTTGGGGGGGTTTGTATTCCCCATCTTCACTATATGGTAAAACTGACATGTCAGTATGATGCCTCAGGTTGGTACGAGTTTGAAGATACCAAACATGTTACTTTTACTTTTATCTAAGTGGTGAAAAAAAATAAGTTTTTAAAGAAAAAGAATTGCACTTTTGTCACCATTTTCAGTGCCCAGTATTGTTCTCATTTTTCGGGATCTGGGGCTGTGTGATGGATTATTCTTTGGCCCCTTTTACATCTATGCGTTTGGTGCGTTTTGCTTCATTTGCGTTTTTTATGCGTTTTTACCGCAAAAACGCATCAAAACGCTTGCGTTTTTGTCCCCATTGATTTTAATGGGAACGCATGAAAAACGCATGCAAAAATGCATGTCAAAATGCATGTGCGTTTGCAAAAACGCAAAACGCATGCGTTTTTGCAAACGCAGCTCAAAACGTGGCAAGCAACGATTTGGGCTGCGTTTGCAAAAACGCATGCGTTTTGCGTTTTTGCAAAAGCACATGCATTTTGACATGCGTTTTTCATGCGTTCCCATTAAAATCAATGGGGACAAAAACGCAAGCGTTTTGATGCGTTTTTGCGGTAAAAACGCATAAAAAACGCAAATGAAGCAAAACGCAGCAAACGCATGGATGTGAAAGGGGCCTTTGTGTCTTGAGCTGACGTTTCTAATGAGACCATTTTTAGATAGATGTGATGTTTTGATCACCCGTTATTGCATTTTATTGTGTATTTATTGTCTTTGCTTTCATTTGATGTTATTTTTCCTGATTCTGATAGTTTTCTGACTTTTTTTGTGCTATGTGCAGTATTTTCCCTCTAATTATTGCATAATTGAAAAATTATTGAGGTTCAGTTGAATCAGTTGCTAGAGAATTTTCTTTTCTTCCCTTTATGTAATTACACAGAATTTGTTTCTATTTATATTGCCCTTTTTCTCAGGTATTTTCCTACTTTTTGATGAGGTCTCTATTCACTTTTTCTATATTTTTGCTTTTGCATTTGATAATTTTCACATTTTTTGCCCTCTGTGCAGCATTCTCTTTCATCCCTTCCAATTTATTACAATTAATGTATCATTGATGTATTTTGGAGGTATTTCTTATAATTAATGGCGATTCTCAGCGTTGCTGCCATGTCACTGTCCTTCACTACCAATCCTTCCTATTTATAAGGGGTCATGTAATATTGATCTATTTTGGGGGGATTTCTAATAATTAATGGCGATTCTGAGCATTGCCGCCATGTCACTGTCCTATGCTACCAATCTCTGTACATAGATCTCATTCTCTGCTGATTGTCTGCACAGTGACCATCTTTTGTGAGGTAATTTTACCTCATGAAGTCACTGAACCCTACACTATATTCATACTGGCGTCCTCTCAAGTATCATTGATGTATTTTGGAGGTATCTCTTATAATTAATGGCGATTCTGAGCATTGCTGCCATGTCACTGTCCTTTACTACCAATCTCTGTATATATATCTCATTCTCTGCCCTGATTGTCTTTTGTGAGGTAATTTTACCCCATGAAGTCACTGAACCCTACACTATAGTCACACCAGCGTCCTCTCCATCAGGCTGGGCCTCTGCTCCATCACCAGCATCTTGTTGTAATTGCCCAGAGACAAGATTCTGCCTCACAGCTCCTCACACAGCTTTTCCCTAATCATTATATCCCAGTGACAAGAAGCAGACTGACTACACGATGGGATGGGGAGGTCACATGGTCGGAGGAGGAGGGCGGGACCTAATCTCATTGTTATCCTATGGAGCTGTTTGGTAGATACAGTGCAGCGGCCACTAGGGGGAGCTCCGTACACATGGATCTATGTATTATTAATAGTAATGAGAGCAGTGTATATCCTAATGCAGGGGCTCCCTCTGGTGGCCGTTGTGGTACACAGCACTGTGGACTTAGACATGGCAGAGTATATCATACATAGCACAGAGACCCCTCACCGTACCAAACCCCCCACATTCACCACAGAGACAGTTGCGTAACTTCAGGCCCAGGGGCCCTGATGCAAAAGCTCCAACGGGGCCCCCAATTATTGCAAATCTTTAATAGTATTAGTCATTTTATATAGGTCAAAGGGACTTATGGGGTCCCCCTTGGCTGTAGGGCCCGGGTGCGATTGCAACCTCTGCACCTGTTGTAGTTACGCCCCTGCACAGGGATACATATATACAAATATATACAATTTTTGCAACGGATTATGCAAAGTAACAACATATTATCTGTATTATTTATGTATATACTACTAACCCATTTACGAGATGAGCATCAATACATAGGGAGTTATGGTTTGTGTATTTGTAGTTGGTCGGTGTAACGGTTACCTGTTGAAATGCACTATATGGCTTAAAGTTGTGCAGCCCTGGGGTCCATATATGGCTATATCCACATTAAAGGATGCTCTAATGGAGCTGGTTTAGCCTGTAGGCAAAATAATTAAGTTAGGAGTTGGTTACTCCCATGTGAGGCTGTGTGCTCAGGTTTTTTAATTTACCTCTTGGGGTATAGTATGTGCCCCTGTGTGCTGGATAATTATCCAAGTGGAAGTTTCTGTGAAGATTATACATCTTAGTTAGTCCATGTATAGGTAGCATTTACTTATCTTGTGTGGTGGTACTGTGTGCCCCTTGCCTCCTGGAATGTAGCCGGCGCCTCCCGCGCTGTGGCTGATGGCTGTGCAGCGGGTTTGTGCATCCCGCGTTTTATCTATCTTGTTCCCGGTCACATGACCGGATGTGACGTCGGTCTAAGGGCGGAAGTGCCCCGTGCGTCTGCTTAATTCTGCCCCGCCAGTGTACTGACATCACCGGAAGTGACGTCGCGCTATCCACTCGTTTACCTGTTGCTAGGCTTTCAGCCTGCAGCAGTGTATTCTAATGGGGAGGATTTCATTCTATGTTGTATTGTAGTGTTGTAGATAGGTGTGCGGGCTTTACTGTGTACTATAGTGGTGTAGATAGGTGTTATCTGTTGTGCCCTGCTATGTAAAGGTCTTATGGGGTCATTTCTCCAGTATGTATTAACAACAAAAAGTAATTTTGTATAAAATCACAAAAACAGTGTAATCTGTTAAAAAGGATACTGGAGTCATAGGTGTAATACATCAAGAACTAATCAAAGTCTATATCCGCCTATAGTAGTAAATTCCATTGGGAAAGATGTGTCATTTTCCATGTATTATTGTGATGTAGATAGGTATTGTCTAACAGTGTTCACAACTATACATAGCTTATTAAGTATGGTACTGGGGTCACAGATGTGATACATCAAGATTAAACAAAATTTAAATATGAAAATTAAGCATGAAAATTGCACAGAATCACAGTTTGTACATAGGAGTCCATAGCCTTGTCACTCACACATTCTCAAACATGTAAATTTATTATGCTTACCATCCCACGGTGGGGGTTGGGGTTGGAATATAGCGATTTTTTCTCACACTAATTATATACAAGTTGACTAGTGGGCCTGTAGGGGTAAAAAGGTAAAAAGGTTGATATCTGTTAACTAATGCCAGTCAATTTCCCTATTAAGACCTTTTGGTGTCAAGGTATCCAGCGTATAAATCCAGTACGTCTCTCTATCTTTCAGTAGTTGTATGTGGTTGCCCCCTCTTCTAGGTCTATTCACTTTCTCTATTATCTGAAATCTTAGTTGTGCTAATGTATGTCTGGCTTCCTGAAAATGAAATGGTAGTGGTAGCCATGTTTTCTTACAGCGTATGTCTGACTTATGGTGTGAAATCCTGTCTTTTATGGCCTGTGTGGTTTCCCCCACATAAAGGAGTCCACACGGGCATTTGATAACATAAACTACAAAGTTGGTGTTGCAAGTGTAGAAATCCTTGATGTTATATGTTTTGCCAGTCCTGGGATGTGTGACTGTATTTCCTTTAATTACGTTGGAACAGCTGGGGCAGCTGAGGCAGGGGTATGTGCCCGTTCTTCTTGGTTGTAAATACGTTTGTGTTGATTGTTTAGAGAGACTACCCACATCTGCTCTAACCACCTGATCTCTAGTGTTTCTGGCTCTTTTGGTACACATGAGGGGTGGCTCCTGAAATGCTTGTATGTGTGGATATGCTCTGTTGAGTATAGTCCAATGTTTTCTGATTAAATTGTGTACCCTATAAATTGAGGGGTGGAAATGGTGTACAAATGGGACACGTTCTCTTTTATTTTTCTCTAGGGGTTCAGAGGGTTCTGTGTTGGCCCGTAATAGTTCTTGAGTGAGTAGTGGTTCGGGGTAGTTTCTGTCCTTAAACTTTTGGGACATCTGTTGTAGTTGTTGTGTTCGTCTTGTTGGGTCTGTGACTATCCTAGAAACCCTTTTAAATTGTGATCGGGGCAGACTATTTCGTGTAGCCTTTGGATGGCAACTGTCATATCTTAGTAAGCCGTTGCAATCTGTCGGTTTTGAATATAGATCCGTGGATAGGGAACCGTCAGTGTTCTTCTTGATTTTAGTATCTAAAAAGGAGACTGTCTCGTTGTCAATAGTGATTGTGAATTTCAGTTCGTTTCTTGTTTTGTTTAGGGTTTCAAAAAATATCTGTAGAGTGTTAGTGGGACCTGTCCAAATGCCGAATATATCATCGATATATCTGTACCAACAAAGGGCATATTGCTGGAACAGAATATCGGTGTATACGTATGTTTCCTCGAATTCATTCATATAGAGGTTCGCATAAGCTGGCGCGACATTCGCGCCCATCGCTGTCCCGCAGCGCTGGATATAGAAATCGTCGCCAAACAAGAAGAAATTTTCTTGTAGGACGATGGTGAGTAGCTTAATTATTTTACCTACAGGCTAAACCAGCTCCATTAGAGCATCCTTTAATGTGGATATAGCCATATATGGACCCCAGGGCTGCACAACTTTAAGCCATATAGTGCATTTCAACAGGTAACCGTTACACCGACCAACTACAAATACACAAACCATAACTCCCTATGTATTGATGCTTATCTCGTAAATGGGTTAGTAGTATATACATAAATAATACAGATAATATGTTGTTACTTTGCATAATCCGTTGCAAAAATTGTATATATTTGTATATATGTATTTATGTCTCACACCTCCACTTTCTGTATTTACCCACAGCGACTTTTGATAAAGGCTATTGGATTATAGCCGAAACGTCACCCAGGTCGCATGTCTATTGTGTACAGCACTAAATAAAATCAACACAAGTTTGTCACCAGCAAAACTGCCTACTGAGAGTGCATTTGTTTACAGTACTTACTATATGCAGGGTCCTCAATGACCCCTACAAATAGCACCTCCAACTCACAGAAGGAGTGCACGCCAATTAACTATTTATAAGCCTGCACAGGAATGTGCTGTACATCTAACCCACAGTCACTGGAGTTTCCCCATCCATAATTAATTACTCTACAATGGGGTTTCCTCTATTCTAGATCATTGAGGTCAAAGAGAACAATTCCCCTAATATCTGACATTTATATACTCTTGGTTAATATTTGGCTCTCAATATGTCTCAATCCAACACGGCGCCATTTCGTAGTGATTTCATGGCAACAGGCACAATTGTCCCCAGTGCCTGGCAGTTTCTCCCTTCCTGTGGCGGCGTGTAAAGGTACATTAACAGCTACAGGAAGCGACTAGAGGCTGTTATTTTTGCAAAAGGTGGATCTACTAAATATTAATGTCACTTTTCTGTTGAGGTGCCCATACTTTTGCACCTGTCAAATTTTGAAATAATTCATAATCCATATTTCACATTTTTGGTTAGTGCAATAAACCTCATTTCAATCCTGAAATATTATTGTGTCCATCAGTTATTACATATATCACACTGAAATAGCTGTTGCAAAAACCCAATTTAAAACGAAAAAAAATAAGTAAGATTAAGAGGGGTGCCCAAACATTTTCATATGACTGTATGAGGGCTTGTTTTTTGCAGGACGAGTTGTACTTTTGAATAACATCATTTATTTTACCATATAGTGCACTGGAAAATGGGGAAAGAATCCAAATGCGGCAAAATTGCAAAAAAAAGTGATATTCTGCAATCGGGTCGGTACAAGTTCTAGATACCAAACATGTAAACTTTTACTTTTATACAAGTGGTGAAAAAAAATTCAGAAATTAAAAAAAAAACAGAATTGCACTTTTGTTACTATTTTCCATGACCCATAGCGTCTTCATTTATTAGGATATGGAGCTGTGTGATGGATTATATTTTGCGGCTTGCGCTGAAGTTTCCAATGATACCTTGTATGCGTAGGTGTGATGTTTTGATCGCCTCTCATTGAATTATATTACAAGATTGCGGCGACCAAAAAAACTAAATTTTTCCACTTAGATTCTCTTTTTCCATTTTGCAGTTTATAGATCAGATGATATGATTTTATATCTTGATAGATCGGGCATTTCTGAATGTGGCAATACCAAATACGTGTATTTTTTAATAGTTTTACTTTCAGCGGGGGGATTTGAACTTTTATTTTTTTTTTCCTTTTTTTCATTTCTTAAAATTTTTTTTCACTTTTCTATATTTTCCATGGCCACTTAGGGCCCCTCAGCACTGCACAGTGTGATTACTTCTCCTGTTCATATCCGTGATGATCCGCAGCTCTGCACAGCTCAAATCATCACTTTCTGTGGATGCAGGCGCTCGCCGGTCATGACAACACAGCGACACCCTGTGATCACATCATGGGGTCAGCGATGGCAGTGGGGAATAACGCGATCCCAACTTCTGCACTATAGATCGTGTTGTGTTTGACAGTGCCATCTAAGGTGTTAATTAGCTGCACATGCTGGCTGAAGAAATCATATATATGCAAGGAATGATGCGAGCTCAACGAAAATGCATAGACAGATCAAGACAACCACACCACTAAATATTCATAGCAATTAAGTGCACCTTCCCTGTGCACACACCAAAAGCGTAGTTTAAAGGCACTATAGATCGTGTTGTGTTTGACAGTGCCATCTAAGGTGTTAATTAGCTGCACATGCTGGCTGAAGAAATCATATATATGCAAGGAATGATGCGAGCTCAACGAAAATGCATAGACAGATCAAGACAACCACACCACTAAATATTCATAGCAATTAAGTGCACCTTCCCTGTGCACACACCAAAAGCGTAGTTTAAAGACAAGTGAAATAAATGTGTGTAAGGCTGCCTTCACACTACGGATTGGATCTGATTCATGGCTGTCAGGGTAAACCTGACAGCCCCGGACCAGATCAGCACACAGAACCGGAGGGCTAATATGCCCTCTGGTCCGGTGTGCAGCCTGACGCAGCTGACGCTGCTGATGATTCAGCACCGCAGCTCGCGGGGAGCTAGCCGCGGTCCTGAAATAACAGCAGCGTGCAGCCGCAGGTGTCCGGTTCCCGGATCCTCCCGGATCGGGGCAATCCGGCCCAATAGGCTCCCATTTTAGGGAGCGCCGGATTGCCCCGGATCCGGGCGAATCCGGGAGGATACATCTGAATTCTCCAGGAGAGATGGAAACCGGATGGCAGAGAGCTGCCATCTGGCCCCATAGGATACTGTGGGGCCAAATTCCGGTCCGTGGCTGTCCGGCTCAAGCTGACAGCCACGGATCGGATCCAAGACGAAGTGTGAAGGCAGCCTTACACAGCACTAGGAAACAATCATATTAAATAATCATAGAGCTTAACCATTGAGTCAACGGATAATGTATGAAAAATATTAGTTTATTTAACATGTAAACATACACAAAAACACTCATTAAAACATATTAAAAACATGTACCATAAAGCCTCCCTTGTGCCACAATGTCCATCAACCACAGAAAAGTGTATATGTGCAACATGCTAATATGTCTATACAATAATGTGCACTATTACGGTCAAACATGTCGAGGTTTTATGGTACATGTTTTTAATATGTTTTAAATGAGCGTTTTAGTGTATGTTTACATGTTAAATAAACTTCTTTAATATTTTTCATACATTATTTGTTGACTCAGTGGTTAAGCCCTACAATTATTTAACATGGTCGTTTCCTAGTGCTGTGTTACACACATTTATTTCACTTGTCTTTAAATGATGCAAGCTCAGCGTGAGCTCAAATCAAAGGGAAGGACACGGCCACGGACGGTTTTGGCATAGTGTCTCTGTACTGATGTGAATTATATGGATGTATTTCTGTACCCCTGGCGGGTCTGGTGATGTATTTCTGTATTGATGAGTGTTGTGATGCTGTCTTTCTGTACCTCTGCTGCACCTGGTGATGTAGTTTTCTGCTGTAAAGGTACCTTTACATGCCGCAACTATCACTGGCAATCGGTATCAACCATACATGCGCGTGCACGTTTTTAACGGTTGCTAAGGATCGCTGATTCCGCATGTACACGGCGCAATTGCATAGTCAACTCAAGGTATCGTGGTTCCCCGGAACTTGAAACTGATCCTGCGGATAACTTCCTGTTGAATACCGTCGCCGTTACACACGCCGCAACCACTAAGGGAATGTGGGCGTACATCTTTCGCGCCGCAAGTACATAGATGTGACAGAGTTGTGTATTCCGTGACGCTAACACGCTGATTGGACAACGCAATAGCGTCATGATTGGCCAGCCTGCGCAGGAAGGCTGGCTAATACATGACGCCATTGCAATTGTGGAGTGTGAATGGACAGCTCTTTAAATATGGCGCCAATGGAAACACAGTAGCCCCCACCAATCATCGCTGATGGGGCGCGGAACCAAACACGCTGTGGCACGCCCCAGGGAAATCACTAGGCGATGAAGATTCCATCCCTATCGCCCATTTACACGCCAATACCAGGGCAATTCACCATTTGGGTTGCCTCTGATTTTAGAACAAGGCTCAGAAACCGCCACCCGGAGCAACTGTGAAAATCCCTATCACTTTCCCCAATTACACGCCGCTACTTCGTAGCAATTTCAAGGCAACCGTGACAAAAATCCTGATTGCCAGGCAGTTGCTACACCTCAGTGGTGGCGTGTAAAGGTACATTTATAGGTTCTGAGACATGGATATGTTAATAAAGTGTTGTGCCATCTGACAATTTAAGAGTTACTATGTTTTAATTTGTTAGGAGCATTAAAGGAGTTGTCCCAAGTTTGTGATGAGTCTGCAGTCAATCTAAGTGTCGCTCTATTTGACTGCAGGCTTCTGAATTCTCACAGTGCACACACTGCCTGCTGTCAGGAGTCTCTGGTAATGGAGGTGAGAGTTGGAGGTCATGAAACCATAAACATGCGATTTACATACATGCAGTCATGTGCTGACTAGACATACAAGGCATCTAGCATTGAAAATGAATTGAGTGAGGCCAGACAAGTCTAGTCAGAATGCGCCCAGAAATATATAAATCATATACTAGTGTCCACATGACCGTCCAATCTTGCCACTGGTACAGGAGAATCCTGAAAGTGTGCAGTGCACAAGATGTGAGAATTCAGAGGCCTGCAGTCACCTAGAGGGATTGCAGACTCATCTGAAACCTGGACAAGCTCTTTAATTATAACATTAAGCCCTGTAGCCCAAACCTAACAGCGTGTAATGCACTCACTGCCAGGATTCAGCTCTGCTTGCTGATTCCAGCAGTCATTGCTTGGCCACTCCACTCATGTGATTTTCATACTATATGATATATTATGGTCATGTGACAGCTTTTCCTTCTAAGTGTTCAAATCGCATACTAATGATTTTTGTTGAAGTTGTTAAACCGCGAGTCATACGTTGGCTACAAGAGTCCCCTTAGGTCTCAATAAAAGACAGTATCAATGAAACTAAAAAAGAGAAGCAAGCGCAGATAGGCTCTTATCTTTTTAAACGATCGGCGGCTTAAGAGCGGTAGTAGTCACTGCTCACCTTGTATAGTTGTGTAACACACAACCAGTATGAAAAGCATGTAATGGAGGCTGCTGCTGGACCAACACCTCCACGTGCTATTTCCAGGGACAATGTGTTGTCAGTCCACGCTGCCACAAACGACTCAAATCCAAATTTCACTGTATACACTTCCTGATGAAGGAGCATAGCAGGCTCCGAAACGTGTTGGATGGACTTAATAAATGTACAGGGTGAAATTTGGATTTGAGTCGTTTGTGGCAGCGCGGACCGACAACACATTGTCCCTGGAAATTTCAATAAAAGACAGGACCTTATTTGGCAATATTAACGAATTGTGGTACAGCTTGGTAATGTCAAACCAGTTTATTCTCTTTTCTCACTATCTTTTTCTTACAATTTATTGAGGTTTTAATGAAATGTCCATTTCATGGATATATGTTGTATATGTTTGTTCTATGTATATCCTTTTCAGTTGTGTTTATAATTAATTGTATCACATGTGTGTAATGATGAGGAGTATATTTAAACCTAATGTTGGGTGGCACCTATGAGCCACGACTAAGACATTTTCTGTCGAAACACATCGGTGTACACATTGGTTGCCCTTGATATGATGGCATTGAATTTTCAATAAATACCCAGAAGCAAAGACTTTAGTGCTGGAATCTTATATTTAAAGTATTGGACTGCGCCTCTGTCCGAAGCCAGGACTGTGTCCATGCACCGTTTGTTGCAGCCGGGGTTCCAATGATTGCATCCTGGTGAACTGAGACTTCTCTCCTCCCCCTTCCCTTTACTACTTGCGTACTAATGATTGGTCACATGATGACTACTTGGACTGCCCTGGAAGGGGAGGGAGGGCAGCGCCAAACTCAATTCTTGCCCAGGTGCCAAGAAACCTAGGTACATCTCTGCCATCAGCTACTTGGAGTGTTCTAAAAATCAAAACTTTTCAAACCTGCAGTACCTCAAGGTCACCAACAGATGGCAGTCACACCTTGCATTATGTTCCTGTGAGATGTACTATATATGAATGTTAAGGCCCAGTTACATGGTATGAGATCATGAACGATATCGCTGAAACGCCACAGGTTTGGAGTCGTTCAAACGACATCGTTAGGACGTCGTTGCGTGTTACACTGAGATACAACTATGATAAATCGATTTGATACACATGTTCTCAAATCAAACGATCCACGATCAGCCTACCTGACCTGCTGGATCGTTGTGTGTGACACCGCGATAACGATGTCATTAACGACTTCGCCTATTCACAACAGTGAACAAGTATCATTCGCTGGGTTGTGTGAACGATAGCTACTCGCCACATCGTTGGTGCATCATCCACGATATGTAGACGTGTGACATCTCACCAACGATGTCAAAAAGATGTCCTAACGACTGCACGCCCATGAGATCGTTGGTGATATCTTAACGATATTGAAGTGTGTAAAGGTACCATATGGCTGCTTTCACAATGTCATTTTTAGATTCCTTGGGCATGCAGAAAAATCCTGCATTCCCACAGATTCCCACACAACAGCAAACTGGATGCTGCAAGCAGCATCCATTTGTGCAGCTTTCATATGATGCCGATGAAGTCCATGGAGCCTCGGTTAAGAGTCTACAACATGGACATCAGCCAGTTATCCCACCAGGGAAGGACCTAGCCCAGGGTATTAGTAGCCCTTAAAGTGATCCTAAACCCAGAAACTGACCCCCCTTATCTTTAGACCTGTCCCTGCACCCCCTCTTACCATTTCTAGCCATCCCTTTTGCATAAAAAATTGCTTTTGTAAAGTAAGAGAAAAGGATATAATAGTTTGACCTGTGTGAGTTCTCCGTTTCTGTTTGAAGCCGCAGATAGGCGTGCCTGTCTGCTGGTGCCTGATAATTATTCACGCCCTTCTCTGCTTGCTGCCTTTGTGAGTGTGTGGCCGCGTCATGAAAGGGGCGGGGCTAAATCGTGAGATGCCGGAGCCCCGCCCCCTTTCATGACGCGGCCACACACTCACAAAGGCAGCAAGCAGAGAAGGGCGTGAATAATTATCAGGCAGCAGCAGACAGGCACGCCTATCTGCAGCTTCAAACAGAAACGGAGAACTCACACAGGTCAAACTATTATATACTTTTCTCTTACTTTACAAAAGCGATTTTTTTATGCAAAAGGGATGGCTAGAGATGGTAAGAGGGGGTGCAGGGACAGGTCTAACGATAAGGGGGGGTCAGTTTCTGGGTTTAGGATTGCTTTAAGTCCCTATCCAGCCCTTACAAGCTTGAAGATATGGCCAGGGGTTTACCATGGACTAGGTATCCAACCACAGACAGCTGTTTCGGGGTTGTTGCCCCTCATCAGTGTGGCACAGGATTCTGGCTGGGTGGGAGCAATGCTTGATAGACAGACATCACAAAGCACCCACTGACCTTGTGGAGACCAGCGGAGGATAACACTGCGGGCACCAGTTAAAGCACTCAAACACAGTGAAACCCAAGGTGCATTGCTCCCTAGAATTTGAATATGCAGATGAAGTCCATGGAGCCTCGGTTAAGAGTCTACAACATGGACACCAGCCAGTTATCCCACCAGGGAAGGACCTAGCCCAGGGTATTAGCAGCTCTTAAGTCACTATCCAGCCCTTACGAGCTTGAAGATATGGCCAGAGGTTTACCATGGACTAGGTATCCAACCACAGACAGCTGTTTCGGGGTTGTTGCCCCTCATCAGTGTGGCGCAGGATTCTGGCTGGGTGGGAGCCATGCTTGATAGACAGACATCACAAAGCACCCACTGACCTAGTGGAGACCAGCGGAGGATAACACTGCGGACACCAGTTAAAGCACTCAAGCACAGTGAAACCCAAGGTGCATTGCTCCCTAGAATTTGAATATGCGCCACATGATGAGGGGCAACAACCCCGAAACAGCTGTCTGTGGTTGGATATCTAGTCCATGATAAACCCCTGGCCATATCTTCAAGCTCGTAAGGGCTGGATAGTGACTTAAGGGCTACTAATACCCTGGGCTAGGTCCTTCCCTGGTGGGATAACTGGCTGGTGTCCATGTTGTAGACTCTTAACCGAGGCTCCATGGACTTCATCTGCATATTCAAATTCTAGGGAGCAATGCGCCATAGGCGGCCGTCACACGGTGAGATATCTTTAGCGATATTGTAAGCGATCACGTGCACGCGCAATCGCTTACAATATCGCTCACATCGCTGGTGAGATGTCACACAGACAGACTCACCAGCGATGTGGAGCAGCGATCTCGCTGGTAACTATGGTACACATCGGGTAACTAGGCGCCGCGCGTCGCTTAGTTACCCGACGTGTACCATAGTTACCATCTCCCAGCATAGGCGCGGTCGCTGGGAGATGGATCATCGTGGTGTCATACACCACGATGATGCAGATTGTTGCATCGTTCATCGCTAGATCTGAGAACCGAACCTCAGATCAGCGATGTCACGATCAAGCGATTTACCATCGTAAATCGCTTGATTACATGCAACGATATCTTGCCCGATATCGCTTAAGCGATCAAAAAGGAGATCGCTTAAACGATATCGGGCAAGATATCGTTCCGTGTGACGGCCCCCTTAGGTTTCACTGTGTTTGAGTGCTTTAACTGGTGCCCGCAGTGTTATCCTCCGCTGGTCTCCACAAGGTCAGTGGGTGCTTTGTGATGTCTGTCTATCAAGCATTGCTCCCACCCAGCCAGAATCCTGCGCCACACTGATGAGGGGCAACAACCCCGAAACAGCTGTCTGTGGTTGGATATCTAGTCCATGGTAAACCCCTGGCCATATCTTCAAGCTCGTAAGGGCTGGATAGTGACTTAAGGGCTACTAATACCCTGGGCTAGGTCCTTCCCTGGTGGGATAACTGGCTGGTGTCCATGTTGTAGACTCTTAACCAAGGCTCCATGGACTTCATCTGCATATTCAAATTCTAGGGAGCAATGCACCTTGGGTTTCACTGTGTTTGAGTGCTTTAACTGGTGCCCGCAGTGTTATCCTCCGCTGGTCTCCACAAGGTCAGTGGGTGCTTTGTGATGTCTGTCTATCAAGCATGGCTCCCACCCAGCCAGAATCCTGCGCCACACTGATGAGGGGCAACAACCCCGAAACAGCTGGCTGTGGTTGGATACCTAGTCCATGGTAAACCCCTGGCCATATCTTCAAGCTCGTAAGGGCTGGATAGTGACTTAAGGGCTACTAATACCCTGGGCTAGGTCCTTCCATGGTGGGATAACTGGCTGGTGTCCATGTTGTAGACTCTTAACCGAGGCTCCATGGACTTCATCTGCATATTCAAATTCTAGAGAGCAATGCACCTTGGGTTTCACTGTGTTTGAGTGCTTTAACTGGTGCTCGCAGTGTTATCCTCCGCTGGTCTCCACAAGGTCAGTGGGTGCTTTGTGATGTCTTTCATATGATGCCGTAGGATCCATAAAGACATGACCACTAGGGGGGGTGTCATTAACAACTACGTCCTGCGCAGTTCATGCTACATAGCCCGAAAATATGGATTCCCCGGGAACTGTACTGTCCGTGGCTATCCATGCACATAATCACCTGTTCTAATGTTTCACGTGATGCAGTGGATCTGCTGCAAAACATTAATTTTTGCGAAGACCAAAACTATGTTTTGCTGCTGATCCACAAGGAACTGCGGCAAAACGCTGACAACAGGATTTTTTGTGTCCACATTGAAAGACAATAGGGCCGAAATAGAATCCGTGGGCACCCTGTTTGTGGCATATCCACACGGATCAAAATGTCTGGCAATGAGAAAGCTGCCTAAGGCGGCCGTCACACGCTGCAATATCGTGAGCGATATTGTAAGCGATCACATGTACGCGCGATCGCTAACAATATCATTCACATCGCTGATGAGCTGTCACACAGACAGACTCACCAGCAATGTGGAGCAGCGAGATCGCTGGTAACTATGGTACACATCGGGTTACTAGGCGCCGGCGGCCTTAGTAACCCAGGTTTACCATAGATACCATCTCCCAGCATAGGCTCTGCCGCTGGGAGATCGCTCATCGTGGTGTCACACACCACGATGAAGCAGATTGTTCAATCGTTTATCGCTTGATATGAGCTCCGGCTCACCAATCTGCGATCAATCAATCAAGCGATTTTACATTGTAAAATCGCTTGATCGCACGCAGCGATGCACAAACGATATCGCTTAAGCGATCAAAAAGCAGATCGCTTAAACGATATCGTTCGCAATATTGAACCGTGTGACGGCCGCCTAATACATACCGATCGCTCCATGCTCCCGTCCATACCACCTCTCCCCAGGGATTCCTCACTCAAATCAGCTGCACGATCTTTCCTTTGTATTGAAACTTAAGTAGAGAGAGAATGGTAAATGTTATAGAGAATATTCCTCTAATATCTATTCTGAAGAAAATGTGTGAAATTCAAAAGGTAAAAAATGTTTGTACCATGTTAGCCAGTAGATAGAAACATATATATTAGAATCTGAGGTCTCAGTGGTCGAAACCTTTTAATGGCGAACTGAAAAGATGGTAAGAGTTACGGCCTTTTCAGTCAGCCATTATAAGGTATCAACCACTGAGGACTCCCAGGCTCTATATATACTTGTGAATTTTAAGACACTCACTCGAAGAAAAAAACAAACATATTATATATATATATATATATATATATATATATATATATATATATATATATATATGACAATTAAGTAACAACTGCAGTTCATAGTTTGTCCATTGGAGGGAGACAATGCTGTAATGATTATTTTGTGGCTGAATTTTACACTTTGGCCACATGAGGGAGACAATGCACCATCCATTCCAATCCATCCACCCATCCAATTTTTAGACCTGAGATGGATGCAGTTTACAGTTTGTCTACTTGAGGGAGACATTGAACTTGTAATGAACTCTATCTATGCTAGAGATACTAGTGCATCTCAATGAATTAGAATATACTCAAAAACTTCATTTATTACAGTAACTCAATACAAAAAGTGGAACACATATATTATATAGAGTCATTACAAACAGCTTGATCTATTTCATGTGTGTATTTCTGTTAATATTCTGATTATATTGATGAAAACCCAAAGGTCATTATCTCAGAAAAATAAAGTAGGGAGGATGAAAGGTTAAAAATCATGCTGCCGTATTCCACGAAACATCAAAGGGTGAATATAATAATTTATTGGCCAACACATTTCAGAGCTCCCAGAAACGCCCTGAAACATAGCAATATGAAATTGATTTTTGATGATTTTCTAATTCATTGAGATGCACTAGTATGTGTGTAGAATGGCTGCAGCTCAGAGCAGTGGCGTAACTTCAGGCCTCGGGGCCCCGATGCGAAAGCTCCAACGGGGCCCCCAATTATTGCAAATCTTTAGTAGTATTAGTCTTTTTCTATGGGCCAAAGGGACCTTTGGGGCCCCCTAGGGTGCAGGGCCTGGGTGCGATCGCAACCCCTGCACCTGTTGTAGTTACGCCACTGGCTCAGAGGTTATAAATCATCTCATAGAGTTTGGTGCACACTTATATCTACCAATAATTGGTAAACCTCCTTATGGTTAGACGACACTGAGACATCAGGAATCTGGGATATGCGTTTTCTTTCTTAGACACTCCAACGAGGGGCGAAGGCTAGACTGAATGGGAAAGTTACATCTCATTGATCCACTGGAGATCCCACAAGGGAGAGAGAAATACTTAAAGCACCAAAACAACGAATGCCGAACCGAGATATAAGTACATGAACAGCACAAACAAATAACACCGCTACTACAGAAAAAAGAAAATATAATATTATCTGTTATATATACAAATTGTCCCTTCAGTGAGGAACTGGAGAAACTCTATATACTGATTCTTAATAGGGCAAAATGGAGCTTAGTGTTGGCCACATGGATTTTCTGCTTCCTCTGGATGAATATGTGAGGCTATGGGGTGGACTCGATAGATGTAAAGTCGACCTTTAACCTTAACAACTATGACAATTCTCAGAAAGATGTCATTCTGGTGAGACATTTTAGGCCAAATGTTGAATTGTTTGACGGTGGGATCTTCATGTTATGTGTTTAATCCATGTAATAAATGTGTAATATGTGATCTATATAAAGCCCCTCCGGCTAATAACTCCTCCATACAAACAATTGCCCGATGCGTTGTCTATTGTAATATAACATATAATGTCACATACAATATTACTCCATACTAGACAATATTTACACCAGCAGCCACTCTACATCATTACACTACGCCCCTTTTCCTTCCCACAGCTCCAGGATAATGGTTCCAGGATCTCAGCCACTCTACATCATTACACTACGCCCCTTCTCCTTCCCACAGCTCCATATATCATGAGACAACATCCCATCTCCTTCCCACAGCTCCAGGATAATAGTGGAGTATCTCATCCGCTCTACACCACGAAACTATGCCCCATCTCCCTTCCACAGCTCCAGTATAATGGTGGAGGATCTCAGCCGCATTACATCATCAGACCACACCCCATCTCCTTCCCACAACACCAGTATAATGGTGGAAGATCTCACCTGCTTTACATCATGAGACTACGCCCCATATCCCTCCCACAGCTCCAGAATAATGGTGGATAATCTCAGCTGCTCTACATCATGAGACTACGCCCCATATCCCTCCCACAGCTCCAGTATAATGGTGGAGGATCTAAGCCGCTCTACATCATGAAACTACGCTCAATCTCCTTCCCATAGCTCCAGGATAACGGTGAGGAGGATATCAACTGCTTTACATCATGATACTACGCCCCATCTCCTTCCCACCGCTCTAGTATAATGGTGGAGGATCTCAGCTGCGCTACATTATGAGACTACACCTCATCTCCTTCCCACAGCTCCAGGATAATGATGGAAGATTTCAGCCCCTCTACATCATAAGACTACACCCCAACTTCTTCCACAGCTCTAGGAGCATGGTGAAGGATCTCAGCCGCTCTTTATCATGAGACTACGCATCATCTCTATCACTCTGCGGTCCAGCTCACCCCAAACCATCTTGATTGGGTCCAGGTCTGGTGACTGTGGAGGCCAGGTCATCTGGCGTAGCACCCCATCACTCTCCTTCTTGGTCAAATAGCCCTTACACAGCCTGGAGGTGTGTTTGGGGTCATTGTCCTGTTGAAAAATAAATGATGGTCCAACTAAATGCAAACCTGATGGAATAGCATGCCGCTGCAAGATGCTGTGGTAGCCATGCTGGTTCAGTATGCCTTCAATTTTGAATAAATCCCCAACAGTGTCACCAGAAAAGCACCCCCACACCATCACACCTCCTTCTCCATGCTTCACGGTGGGAACCAGGCATGTAGAGTCCATGCGTTCACCTTTTCTGCATCGCACATAGACACAGTGGTTGGAACCGAAGATCTCAAATTTGGACTCATCAGATCAAAGCACAGATTTCCACTGGTCTAATGTCCATTCCTTGTGTTCTTTATTCCAAACAAGTCTCTTCTGCTTGTTGCCTGTCCTTAGCAGTGGTTTCCTAGCAGCTATTTTACCATGAAGGCCTGCTGCACAAAGTCTCCTCTTAACAGTTGTGGTAGAGATGTGTCTGCTGCTTGAACTCTGTGTGGCATTGACCTGGTCTCTAATCTGAGCTGCTGTTAACCTGCGATTTCTGAGGCTGGTGACTCGGATGAACTTATCCTCCGCAGCAGAGGTGACTCTTGGTCTTCCTTTCATGGGGAAGTCCTCATGTGAGCCAGTATCTTTGTAGCGCTTGATGGTTTTTGTAACTGCACTTGGGGACACTTTCAACGTTTTCCCAACTTTTCGGTCTGACTGACCTTCATTTCTTAAAGTAATGATGGCCACTCGTTTTTCTTTACTTAGCTGCTTTTTTCTTGCCATAATACAAATTCTAACAGTCTATTCAGTAGGACTATCAGCTGTGTATCCACCAGACTTCTGCACAACACAACTGCTGGTCCCAACCCCATTTATAAGGCAAGAAATCCCACTTATTAAACC
Source organism: Allobates femoralis (assembly GCA_033576535.1). Lineage (NCBI taxonomy): Eukaryota > Metazoa > Chordata > Amphibia > Anura > Aromobatidae > Allobates > Allobates femoralis. Next base: position 399,404,651 of record JARQOC010000003.1, on the reverse strand, counting down.
TGACAGGGCACAACTGTCAAGTGAAAACCATTTCGGTGACTACCTCTTGAAGCTCATCAAGAGAATGCCAAGAGTGTGCAAAGCAGTAATCAAAGCAAAAGGTGGCTACTTGAAGAACCTAGAATATAAGATATATTTCAGTTGTTTCACACTTTTTTGCTAAAGTATATAATTCCACATGTGTTAATTTATAGTTTTGATGCCTTCAGTGTGAATCTACAATTTTCATAGTCATGAAAATACAGAAAAATCTTTGAATAAAAGTGTGGTCCAAACGCATGCGTTTTTTTAACATGGGCCCCTATGGAAAACGCATGCGTTTTTGGATGGTACTAAATGGTACTAATGTACCATGCATTTTTGATGTCAGCTACTCATATAAGGGCAAAAACTCATGCCAAAAACACATGGCACTTTAGGCATGCGTTTTTGATATTGGGTCATTCCATGTCAAGTGAACCAATGATTATTACCTCTATATTTTTAATTCTTTTGAGATTTTGTTATTTGATAATAGCATGTCAGACAATGCAAAATGTGAAGAGAAAAATTTTTTAAAAAAATTATTTTTTTTTTAAATGATTTCAAAGTTCGGAAAAAGTGTGAATTTCGCTGTTGCCTGCCTTTACGTTTCTCCTCATAACTAAGGCTAGGAATAAGATAGAGAGACAAAATAAACACCATTCTACTCAGAACTATACAAGCTTTCACCAGATATGTCACAAGAGGATCTTTGTTAATATTTTACCCATGTGATCGCAAGCGCAAAACTTTAAAATGTATTTACGAAAAATCGGCGCGCTTTAAATATTCAAAAACTGCCCATGTGTCTGCTTTGCTCTTAGCCACATCTGTACCAAATTTCAAGTTGGGATCGCATGGGATCATATTTTAACATATTTTACTATTAATAGCGTCAATGGGTCATTCCATATCAAGTGATCTAAATATGAATATTTTTTTTTACCTGACGTCTTTAGATTTTTTTTTTTTTTTCCTTTATGAAGTACTACTTTAGTTAATTACAAATTAAAAGTTTGGAATTTTTTTCTTCATCAGTTAATTTTTTACAGATTTTTAAAGTTTAAAAAAAGGGTGAATTTTGGCCTGGTACGACTTTAAATTTTTTTATCTCGGGCTAGAAATAAGATAGAGAAACAAAATAAACACCATTCTACTCAGAACTGTCCAGGCTTTCACCAGATATGTCACAAGAGTATATTTGTTAATTTTAATTTTTTACCTATGCGAATGCAAACGCAACATTTTGAAACGCATTTCCGAAAAAAACATTTTAATAAAAATTTTCCAAAACTGCCCATGTGTCTTTTATGCTCTTAGCCACATCTGTACCAAATTTCAAGTTGGGATCGTGATGGGATCATATTTTAAAATATTTAACTATGGTTAATCTCATTTTTATTAAATTTTGAAAAAACATATGAAAGACATACATTCAATCTTTTAACAAAATCTTGAGACATATAAAATATACAAAAAGAGAATTCACAAAGTTATTAGTAACTTTAAGATAAGCTGCAAATTTACTTTTGCGCTTATCTCTGGTGCAATATATACTACAATCTAAATATAATTCCAAACACTCAAGTATACAACCTTTCTCAGGGTTTTGAGATGTTCTGATGTCAAGGGGACAAGCAGCCCCAGCAGAATGATTTTTATTACTTGGCCCCTTCTAACAGGTTGACCACGTAAGTGGGTCATTACCCGTTGAGGCCTAGTTGGAATAGTCTATCGACTGGTGTACCGGAAAGGAAGGCCGAAATATTAATGATCTACTCACAGCTCAGAGTTTTCGATACCTGTCTAATGTTCACTAGAATTCTGAAGGTATAGGTGTAGAAAGGAAATACCTAGACTGAATGTATCAGATGGGAAGAAAAGAGAGATAGAAAAGAAGAGAGAGAGAGAAGAGAAACAAAAACCATTAGAAAGTTATACTGGGAAAGAAAAGCCACGTAAGAAAAAAAGAAAAAAAGGAGGGGGGGGGGACGGGTGAGGTATGGGAAGGAGAAAGGGTACTCATCCCACTGGCTCCCCATCAGCCAGAGGTCGAGCCATATTATCTGTGCTGGAAAAGATACTCCTAAATTCTGCAGAGTCGTGAAAAAGAATCCATTCAACCCAAATCCCTAAGAATTTGTTCCGAGATCCCGACGCATCAGCTGCGAGCTCCTCCATTCGATATGTGTCCATCAATTCTTTGAACCAATCAAGTAGAGATGGAGCCCGGCTTGATTTCCAGAACCTCGGGATCACAGCACGAGCAGCCAAGATGCAAAAGCGGAGAATATCCCTCTTCTGTAGCCCAATAGGACCTGGAAAAATGGATAACATTGCCGATTCTGGGCAGCATTCGGCTTGTTTACCTGTTATCCGGGCGTATGCATTGAAAACCTCAGACCAGAACCGCCGGATTTCCCCACAACTCCACCAAATGTGTATCATTGTACCCTTCTCTTCCCCACAGCGCCAGCAGGTATCAGGGGTTCCAGGGAACATGTTCCGGAGTGTCGTCGGGCACAAGTACCATCTAGTGAGCAGCTTATAGCTTCTTTCTTGTGCAGAACAAGCGCTAGCTAGTGAGTGAGTAAATATAAAGCATTTCTGCCAATTAGCTTCTGAAATGCTACACCCCAATTCCCTCTCCCAAGCACGTTGGAAGTAAAGGGTGCCCTGCTCTCTCATGGACCCTAAGGCCTGGTATAGAACTGATATTTTGCACCTCGGTGGAGCCTCCAGTTGGAATAACCTCTCCAATACGTTGGGCGTCAATCTTACCCTGCAAGAGTGGTCAGCTGAATATAATTATGCTCTGTATTGGAGAAATTCGAATCACTTAAGAGGTCTCGTAGGTTCTTTGAGTTGTAGCTCTGCCATCGGGGGCAAACCACCACTGGACAGAGTCTGTCCTACTCGGGTGTCATCCACAATCCGCCAACATAAAAATCTCTGCCTGTCAAATCTGGGTGGGAAAGATGGGTTGGAAAAAAGGGGAGTCAAAGGGCTAAGTCTGTCGTTTAAGCGGAGGGTTTTCGTCACTAGGTGCCATACCTTCAAGGTGTTTCTGGTCATGTCTGTCAAAGGTACTAGGTCTGTGGAGTCTTTAGGGGAAATCCAAAGCAGGTGTTTCAGCGGAATCCCCAAACCCTCTTGCTCCACCCCTACCCATTTCTTGGAGGACGCATGATAATGCCAATCTAGAGCTCTAACAAGAGAGGAAGCCTCAAAGTACGCTCGTATGTTGGGTAGTCCAACCCCTCCTCTGGTCTCGGGCAAGGATAGGATATTCATTCGCAATCTGGACCTCTTGCCCCCCCCAGACAAATCTAAGGATCATAGATTGCATTTTGGAGAGGAAACCTCTATCCAATAGAACAGGAACTGTCTGAAAAGTATATAAGAGTCGGGGCAAGACATCCATCTTGACTACGTTTATTCTCCCGAACCAGGATAGCTTTAATTGTCTATAGGAGGTAAATGCCGATTCCGCGTTAGTCAAAAGGGGTTGATAATTTAAATTGAATATTTGTTTAAGATCTTTTGGTATAAGGACTCCCAAGTACTTAATGGCTTCTACTTTCCATTTAAATGGGAACTGTTTAGATAGATGAGAAACCAATTCTCCAGGCAAAGAAATATTGAGTGCCTCGGTTTTGGAGCAATTCACTTTAAAGTTGCTCAATTGTCCGAACCGTTCAAACTCCATTAAGACCGAAGGGATGGAGACCAGGGGCTGGGAGATGTAAAGTAGCAGGTCATCTGCAAATAAGGCTAATTTGTGATGACTCTGTCCCAGCTTGACCCCATGGACGCATTCATTGGACCTAAGTGCAAAATATTTAACTATTATAGTGTCAATTCAAAAGTCACCAAGAACACAATCAGTCATTTCTTCACAATTGCCCGTCAATACTTTGAATTTGATATAAAGAAACATAGTCTTGTAACATCTCAAATGAAAGCTGTTACCGTTCTGAGTAAAATGACGCCTCTCCCACTTCATTATCTTATTTCTAGCCTGAGATAAAAAAATGTAAAGTCGTACCAGGCCAAAATTCACCCTTTTTTTAAACTTTAAAAATCTGTAAAAAATTAACTGATGAAGAAAAAAATTCCAAACTTTTAATTTGTAATTAACTAAAGTAGTACTTCATAAAGGAAAAAAAAAAAAAAAATCTAAAGACGTCAGGTAAAAAAATATTCATATTTAGATCACTTGATATGGAATGACCCATTGACGCTCTTACTAGTAAAATATGTTAAAATATGATCCCATTGCGATCCCAACTTGAAATTTGGTACAGATGTGGCTAAGAGCACAGCAGACACATGGGCAGTTTTTGAAATATTTAAAGCGCGCCGATTTTTCGGAAATGCGTTTTAAAGTTTTGCGCTTGCGATCACATGGGTAAAATATTAACAAATATCCTCTTGTGACATATCTGATGAAAGCCTGGACAGTTTTGAGTAGATTGGTGTTTATTTTGTTTCTCTATCTTATTTCTAGCCCGAGATATGATAGAAAATGTAAAGCCATACCAGGCCAAAATTCACACTTTTTTAAAACTTTAAAAATCTGTAAAAAAATTAACAGATAAAGAAAAAAATTCAAAACTTTTTTTTTGTAATTAGATAAAGTTGTTCTTCAGATAGAAAAAAATTTTTTAAAAATCTGAGGACGTCAGGGAAAAAAAATATTCATTTTTGGATCACTTGACATGGAATGACCCTATTAAGGCATGCGTTTTTGCTATTAGGGCATGCGTTTTTGATATTAAGACATGCGTTTTTGCTATTAGGGCATGCGTTTTTTAACATGGGGGCCTATGGGTGCGTTTTTACATGCTTTTTTAAAAACGCAGGTCTCCAAAACAGCATGAAAGAAACGCAAGTGTGACCCTAGCCTAACTTGTCTTTTAGTTATATAAATCCTTGCTCTTTTTGTGCTTTGACGTCTAGACGACGATCGCTGTCAATGACTATATAGCACTGCCTAACCTAATCTGTCATAAAAAAGATGACAGTAACACTGAACCAGTACAAAACTACTGAAGAGGTAATGTACCTCACTATAATACTGCTAGAACTCATGTTCCTTATAGGACAAGTCCTTTTTTCAAAACAAAATTAATTAACAACATTTTTCCAGGTTATAAACAAGAAAGTTCAAGAATCACAGCTCCGGCTAGAAAAATTTTAACTTAACTCCCCAGAATAAAGACAAGCTGCAGCCTAAAAGTCATAAATTAGAGTAAATAATAGAGAGGCAAGGAGACCAAAAACTAAAAGATATCTTATTACTGTTTCATCCTCCATTTCCCATAAGTCAGCCATATTCTTTGCAAACTGTCCTATTCAGTGGCTGCCTTTTCACAGACAAGAACTCACCATTTTCCCCGCACCTTCATATTTATGTACCTACTACATTTACCGAAGAGACCATTCAGATTGGGACAACTCAGTCCCATCAAACAGCAAGAAGGTCAAGTGATAAATCTGGATCTTAGTGGCTACTGAACAGTAGATATTCAGGATATCAGATAATATCAGATAGGTCCTGTCCAAGACAACTGCCACCAGAAAAGCTTCAGGACCTAAGTGGGTCCAGGGAAGTCCACCTAGGTGCACAGGTTTCTGCAAAACCATTGCTCCATTTGCTTATCTTCCCTTCAAAGTATGTGACTTAAAGTCTTTATAAATTGTGTCTACACCACAAGTATTTTTAACGTCATAGTGGCAAAAAATGTAGATTTAACTTTGCTAAAATTCAGTTTTCCTATGAATATGTCTTCTATCGATAATACACCGTCACTAAAGATCGTCTCTGCTTGTTGATACTTTACATTTTGGTTCCAGATCATCTTTTGCTCTTGAAAATCTGTCTATAGTATTGTAGTGGTCTTTGGCATACATTGGCTATGTTACCATAATCTGGTTATCAACTGGCAACAGTCGGTCGGGCATTATATACTGCAACTCTGAGTCAGACTTAATATACGGTATGTATTTCCCTGGGAACAAGTCTAACACTTTACCCAGTGGTTTAAAATTATGTTTAGAAATTTTGCTGATCTTTCCTATGTCCCAAAAAACTTGTTTCCTTAAACATCAGGAAAATCACACAAGTCCTGCAGAGATAGATAATGGAGCTCCTGTATCTCAGGAGCACCGGACGTGTCTTATGATCTACGTTAATTTGTCTTCCTAAGCGGTGATGTGACACTCCCTATATTTACTTTGGAAGCCTTGCTCTTCTCACATCCCGTTATTTTCTGCCTTATGCCCAACTGCTGACTTTCTGTAATCAACTGATTACCGTATATACTCGTGTATAAGCTGAGTTTTTCAGCCCAAAATTTGGGCTGAAAAGTCTCCCCCTCGGCTTATACACGAGTCACTACGGTATTGTGCTGTGGTGGGGGCTGTGGGGCCGGGGCTGTGGAGGCTGGAGGAGGCGGGGGGAGGCTGCTGTATGAGCGGCCCCATCACGTGGGGCCGCTCATTATATATGCACTGCTTCCCCCTGTCAATCAGCGCAGGGGGAAGCAGTTCATATATTCCCCCCAAAAGCTGGCACTCACCCCCCCTTGTAAGGCCTCCCCCATCGCTGCTTATACATTACCATTCCGGTGTTCTGATCCGCGCCGCTCCTCGGTGCTTCTTCATGCTCCGTCCTCGCTGGCTGCATCCGGGGATCTCCGGCTGTCGCAGCGATATGACGTCATCGCGCGACGGCCGGAGAATGGAGATCCCGGATGCAGTCAGCGAGGACGGAGCATGAAGAAGCAGCGAGGAGCGGCGCGGATCAGAACACCGGAATGGTAATGTATAAGCAGCGGGGGGGAAGCCCTACAAGGGGGCCGAGTGCCAGCATTTGGGGGCTGTTGGTACCCCCAGGGGGCTGCTGGGTACCCCCTGGGGGCTGCTTGGTGCCCCCAGGGGGCTGTTGGTACCCCCAGGGGGCTGCTGGGTACCCCCTGGGGGCTGTAGGTACCCCCTGGGGGCTGTTGGTACCCCCAGGGGGCTGCTGGGTACCCCCTGGGGGCTGCTGGGTACCCCAGGGGGCTGTTGGTACCCCCAGGGGGCTGCTGGGTACCCCCTGGGGGCTGTTGGTACTCCAGGGGGCTGTTGGTACCCCCAGGGGGCTGCTGGGTACCCCCTGGGGGCTGTTGGTACCCCCAGGGGGCTGCTGGGTACCCCCTGGGGGCTGTTAGTACCCCCTGGGGGCTGTTGGTACCCCCAGGGGGCTGCTGGGTACCCCCTGGGGCTGTTGGTACCCCAGGGGGCTGTTGGTACCCCCAGGGGGCTGCTGGGTACCCCCTGGGGGCTGTTGGTACCCCAGGGGGCTGTTGGTACCCCCAGGGGGCTGCTGGGTACCCCCAGGGGGCTGTTGGTACCCCCAGGGGGCTGCTGGGTACCCCCTGGGGGCTGTTGGTACCCCCAGAGGGCTGTTGGTACCCCCAGGGGGCTGCTGGGTACCCCCTGGGGGCTGCTGGGTACCCCCTGGGGGCCGCTGGGTACCCCCTGGGGGCCGCTGTATAACCCCTGGGGGGTGCTGTATAACCCCTGGGGGGTGCTGTATAACCCCTGGGGGCTGCTGTATATACTGCTGAGGCCTGTATACCACTGGGGCTGCTGTATACTGGGGCTGCTGTATATACCACTGGGGCTGCTGTATATACCACTGGGGCTTCTGTATATACCACTGGGGCTGCTGTATATACTGGTGGGGTCTGTATATACCACTGAGGAGGCTGCTGTATACCACTGGGGTTGCTGTATATACTACTGGGGCTGCCTGTATACTACCACTGGGGCTGTATATACTACTGGGGCTGCCTGTATAATACCACTGGGGCTGTATATACTACTGGGGCTGCTGCTGTATACAGCACTGGGGCTGCTGCTGTATACGACCACTGGGGCTGCTGTATACTACCACTGGGGAGGCCTGTATACCACTGGGGGGGGCCTGTATACCACACTGCTGGGGGCTCTATACCTCTGCTGAGGTCCACCCTCGGCTTATACACGAGTCAATAGGTTTTTCCAGATTTTTGGGGCAAAAGTAGGGGGGTCGGCTTATACATGGGTCGGCTTATACACGAGTATATACGGTAATTAATTGATCAGCTTTTAAAAAAATCAACATAAATGAAAAATTATTCAGCACTCACACACCAAGATGTAGCCTGACCAAGATTGTGTCCCTCCCCCACATTAAACACCTTCACAATGGATCAGGAACTAAACCACGTTTTTGGATCCTTAAGAATAAAAGCTCATTTCCTAAGACTTGCACCAAATGCAGGTGATGATTCCACAATAAATGAAGATTGTAATTTCACTGTGAAGAAATTGAATTTGTATAAGAAAAGCGTGTACAATCCACCCAGCGGAAACATACATTTTCCTAGTACAGAGGGATGTGACCGCAACATTGAGGGATATTTCACAGGGCTCATTTAGGATTAAACACAATCTGGCTATCGGGTCATTCCATGTCAAGTGATCCAAAAATGAATATTTTTTTTCCCTGACGTCCTCAGATTTTTTAAATTTTTTTTCTATATGAAGAACAACTTTAGTTAATTACAAAAAAAAATTTTGAATTTTTTCTTTATCAGTTACCGTAATTTTTTACAGATTTTTAAAGTTTATAAAAGTGCGAATTTTGGCCTAGTATGGCTTTACATTTTCTATCATATCTCGGGCTAGAAATAAGATAGAGAAACAAAATAAACACCAATCTACTCAGAACTGTGCAGGCTTTCACCAGATATGTCACAAGAGGATCTTTGTTAATATTTTACCCATGTGATCGCAAGCGCAAAACTTTAAAACGCATTTCCAAAAAATCGGCGAGCTTTAAATATTTCAAAAACTGCCCATGTGTCTGCTATGCTCTTAGCCACATCTGTACCAAATTTCAAGTTGGGATCGCGATGGGATCATATTTTAAAATATTTTAATATTAATAGCGTCAATGGGTCATTCTATATCAAGTGATCTAAATATGAATATTTTTTTTTACCTGACGTCTTTAGATTTTTTTTATTCTTTTTCTTTATGAAGTACAACTTTAGTTAATTACAAATTAAAAGTTTAGAATTTTTTTCTTCATCAGTTAATTTTTTACAGATTTTTAAAGTTTAAAAAAAGGGTGAATTTTGGCCTAGTATGACTTTACACTTTTTTATCTCAGGCTAGAAATAAGATAATGAAGTGGGAGAGGCATCATTTTACTCAGAACGGTAACAGCTTTCATTTGATATGTTACAAGACTATGTTTCTTTATATCAAATTCATACTATTGACGAGCAATTGTGAAAAAATGACTGATTGTGTTCTTGGTTATATTTGTGCAGAGATTCAACTTGGGACCTGTCAAATTTATATATTTTTTATTTTATGGTTGTATGAGTTATCACAACTTATTGAATAAAACATTTATATGCAACAAAAAAGAAACACAAAAAACAAATCCCATAAGTGCCAGGATAAATATATCTTAATCATCAGAACACAACGCTCAGCATTTTCAACTTGAATGTATTGAACAAACCAAAAGAAGAAAGGTGATCATATCCTCAAGTTTGATTAAATAAGATTAAAAGAACCAAAAATTTTAACCCCTATTTATACATATAAATTTGTTTTTTATTCTATCACTAAACATGTGATTTATGAAGTGTTTAATAAGAATAGTGCAGTAGTTAAATCATCGTTCTATAAATTATGAACTAATCAAACAATTAATAGTATGTTTTTAAAGTGGCTTTTTATCATCAATTTGTCCCTTCTAGTGGGTGAAATGTAATCTTGTCCATAAACGCTTACTAGCAATCGCCATTTCCTTGTGTGTCAAAGAGTATGTCCGGCCTGTCACGGTGTTAGGCTCCGCCTGAGTTAATATCTGATTTTTGTGCACTTTTAAAATGTCTGGCTTTCTTGGATACACAAAGGATGGCGCTGGACCAGAAGGATGCAATAAAGTCAATTCTACTTCTTCATTTTCACAATCTTTGGAGAGTACAGTAGCCAGCTACCAGCGCCAATCATATTCATATTTTTTCAAAAGGATTGCAACAGTGTCTATGATAAAATGCTGTTTCTTGAGAAGTAGCAGCCATTGCTGTGTGGGAAAAATACAGTTAATATTAAGTAAGGAAGATAGGTAATAAAAATAAAGATTTACAGTACACTTGAGATAGAACTGTATTACTATAAAGTGAGTTTTAGGGTTAGCGCGCACAGTTTTTTCTGTCTGCAGATACACGCTGCAGTTTTGGCAGCTTGTTTTTCGTTTTTACCACATATGCGTTAGTTTTTTTAATCGCTAGTGAAAAAAATGGCAGCTTTTTTTATATAAATGATAAATGCTGCGTTTATTGCAGCGATTAAAAAGTAGTTCAAGCAGTGATTTACTCACTCTTGAGTGTTTCCAAAAACACTGCATGTGGTGAACCCCATAGAAATCAATGGGGCTGTTTTTCTGAATGATGATCCCTAAGAATAGCACTGTGTGTATTGGCCCTTAATAATAAAAGCATTAAACTATTAATATATTTACTCACCCATATTTTAGTACACAGCCTTGATGGCTTTGTACAGACTATTGTTTGTTCAGGAGTGAAGATGTCCAGACATGTCAGGACATGAAAGGTCTGAACGAGCTGTCTTACTTCCTGAATGCAGTGGGTAGACACTTAACATGATTGACAGAGCTGCTGGCCTATCATCTGCTCTGCATTCACTGTCTATCCCTGTGCTTTCTCAGGTTGAGCCCTAACAAAGCTTTTTCCTATATGTCCTCTCCTGCTTCTAAGCTGTAACATGTCAAAATAATACAGTAATGTCTAAAAATAATGGATTTGATAAATATAGACCCCACGCTTTTAGACCACAGGTTGAACAGATCTGAATTCAAGATTTTTGAATTGACACTATAATAGTTAAATATTTTAAAATATGATCCCATCACGATCCCAACTTGAAATTTGGTACAGATGTGGCTAAGAGCATAAAAGACACATGGGCAGTTTTGGAAAATTTTTATTAAAACGTTTTTTCGGAAATGCGTTTCAAAATGTTGCGTTTGCGTTCGCATGGGTAAAAAATTAAAATTAACAAATATACTCTTGTGACATATCTGGTGAAAGCCTGGACAGTTCTGAGTAGAATGGTGCTTATTTTGTTTCTCTATCTTATTTCTAGCCCAAGATAAAAAATGTAAAGTCATACCAGGCCAAAATTCACACTCTTTTTAAACTTTAAAAATCTGTAAAAAATTAACTGATGAAGAAAAAAATTCTAAACTTTTAATTTGTAATTAACTAAAGTTGTACTTCATAAAGGAAAAAAAAATAAAATAAATCTAAAAACGTCAGGTAAAAAAAAATATTCATATTTAGATCACTTGATATGGAATGACCCATTGACTCTATTAATATTAAAATATTTTAAAATATGATCCCATCGCGATCCCAACTTGAAATTTGGTACAGATGTGGCTAAGAGCAAAGCAGACACATGGGCAGTTTTTGAAATATTTAAAGCGCGCCGATTTTTTGGAAATGCGTTTTAAAGTTTTGCGCTTGCGATCACATGGGTAAAATATTAACAAAGATCCTCTTGTGACATATCTGGTGAAAGCCTGTATAGTTCTGAGTAGAATGGTGTTTATTTTGTCTCTCTATCTTATTCCTAGCCTTAGTTATGAGGAGAAACGTAAAGGCAGGCAACAGCGAAATTCAGACTTTTTCCAAACTTTGAAAATCATTTAAAAAAAATAAATTTTTTAAAAAATTTTTCTCTTCACATTTTGCATTGTCTGACATGCTATTATCAAATAACAAAATCTCAAAAGAATTAAAAATATAGAGGTAATAATCATTGGTTCACTTGACATGGAATGACCCTATCGAGGAATCCAGGGCACTTAAGGACCTACAAAATAATAGGGATATTATTAAGAAGTCAGTGAACAAGGGAGGTCCATAGTTGTTATGAACAAATCCTCCTACACTGGAGACGTTTACAGACAACTAAGTTATACAGAAACTTATTTACCAATTCCTAGGAATACCACAAGCCAAATTACATTGGCAATCAAAGATATGATAAAAAAAAATATGTCAAAGCAGGGTTATTGCTAGTAAGATGGCTGAATACCTACTGAATTATCACCTAGTAACCCCTGTCTTCCACATATTGCCAAAATCCACAAGATTCTGCATAATTCTCTGGGGCCAATAGTCGAATTCACCAACTCTCTTCTGACTCCCCTTCCTTTAAACTAGAGAAGATACTTACTCCTCTGACAACCAAGAAATTGAGAGACAGAAAAGCGCAATGGGTCTTATTGCCAAAAATGATCAGCAATTATGGTTATATTTGCTCACTTGGGCTAGTTGTGAAACCCACAACTAGTATATGCATTTGTACAGCTGATGCTGGATCAGCACTTCCACGTGCAAAGTGGTGTACATACAGAAATACAAGGGATGATGCTCCTACGATCTGCGTTGCTGTCAAGGATAGAGACCACACAAGGTCTAAATGCAGAGATGGTATGGTTTATTCCGACAATTTTCAGAGCTGTCCCAGCTGCTTCATCAGGGGTACCCCTAAGGATATACAAAATAATATTATTGTGAAATCTGCGGACAAGGGAGTGTCCATAATTGTTATGAACAAATCCTCCTATATTGCAGACGTTCACAGACAACTAAACTACAGAAACCTAGGTAGCGATTCCTACGAGTCCCACAAGTCAAAAATATAATTCTATATATTGCCTAAGGCTAGGGTCACACTTGCATTTTTTTCATGCTTTTTTGGAGACCTGCATTTTTAAAAAAGCATGTAAAAACGCACCCATAGTCCCCCATGTTCAAAAACGCATGCCCTAATAGCGAAAACGCATGTCTTAATAGCAAAAACGCATGCCTAAAGTGCCAAGCGTTTTTGGCATGAGTTTTTGCACTTATGTGAGTAGCTGACATCAAAAATGCATGCAAAAACGCATGGTACATTAGTACCATTTAGTAGCATCCAAAAACGCATGCCTATGTTAAAAAAACGCATGCATTTTTAAAACAGCACCAAAAAATGGTGCATGAACTTTTTTTGGGTGCCGATTTAAAAACGCATGCAAAAATGCAGGGTGCCATCAGACACCTTAAAAAACGCATGCTGAAATGAAAAAAGCATGCAGAAACACATGCTTTTTTTAAGGCATTAAAAAAGCTCATGCCAAGTGTAACCCTAACCTAAGATCCATAAGAATCAGCATAATCCTCCGGGGCGTCCAATAGGGTCATTCCATGTCAAGTGAACCAATGATTATTACCTCTATATTTTTAATTCTTTTGAGATTTTGTTATTTGATAATAGCATGTCAGACAATGCAAAATGTTAGGAGAAAAAATTTTTAAAAAATTTATTTTTTTTTAAAATGATTTTCAAAGTTCGGAAAAAGTGTGAATTTCGCTGTTGCCTGCCTTTACGTTTCTCCTCATAACTCAGGCTAGGAATAAGATAGAGAGACAAAATAAACACCAATCTACTCAGAACTATACAGGCTTTCATCAGATATGTCACAAGAGGATCTTTGTTAATATTTTACCCATGTGATCGCAAGCGCAAAACTTTAAAACGTATTTCCGAAAAATCGGCGCGCTTTAAATATTTCAAAAACTGCCCATGTGTCTGCTTTGCTCTTAGCCACATCTGTACCAAATTTCAAGTTGGGATCGCAATGGGATCATATTTTAACATATTTTACTATTAATAGCGTCAATGGGTCATTCCATATCAAGTGATCTAAATATGAATATTTTTTTTTACCTGACGTCTTTAGATTTTTTTTTTTTTTTCCTTTATGAAGTACTACTTTAGTTAATTACAAATTAAAAGTTTGGAATTTTTTTCTTCATCAGTTAATTTTTTACAGATTTTTAAAGTTTAAAAAAAGGGTGAATTTTGGCCTGGTATGACTTTACATTTTTTTATCTCGGGCTAGAAAAAAGATAGAGAAACAAAATAAACACCATTCTATTCAGAACTGTCCAGGCTTTCACCAGATATGTCACAAGAGTATATTTGTTAATTTTAATTTTTTACCCATGCGAATGCAAACGCAACATTTTGAAACGCATTTCCGAAAAAACGTTTTAATAAAAATTTTCCAAAACTGCCCATGTGTCTTTTATGCTCTTAGCCACATCTGTACCAAATTTCAAGTTGGGATCGTGATGGGATCATATTTTAAAATATTTAACTATGGTTAATCTCATTTTTATTAAATTTTGAAAAAACATATGAAAGACATACATTCAATCTTTTAACAAAATCTTGAGACATATAAAATATACAAAAAGAGAATTCACAAAGTTATTAGTAACTTTAAGATAAGCTGCAAATTTACTTTTGCGCTTATCTCTGGTGCAATATATACTACAATCTAAATATAATTCCAAACACTCAAGTATACAACCTTTCTCAGGGTTTTGAGATGTTCTGATGTCAAGGGGACAAGCAGCCCCAGCAGAATGATTTTTATCACTTGGCCCCTTCTGACAGGTTGACCACGTAAGTGGGTCATTACCCGTTGAGGCCTAGTTGGAATAGTCTATCGACTGGTGTACCGGAAAGGAAGGCCGAAATATTAATGATCTACTCACAGCTCAAAGTTTCCGATACCTGTCTAATGTTCACTAGAATTCTGAAGGTATAGGTGTAGAAAGGAAATACCTAGACTGAATGTATCAGATGGGAAGAAAAGAGAGATAGAAAAGAAGAGAGAGAGAAGAGAAACAAAAACCATTAGAAAAAGTTATACTGGGAAAGAAAAGCCACGTAAGAAAAAAAGAAAAAAAGGAGGGGGGGGGACGGGTGAGGTATGGGAAGGAGAAAGGGTACTCATCCCACTGGCTCCCCATCAGCCAGAGGTCGAGCCATATTATCTGTGCTGGAAAAGATACTCCTAAATTCTGCAGAGTCGTGAAAAAGAATCCATTCAACCCAAATCCCTAAGAATTTGTTCCGAGATCCCGACGCATCAGCTGCGAGCTCCTCCATTCGATATATGTCCATCAATTCTGTGAACCAATCAAGTAGAGATGGAGCCCGGCTTGATTTCCAGAACCTCGGGATCACAGCACGAGCAGCCGAGATGCAAAAGCGGAGAATATCCCTCTTCTGTAGCCCAATAGGACCTGGAAAAATGGATAACATTGCCGATTCTGGGCAGCATTCGGCTTGTTTACCTGTTATCCGGGCGTATGCATTGAAAACCTCAGACCAGAACCGCCGGATTTCCCCACAACTCCACCAAATGTGTATCATTGTACCCTTCTCTTCCCCACAGCGCCAGCAGGTATCAGGGGTTCCAGGGAACATGTTCCGGAGTGTCGTCGGGCACAAGTACCATCTAGTGAGCCGCTTATAGCTTCTTTCTTGTGCAGAACAAGCGCTAGCTAGTGAGTGAGTAAATATAAAGCATTTCTGCCAATTAGCTTCTGAAATGCTACACCCCAATTCCCTCTCCCAAGCACGTTGGAAGTAAAGGGTGCCCTGCTCTCTCATGGACCCTAAGGCCTGGTATAGAACTGATATTTTGCGCCTCGGTGGAGCCTCCAGTTGGAATAACCTCTCCAATACGTTGGGCGTCAATCTTATCCTGCAAGAGTGGTCAGCTGAATATAAGTATGCTCTGTATTGGAGAAATTCGAATCACTTAAGAGGTCTCGTAGGTTCTTTGAGTTGTAGCTCTGCCATCGGGGGCAAACCACCACTGGACAGAGTCTGTCCTACTCGGGTGTCATCCACAATCCGCCAACATAAAAATCTCTGCCTGTCAAATCTGGGTGGGAAAGATGGGTTGGAAAAAAGGGGAGTCAAAGGGCTAAGTCTGTCGTTTAAGCGGAGGGTTTTCATCACTAGGTGCCATACCTTCAAGGTGTTTCTGGTCATGTCTGTCAAATGTACTAGGTCTGTGGAGTCTTTAGGGGAAATCCAAAGCAGGTGTTTCAGCGGAATCCCCAAACCCTCTTGCTCCACACCTACCCATTTCTTGGAGGACGCATGATAATGCCAATCTAGAGCTCTAACAAGAGAGGAAGCCACAAAGTACGCTCGTATGTTGGGTAGTCCAACCCCTCCTCTGATCTTGGGCAAGGATAGGATATTCATTCGCAATCTGGACCTCTTGCCCCCCAGACAAATCTAAGGATCATAGATTGCATTTTGGAGAGGAAGCCTCTATCCAATAGAACAGGAACTGTCTGAAAAGTATATAAGAGTCGGGGCAAGACATCCATCTTGACTACGTTTATTCTCCCGAACCAGGATAGCTTTAATTGTCTATAGGAGGTAAATGCCGATTCCGCGTTAGTCAAAAGGGGTTGATAATTTAAATTGAATATTTGTTTAAGATCTTTTGGTATAAGGACTCCCAAGTACTTAATGGCTTCTACTTTCCATTTAAATGGGAACTGTTTAGATAGATGAGAAACCAATTCTCCAGGCAAAGAAATATTGAGTGCCTTGGTTTTGGAGCAATTCACTTTAAAGTTGCTCAATTGTCCGAACCGTTCAAACTCCATTAAGACCGAAGGGATGGAGACCAGGGGCTGGGAGATGTAAAGTAGCAGGTCATCTGCAAATAAGGCTAATTTGTGATGACTCTGTCCCAGCTTGACCCCATGGACGCATTCATTGGACCTAAGTGCAAAATATTTAACTATTATAGTGTCAATTCAAAAATCACCAAGAACACAATCAGTCATTTTTTCACAATTGCCCGTCAATAGTTTGAATTTGATATAATGAAACATAGTCTTGTAACATCTCAAATGAAAGCTGTTACCGTTCTGAGTAAAATGATGCCTCTCCCACTTCATTATCTTATTTCTAGCCTGAGATAAAAAAAATGTATAGTCATACCAGGCCAAAATTCACCCTTTTTTTAAACTTTAAAAATCTGTAAAAAATTAACTGATGAAGAAAAAAATTCTAAACTTTTAATTTGTAATTAACTAAAGTAGTACTTCATAAAGGAAAAAAAAAAAAAAAATCTAAAGACGTCAGGTAAAAAAAAATATTCATATTTAGATCACTTGATATGGAATGACCCATTGACGCTATTACTAGTAAAATATGTTAAAATATGATCCCATTGCGATCCCAACTTGAAATTTGGTACAGATGTGGCTAAGAGCAAAGCAAACACATGGGCAGTTTTTGAAATATTTAAAGCGCGCCGATTTTTCGGAAATGCGTTTTAAAGTTTTGCGCTTGCGATCACATGGGTAAAATATTAACAAAGATCCTCTTGTGACATATCTGATGAAATCCTGGACAGTTCTGAGTAGATTGGTGTTTATTTTGTTTTTCTATCTTATTTCTAGCCCGAGATATGATAGAAAATGTAAAGCCATACCAGGCCAAAATTCGCACTTTTTTAAAACTTTAAAAATCTGTAAAAAATTAACTGATAAAGAAAAAAATTCAAAACTTTTTTTTTGTAATTAGATAAAGTTGTTCTTCATATAGAAAAAAAATTTAAAAAATCTGAGGACGTCAGGGAAAAAAAATATTCATTTTTGGATCACTTGACATGGAATGACCCAATAGTAGAATACACCAACTCATTTCTGTCTCCCCTTCTCATTACACTAAAGAAGATGCTTACTCCTCTGACAACCAAGATAGGCTAGGGTCACACTTAAAACTTGAATTGCATTCACCGCATCCAGATCAGACTCCTGAGCAATGCGGCTACTGCATAGATTGCTCATCCCGGCTATTGCCGAGATGAGCAAACTGTTCTATCTATTGTAAAGATTGAAATTTAATAAATAAAGAATGCTTGAGGTCTCTAGGGGGGGCTTAGTCCCCCTAGAGACCGGACGCCCACTCCGTTGGGCTTCACCTACAATGCCCCCATGCCACGGGCTCCTCCGAACTCCGTGCATGTCCCCCAAACTCCCCCCCCCGTATCTTTATAGAGGGGTCCCTGGACGCCTCTTTTATAAGTCTCCCTAATTGTGGCATAAACTAAGTATTACATTACATAATTAGGCTCATAGTTACGTGTATTGTCATGAAGTTTCATTATCACTCCATGGGCGGGGCTGTGTGCTGCTGCCTCCGCCCGCGAAATCAATATGCCCGCCCCCTGTGGCCTTCATCCTGTGTTGTCCGGGCGGCCGCGTCATGAAAGGGGCGGGGCTACATTCGCGTCATACCGATAGCCCCGCCCGTTTCATGACGTGGCCGCCCGGACAACACAGGATGAAGGCCACAGGGGGCGGGCATAATGATTTCGTGGGCGGAGGCAGCAGCACACGAAACCCACCCATGGAGTGATAATGAAACTTCATTGAAGAACACGTAACTATTACCCTAATTGTGTACTGTAATACTTAGTTTTTGCTTCAAATAGGAAGACTTATAAAAGAGGGGTGCAGGGACCCCTCTATAGAGATACGGGGGAAGAAAGGGAGTTTGGGGGACATGCACGGAGCTCGGAGGAGCCCGTGGCATGGGGGCATTGTAGGTGAAGCCCAACGGAGTGGGCGTCCGGTCTCTAGGGGGACTAAGCCCCCCTAGAGACCTCAAGCATTCTTTAATTTATTAAATTTAACTCTTTACAATAGATAGGACAGTTTGCTCATCCCGGCAACAGCCGGGATCAGCAAACTATGCAGTAGCCGGATTGCTCAGAATTACACATCCTGAGCAATCCAGTTACAGCAGTGCGGATCATAGAACCGCTCAGAAAACTGCAGCCTGCATGATTTTTAACGCAGGCTTCAGTGCCGGAGACGGACACCGGATTGCTTGTGAAGCAATCCGGTGTTTAGCATTGGCTCCTATGAGGAGCGTTTCCTGGTCCGGTTTTGAGCTTTTTGAAAGCTCAAAACCGGATCAGGATTTTAAAAAAAAAACGGAGATGTGACCCTAGCCATAGAGTCATATATTAGAAATACTACTGACTTCCTTAAGAAACTTAGGAATTTAGGCAAACTTTCCGACACGTGTATTCTAGTAACCATGAACATTAATAGCTTGTATACGAGCATTGAGCCAGACAGGGCATGACGGCAGTGACAAACTTCCTTGACAAAAATTCGACTTTTAGACCACAAAATAAGAATTTCTGTATTGACATTTTAAATTTGATCCTACATAATCATTTCTTCCTTTTCCATGATCACTTTTATAAACAAGAAACTGGTACAGCAGGGTACAGTGGAGGAGGAGTGGACAGAGCTGTCAGCTTACACAGGAGCCTGCCAGACTGACAACCGCCGGACTGACAACCACCGGACAGCGGCGCCATCACTCATCACTATGAGTAACAAGCAGCAAAAGGGATGAGGCTGCCCCACTGGTCTCAGGGGACAAAGACGAAGAAGATGATGGTCAATTTCCCATTACGTAGCTAGATCGTTCGGTAAGACTGGAGAAGGTGTGAGAGAGAGACCCCCGCCACAGCTTGGAGACTGGGTAATAGGAAGGTGGTATGCATGGAGGCAAAGTCAGAAGAATGAAGACAAGAAGAGGCTGTATGTAAGAGATCATCACTGTCACCGGCAGCTCCGGAGTACCAGCATGTGGAGATGAGGCTGTCACTGGCAGCTCTGGAGTACTAGGATGTGGGGATGAGGCTGTCACTGGCAGCTCTGGAGTACCAACCTGTGGGAATAAAGCTAGGGTCACTCTAGTGTTTTGTGTTGTGTTCAGGGGGTTCTGTTAAAAAGATAGAATTTGGCAGCATTAACGTAATGTTACCGTAAAGGTAAGGATGTGTTAACTCTGCCAAAACATCCCTATGAGTGACGGACCCCAGAGCGTAGGTCAAACGCCGGTATCTAAGTGCCGGAGTTTGAAACCTCACGCTATTTCCAAGTGCATCACGTGAAGCGCGCTTACGCATCCTGTGATGCGATTGGAAGTAGCGCAACATTTGAAATTCTGGCACTTAGATGCCAGTGTTTGACCTGCGTTAAGGGATCCATCACAAAGGAATGTATTGGCAGCGTTAATGCAGCCTTACCATTTCGGTAACAATGCGCTAATGATGCCAAATCCTATCTTTTTTTTTTTTCAAACCTCTTTTTATTGGTATTTTCCAAAAAAAATATGACATTACATATAATAGACATATGTTATATACATTAATACAACATCATATGTGAATACATCAACAAATATATAATGTCGGATGTTATTCAAAAGGCGTTACATAAAAATATCATGTTACTTATCATATTACGCTCGCAGGCTGGAAGTACGGTATCAAATATCATGTTTCAAGATTACACCTTCAATTTGTTTTTTAAAAGCCTCTCACAGTTTCAATTTTCCTAAAGTTCCCCTAGATCCTCCAATAGGTACCATGAGGTTCCTTGTAATGGAGATATTATCTGTCGAATCTTTTCATTTGACATTTGAGATTCCATAAATCCCCTCCATTTTCCTATGAACGCTTTGGTGTAGCTTTCTTTATCACGTAGAACCTCTCTCCTGTCTACCTCTAACGCGTTGTTTAAACCCATTACCACTTCTAATTTCCCTGGCATGTCAGGTCTAATCCAATATGTCAACAACAAACGTTTTGCCAGTAATATCAGAGTGTGAGCCCCTTTCAACCCCTCCCCCCTTCCTTGTGGTGCCTCTAGATCTTGGAAAATCCATATTCTCGGAACCAGTTCAAAGTCGAGCCTACACATTTGTGAGCACAGTTCTCCAATTAAGGTCCAGTATTTCCGTACCTTCGGGCAAGACCATATACCATGGATCATGTCTGTCTTAGATTGATCACATTTAGGACAACTATTTTTCCTGTCAGGGTTGTTTACTGATGCCGGTATATTCAAGCCATATACCAGCCCATGTATTATGCGGAAATGTGAGTCGCGCCACTGCTCATTTAGCATGTTGTGTCTTACTTTGTTCCACCTTGACAAGATATAGTCTTCCACCGATTCATCCTCTAGGAATTTGCGCCATTTTTGAAAGGGTGTCGATATTCCTCTGGGTAGTAATGTTTCTCTTAATATCCCATATATCTCTGATATTGTGAGTTGACATACATCTAGCATTAGTATCCTATCCCAGATATTCCTTTTAACCTCTTTGTTCAGATCCTTCAAGTTGGCCATTATGTGATGTTTCAATTGAAGGAACTGTAAGTCCTGCGCTCCTCCCAGATTATAGATCTCTAACACTTCATGCTTTGTCATCCATCTAGCCTCTGATAAGGCCACTTCACACACACAGATATCTGAGTCCAATATCTGAACAGATCTCTGGTTGCAGTGAAATCATGGATACCTTGCTCCATGTTGTACACAGCCACAAAATGGAACAAATGTATCCATGATTTCACTGCAACCAGAGATCTGTTCAGATATTGGACTCAGATATCTGTGTGTGTGAAGTGGCCTATAGATGTATCAAGTCGCCCATCTTATGTATCCCACACTGTTTCCATTTATTGAAGAGAGCGTTTTCTCTCCCCATTGGGAAGTCTGGAAAGGCCCAGGGGTTAAGATATTTGGACACCTTCCAAGATAGACCACCTTTCTTCCTAACCGCCTTCCATGACAGGATAGTATCTCTAAAAACCACTGACATTTTTATATGAATCGGTAAGCTCGACATTGACGTATGGAGTAGTGAGCATCTCTCCCAAGGCGCACAATATGCCATTTCTAACTTTTTGTCCGAGTATCTTCCGAATTTTTAAACCACTCGACTACATGTCTAAGGAGACAAGCCAGATTGTATCCTCTGACATCCGGAAAGTTTGTGCCCCCTCTCTCCTTCCCTCTTGTCATATTACCCAAGCTCAGTCTCCCCTTCTTTCCCCTCCATAGAAAATTTGTAAATGCTCTATTTAATCTGGCTATATCTACCCTCTTCAATAGCAGGGGTAGGGTCTGTAGAGGATATAGGAGTCGGGCAAAACTGATCATTTTCACTAAGTGACTGCGACCCAGTAGCGATAATGGTAGGTCCATCCATTTTTTAAGTTCTTTCTCAATTTTTTCAATAAGTGGGCCATAATTAAGGGCATATATTTGTTCCGATGTCCTTCCCAATTTCAACCCCAGGTATTTGACGTACTTCGGTGCTATTGGAATACCTAACTTTTCTAATGTTCCCCTCTGGTCTCCCCCCCTCTAATTTTCAACAGTTCACACTTTGTCTTGTTTAACTTGAAGCCCGAGAAACCACCGTAGCATTCGATTGTTTTTAAAAGTGTAGGGAGGTCCCGTTCTGGGTTATGCATGAATAGTATTATATCATCTGCAAATAAAGCGGATTTCAGTTTCTGCTGCCCTATTGGTATGCCCTCGAAGGGGTTACAATTGTTCATGTATCGTGCCAGGGGTTCTATAGCCAAGTCAAACAAGAGCGGTGATAGCGGACACCCCTGCCTTGTGCCCTTCTGCAGAGGAAATGTGGGGGATAGAAAACCCGGCGTATGGACTCGGGCTGTTGGATTAGAGTATAGGGACCCTAGATATTGTATGAATATCCCCTGTAACCCGATGCGATCCAGTACCAGACCCAGCCATGGCCATCTCACATTGTCAAATGCTTTTTCTGCGTCTAATGTGACCATGGCTGGGTCTCCCGTTCCCTCTCTTTTCTCAAATCTAACCGCATCTAGTGCCAGAAGTGCTTTGCGCACATTTGTTACTGCTGACCTCCCTTTGATAAATCCCGTTTGGTGACTTTCAATCAAATCTGGCAGTACCCTCGCTAATCTATCCGCCATCAGTTTGGAAAGTATTTTAAGGTCTAGGTTAATTAAGGATATGGGTCTAAAATTTGCTGGATCATCTCCCCCTCCCTCCCCTTTTGGAAGTAATTTGATGTAGGCCATGTTCATGGCATCTGATATGGGCTCTCCTGTGAGTATGTTGTTGTAAAGGCCTGTCAATGTTGGTGTCACTTCCTCTCTCAAAAGTTTATAAAATTCCCCTGTAAAGCCGTCTGGTCCCGGAGCCTTCCCATTGCCTAGGTTTTTAATTGAACAGTCTACCTCTTCTTCCGTTATTGGTCTATTTAATTCCTCTAGATCAAGCTCTGTGATCGGTGTAAGGGGTACCCTATCTAACCAGACACTCCCCTCCCGATTAGGTACATCCGAGATCTCATATAACTTTCTATAATATTTTCCTAGTATGGAATTTATTTCTTTGGGATTTGTCGTGATGAGTCCCTCTTTGTCCCGTAGAGCTCTGATTGGGTTGGGTAGTCTCCGACCCTTTGCTAACCCCGCCAACAACCGACCCGCCTTATCTCCAAACCTATTAAGATCTGTTTCCAATTGGCCTTATAATAATTCTTCTCTCCTACAGGCCCACAGCTCAAACTCTGTTTTGGCTTCTACCCAGTCTTTTTTGTCTCTTGGATCTTGTGATTGTCTGAACCGTCTATAGGTGGATGACACTTTTTCACTAGCCTTTGTGTATCTCTCCCTTATAGACTTTTTATGTTTAGAGGTGTGGGCCAGTATGAGACCTCTTAATACTGCCTTCCCTGTTTCCCAAAAGAGACGATGATCTGTTTTATGCTCTATGTTATCAGAGGCGAAGCCACTCCACCACTCCTTCAGTTGTGTCTTAAATTCTCCATCCTTAGCTAGGTAGGAGGGGAACCTCCACAGAAAATCCGTTCCTCTCTGATGAGTCTCCGCCAATTCAATGGTTATTGGACTGTGGTCAGAGATGACCATATTCTCCAATGTGGCATTTTCTGTCCTCCTCCATAGTTGTTCGGACGCTAAGAATAGATCAATACGCGACCAAGAACTATGTGGGTGAGAGAAATGTGTATAGTCTAATTCTTGTGGATGTAACACTCTCCATACGTCAATTAACCCCGTCGTCTCCAAGAGCTCTGCGAGGTCATTACTTTTTTTTGTCGGCAAGGTCTGTTCACTCCTCCTTCCCCCTTTTTTCCTGTCAATATCTTCCATCACCACTTCATTGAAGTCCCCTCCAATTAAAATATTAGTTTCCCTATCTCCCATAATAGAAATAGACAAGTCTGTGAAGAATTGGGTTCTGGGGGTGTTAGGTGCATAGATGTTGTGTATGCTCAGTTGTTGGTCTTGGAGCTGTAGCACCACTTGTAATCTTCTCCCTTCAGAGTCATGGGAAACGGACAGTACGTTGTGAGCAAGATGCTTATTAAGCAATGTCAGCACCCCTGCCTTTTTGTCTTTGGCGCCTGATATCCATCCTGCTCCCACCCATAATTTCTGCATATATTTTAGTTCATGTGATTGGAGGTGGGTCTCCTGAAGAAGAGCTACATCGGCCTTCAATTTCTTTAGGTGGCGTAAAATCATATAGCGCTTATTGGGAGACCTCAACCCCTTCACGTTCCATGAGATGATTCGCAGCATTTCTTAAATTCCCCTCTCCCTCCGCATCCCGTGACCTTTTTGTATATCAATTTCAGCGGCTGTGCCTCCCCTGTATGTCCATCACCCGGCGTCATAATAGCGAACTTTTGAGCTATGTAACCTTTTGTTCTCTGTAACACATAAGTAAAACCCAACAGTGATTTCCAACAAGATTTAACCCCCCCTTTTAATCCCATTCTCAAGGAGTAGCTGGAATAATTCCCTCCTCTCCTTGGATAAATAGTCTTTCTCGTGACTTCCCTTGTACTGTAAAAGACAGCTGCTCCCCGCGTCTCTATATATATTAGATATTTATGTCTTCCGCCCCTCCCCCCTTTCCCCTCGAAAGATTTACACTTATCTTCAACACGCCTGACCTCCTTTGTCTCCTAGCACATCCCAGGTGTCAATTATCAAGGTACCAGAGACTGGTGCGTCTCCCTCTGTACATAGCTCTTCAGTCCAGGCTCTGCCCGTCGATCATTAGTCGTTCCGGAACATCTGACAGTCTATAATGTGGCGGAACCTAGAACAAAACATAAATTGTCCAGAATACAGAAACATTAACATAGGGACCATTTCCTCCTCCGTTCTCCCTTATCTCTCCCGCTCCCACTCATTTTCCTTCAAATACTTCCAGTAGATACGTGTCATCTCACAGTTATCTGTTTCCATCCTGCTTCTGCCCATTCTGTCCTCTGCCGTCCTTATATGTTGATCCTTTTCCCTCTTTGTTTGTCGCCGCCTTTTCAGCATAAGTACGCTGCGATGGGGGTGTCTGTGAGCCATTTGGTGTAGGAATCGACCGTGATCCCTGAGAGGATAGTGGCTCCTGTTGAAGATAGTCCATGGCTGCTCTAGCATTTATGAACGACAGCATCTTACCCTTGTCATTCCTGAATCTTAGCACTGCAGGAAAAGCTAGTTGGAATCTTATGTTCCGCTTATACAGGATGGTACAGGCTGCGCTAAAAGTCTTTCTTTTTCGTGCTACCTCTGCCGAGTAGTCCTCATATAGCCTGACTCTATGTCCTTGCAAGAGTAGTGGGATCCTCCTGGATCTAAATTCTCTCAGAATGATTTCCTTATCCTTATAATCCAGGAACTTGGCTATGATCTGACGTGGACCCTCTTTCGGGTCTTTCGGGGGGTCGATCCTGTGAGCTCTTTCCACTTTACATTGTCTCTTTAGTCCTAGAATCACGTCTAGTTGCCCTGGTAAAATAGATTCTGGCAACCCGACCATCCTGAGGTTATTTCTTCTGGAACGGTTTTCTAGATCATCTACTTTTTCCTCAGTATATGCAGAATGCTTTTGTAGGGCTGCTATGTGCCGCTCCATTATCACAATCCTGTCTTCAGCCTCTCCTAGTCTCCTCTCTGCCTCCTGCAGTCTCTCACCATGCTGTTCAGTAGTTTGTCTGAGCCCAAATAAAGCTTCTGTGACAGTGTCTTTTAAGGCTGATGTTATATCGGCCACTATATAAGGGGCTATTGCTTTAGCCAGTTGGGCGACATCGATGGGGCCTGTAATGCACGTTACCTCCTTCACCTTCAATGTCTCCTCATGTTGTGCCTCCCCTGGCTGAGTATCGTTCTCCCAGCCCTCCTCCAGTACCTCTGCAGAGTCTAGGTATTGCTCCTCTGCTTCCTTGTCCCTGTCCGGGTCAGCTCGTGCAGCCTCTGGGTTATGCCGTTTTTTCTCCACCGCACCTTTCTCAGAGGAGTTGTCACGGCCTCCATTCCGGCTGGTATATCCCGCTGCTTCTGCTTTGCCTCCCGCGGCCGCCATTTTCTCTGTGGGCCCGCTCATCTTCCCGCTCTGTGTGTGTGTCGGGTCCTCGCGTCCTGAGCTCCTCAGGACATAGCGATCTAGGGTCCCTGATGTTTTAGGGTTTCCCTCCAGGCTTTTGGGAGCATTCTGGGGCATCTGACCCGATAATTTAGACAGTTGAGTGGCGCGGTCTCCGGAGCGTCTCCTTCACGCTGCCATCTCCTCAGAGCCGGAACCGAAGTCTCATCCTATCTTTTTAAAGGAACCCCCTGAACGCAAGGCTGTCACATTCAGCTCTGGAGTACCAGCCTGAAGGGATGAGAAGTATTTTAATCAACCACTGCTTCTTTTGTATACTTATTCACTTGTGAATACGGGTATGGATTGTATCTTTGATTTGCATGCGTGATTGTAAAAAGAATTTATTTGTGATTGTGCTTCTTTCTGTTAAAACCTAGATAAACTGTACCTTGATAAAGGCCAAAGAACGTCTGAAATGTCGGTATAATTTGTTGTACCAATAAAGTGGTTTCCTTTTCCCATCAAACGCCTGTGTGCCGGAGTTTATCTTTATTATATTAAAGGGATTGACACCTCAGAACATGACGAAACCCCCCTATTGCTGAAATCTATAGAGCTAATTTCAATTTGGCATGTGTGGTAGAGATCATTTACAGCAGTCATATTAAGGTTACCAAAAGCGGGAATACAATGATTCTTAACAAATATACAAAGGATCCACCATTCACAATATGTCACAGATCACCTCCTCCTACTCCCAGTACAATGATTTCTGTAATGCGGCTTACCCAAGGTTGTGTATCTTTCATTATCCAATCATGAAACAGAAACACATCATCCCTGACATAAAAATGGATGCAAACCACACAAAGTCACACAGCATTGGAGTTCAGAGGTTAGGGCACATGCTGGAGAAAGGCCGACTAACAAAGCAATTACTTGTTTCAAACTTTTATATTTCTAAACTTCGGAATTGATGTCCTTCAAAGTTGAACTCGACTTAATGAAAAATTGAAATACAAGGACGAAGAGCAGAAAAACAACAATTCAAATGAATAAAAACCCGCAGTTATGGAACTTTACAAAAAAAAGCTGTCAGTGCCTGAGGTGATAGAAAAAATAAATGTCTTCTATCATATGTGAAGAACTAATACACAAAAGTGGAAGACACAGCAGACATTGTACACAGGTCTGCAAGAGGATCTGGATAAATCAGACACAGTAGTGCAGATACTGATGGGCAGTGCAGTGGCTAAAGAAAATGCCTTGGACTGTGTGGTGCCTTTCTCCTCCCTCTTTCCCTGTTCTTCACCTTGCCCCTCTGGACTATTATCCATGTTGTGCTCCCGGTCTCAGTGCCTTCTGGGGAGGGAGACGTCCTCGATTTAAGCCGTGCGGCCAATCAGATCTATGGACTTCATATATATCCCTTTCTTCATGGAGGTATCTGCCCTCTCCCCATGGTATTAGAATCCGGTGGCACGGTTTATCCTGCTGCTGGAGGAAGGAGATCTTAATGATGGATAAACAGCTAGTGGATGCCCTGCAGTTGAGAGCGCAACAGAAAGGTAAGGGCTGGCTTGCTCAGCTATTTGATGAGCACATAGCTATTCTGGGGGCGTGTACGACCGTGATTCAGTACCCAGAAGCGGCGCCTTCACTTTGATGCACCTCTGGCTTATCCCAGCTCCTCTTAAGTAATAACTCTGCAGTTTAAGGTTAGGATCAGGACAGTGATAGCCCTCCACAGCCTGACATATTACATCCAGCCTCTCTTCCTTCAGTTTTTAGCAGACTTTGAATAACACACTCAGCTTCCCCACTCTACATCAGTTAACCCCTCAGACAATTGCAGCTCCGGTAGTTTTAAAACCTGGCTCCCCTCCTCTAACGGAGAATGCTTTGCGTAAAGATCTTGCAAGAACTCCCTCTGTGTCCCCATGTTCAGCACAGCATAGCAGTTGCTGCTCTATGCATTGGCTGACGTGTTTCAAGGCGGACATCTAGGGCATCCGGATTAAGGCACCATGGTTGGTGCTCACAATTCTCTAGTAGAAGCCACCGAACCAGATACTCAAGGTGGCAGTCCCCTTCCACTTTGTCAGAGGGAACAAGTGCTTGAGGGACGCCTTGCGAATACTTCAGCCGTTACTGCAAGGAACACCTAGGACTGGTACAACCCAGGGCTGCTAGTCAGGCCGCATCACACGTATGAAGTGGTGGAGTATAGGCAGCATCTCAAGTAACCAGCG
Organism: Allobates femoralis; assembly: GCA_033576535.1. Classification (NCBI taxonomy): domain Eukaryota; kingdom Metazoa; phylum Chordata; class Amphibia; order Anura; family Aromobatidae; genus Allobates; species Allobates femoralis. The sequence continues at coordinate 399,376,141 of JARQOC010000003.1, read as the reverse complement.
GTGGAGTTCAGTCAACATCCCATGTATCCAGCGGTGGGAGTTACTATTCTGGTTCCCTCCTTTCCACCCACACCTTTGTCGATTGATGAATTCACTGGGGCCGGGGCGGCTCTAGATAGTTTACATTTAGTCCCTGCATTGAAGGCTCTAGCAGAACACCTCTCAAAACAAGGTCACAGAAAAAATCCCAGTCAAGCTATTGCACACATGGATGCATATTATTTAGAGGGCTCATCTAGATAATGCTACTAAACAAACAATTTGGGTTGGAACAATTCATAAGCAGACATTTGGTGCCTAATTTCAGCTGAATAATGTACCATAAAGTCTGTGTGTAGTGCATATAATCTCTCTTTTACTATTTTCTTACCTATCATGTGCATGCTCTCTTTCATTCCTCATGATTACTCTTGCATATCTTTGGTCATTCCAACCCCTCGAACCTCTCCCTCTCATTTATGACCTGTGTTTAACTCTCAGTGTCTGTTCAATCCATAACACCCCCTTGTCCACACCTGATTACCCTTAGCTGCATATATATTCAGAACCATGAGTCTGATTCTCTTAGTCCCTTCGCCCTCTCACATACATTGCTTCCTTACATGACACAGATACTGCTGCTACTTTATATAACAGCACAATAACAGCAGCACTCGATTTGGCTGCCCCCTCATGCACAACAAAAATCGCACAATCAACAGGCAACCCGGGCAGACCAGCCTGATCAAAGAACTGAGACGGGGCTCCAGGGTAGCTGAGCGGAGATGAAAGAGATCCCGTTCTGCCGAGCACTTTGTCACATACAAGCAGTCCCACGCCAACTTCAATTCCACTCTCACTGCAGCAAAACAAACTTACTTCTCATCTCTCATATCCTCCTTGTCTCACAACCCTAAACAGCATTTCAATACTTTCAATTCTCTCCTCCATCCCCCCAGCATCTCCTCCCTCTCCTCTCATTGCTGCTGAAGACTTTGCCTCTTTCTTTAAGGAGAAGATTGATAATATCAGATAAAGCTTTAGCCCGAGGCCCCCTATGCCCCTCCTCATAACTGCTTAGCCCTGTTCTTCCAAAACCAGCTACTGCACCATGATAGAAGATCAGCTCTCCTCCCTTCTGTCAAGATCACATCTCACCACTTGAACGCTCAACCTGCTCCCGTCCCAACTAATCCCCAACCTCACCACAGTCTTCATTCCACCTTTCACTTACAAGTGGTGTCTTCACCTCATCCTTCAAACATGCCTCTATCACACCCATCCTCAAAAAGCTCTCCCTCGACCCATCCTCTGTGTCTAACTATCGCCCGATATCACTGCTCCCCTATGCCTCAAAACTGCTGGAACAGCATGTCCATCTTGAACTGTCCTTCCACTTCTCCTCCTGCTCCCTCTTTGATAGGTTACAATCTGGCTTCCGACGGCATCACTCTACTGAAACTGCCCTAACTAAAGTCACCAATGACCTACTAACTGCCAAGAGCGACACTACACTGACGTCCTTCTCCTCAACCTGTCTTCCACCTTTGACACTGTAGAACATTCCATCCTGTTACAGTTTCTCTCATCTCTTGGCATCACAGACTTGGCCCTTTCGGGCAGGTTCCTCATTCCTTATGTGTGTGTGCCTTGTATGGCTTATGTTGATTTCAACTTGTCTATGTATGCCCCTTTTCACATGTAAAGCGCCATGGAATAAATGGTGCTATAATAATGAATAATAATAATAATCACAACCCGTACAGGTAAGCCTGTATATAAGAATTCCTACACTTTTATTTCACAGATAAAACGCTATTATGTGCCTTTTTCCCTCCAGCAATTTAACTCATGAAGCCCTTATTCAGTACAGATACTTCATATATACTTCACATATTTGTTATAACACCATGAATAAGGCATTGCTGAAACGTGTTGCGTTTTAGGGGTGATTGGGGAGGGGGTGTCCATTTTGGACTGGTGTTACTCTGTTTTGCCCATGCACTTGTAATTTTTCTGAAATAAAAGCATCAAGGTTTTGAAATTCCTGACTAGTGTTTTTTGCTCGCTGGTATTTCCTTTTCTGCATTTGCTGAGGCTAAGTCCTTTTCCTGGGTGTCATGATCAGGACCATCTAGGAGAAGTGCCCATCTTACTGGGGGAAAAAGCCTATTTTCAAGTTTGAAAAGATTATACCGGCTTTTTACTTTCACTGTTCCGTCTGTGTCAAGCCGGCACAGAAGAGGAAGAATGTCATTGGTGAGCTTGGACAAGTGCCACCTCCAAAAATTAATTTATTAACCCATTTCAAGGGTTGATAACTCAGATGATGAGACATTCGCAACAGCTCTCTTTCTCTCCAGCTTATGTACTTAGCGACATAAATTTCCATTGCAGGTGAATACTTGATCACGCCTCTCTAGATGTCATCAGTTGCACCGCGAATGCGGTGCCATTAGAAAGGCATTTTAGCTCAAGGTTTGAAATGCTGACGCCGAGTCCAAGAGGTCTCTTACCGGTCTTCCTTTTTTGGAGGGCCGTCTGTTTTGACAGAAACTAGGTAAGTTGATCTCTGACCCTACGGGGTGCATGAGCACATCTCTGCCTCAACAGAGACCTAAATCACCTACTTAATTTTTGGTCCTTTCTCAACTCCATTTCACAGGTTCCTTCTACGCAAGACCACTTCTCTCCCACAAGGACAGAAGAGCCCGCTCATGCAAACCCAATCCCTCATTTCACACTCATCCAAGACATCCAAGGCCTGTTAGGCCTCTCCCCCTCATTCAACCCAGGGCAAGGATCTCCCGCTCTCACTCTGTTAGGCTGGGGTCAGGCTGACGTTTTCTTCCTATTTTAACGGCATGCACTTAAAACTTTGACGTTTTTCCCAGAAGCGCACAGCATTAACACTATGCGCTTCGGGAGAACACTGCCCCTAGTTACCCGATGTGTTCTATGGTTACCAGCCAGACACAAAGCTGCTCGGACTGCGCTTTAGCTGGGCGAACAGAATACGTTGTCTGCAATGCTATGCGCTTCTGGGAATACTTCAAAGTTTTAAGTGCATGCCGTTAAAATAGGAAGAAAACATCAGTCTGACCCCAGGCTTACGAATGGTTTTACCAAAATTTATGTTTTAAGGTTGTAGCAGTTGAAAGAGTGTCTTGGTGAAGGCAAATATGCGCCGGAAGGCCAGTGGTGAATGCTTCCATACACTCTGTGTTAATAAATGGTGTTCAAGCCTGAATCAAGCTGCAGACAATATTTTCCAACCAAATAAAAGATCAGTCAGTGTTATGTTTATACCTCTCCATTAAAGTTGTTAACTATACAGGGGGCGTCTCCTGGAGCTAATGGAGCCGGACGCTTAGTGCAGGAGCTCCTCAAACAGAGCCCTTATAACGGCATTTACCAGCACTTGCGGGCTTCCCCACCGCACAGAACGACTGGTGATTCCTCCTGGAAAAATTAGCAATGCCGAGATCCTCCTCCTGCCGTCGTGACACCGCACAAAAGGTAATGGATTGCTTTACTGTTGAGAAGCCGCCTGTGCTCCCCTCCAACATCACGCCGGGTGCAGAGACACCATCACACTCTCCGTGCGCCTCCCGCAGCTCAGAGGAGCGCATTGACAGAGATGAGGAGGAAGCCCTTATTACTCAGAAATACCTGCAGAGCCTTTTAGGTTCTTTGCGCAGGTCTCTCCACGAGGACATGAGGGGGCTGTTAGGAGAACATAGAGATGATATGGCGGCTTTGGGAGAACGAACCTACCACTTAGAACATGAAATGGCAATGTGTGCAACCGCAACATAACCAGTTGGTGGACGACCACACTGTAATGGACTAGGACATGCATATTGTGCACATTAAGATATGGGATCCTGAGGATAAACTTCGCAGTGGAAACATAAAAATTAGAGGCATGGCTGAGACAGTGGAGGATGGAGACATTCAATCAACACTTACTGCCTTTTTACAGAGTGTCCTCCCTGAAACTCCACTCACTGATCTGGCAAATGAAAAAGCATACAGGCTCCCCAAGTTGTTACATATCCTTAAGGATCTACCCAGAGATATTCTAGTGTGCTTTATTTACCCAAAATTGAAGGACTTAGTCCTGCAGGCTTTGAGGTGAAAACCATCCCTCTCGGATACTGACTTAACAGTGTTTCCAGCTTTGTCACATGAGACCCTTGCAAGGAGACATGAATTTGGCCCTTATTGTCAGGCTCTGAGAGATAAAGGCATCCAATATAACTGGGGCTCCCCGGTTAAAGTTAACTTCCGTTACAAAGGATCCAGACAATCTTTTTCTTCACCCACCCCTCTTGGAAAGGCGCTTAAAGCATGGAACTTTATTAGAGGAAACAAAGTGGCAGCACTCACCGGTTTTCTGGACAACATTTATTGCTTTAAAAACACAGCATTTCAGTGGACCGTTTCACACCACACTCAGGCACTTCACCAGGTTACTGAAGCGCCCAAGTGTGGCGTGAAACGGTCCGTCGTTTGGTGGAATCCCATCCTCCCCCCCTGTACCCCCATGTGTGAGCACCCTCACAACCGCTGAAATGCTGTGTTTTCAAAGCCACTTTGTTTCCTCTAATAATCATCACTATCACACCGGAAGTGCACAACATGTGTCTGAGGACGCCAGCGGAGCGGTGAGTGTCAGCGGTTGGTCAAAGCTCCGGTGGTGAGCAGAAGATATCCTGCTGGGAGAAGAGTAGAGTAGCGGTGCCCGGCTTCTGGAATTAAGTAAGCATGGAACTTTATGCCAGCTAGTAACTCTTCATCGCCCCGATCCAGAGCCTGCGCGGATGCCGGAGGGATCTCTGCAGATGAGGAGAAGATTGGTTGAAGCCCCTCCACACATTGTTTAATGGGTTCTGTTTTTGACTGGGTTCCTGAGTCTCCATTGCAGTCTCCCTGTTTGATTCTGGGACTGCGGGTGAGCTGAGTTTCTGACCACCTGACTAGGTCGGCCTCCCTCCCGTACTGTGGTGCAGAAGGGACCCTTTACTCACCCCATTCTCAGATGTTTGTCTGTTTTTTCCTAGTTTATATATCTGTTTGTGTTGTTACCCTAAGTCTTTCTTTTTAGCCTCCCCCTTTCCTTCGCCCTTTGGTCCTTACTCTCCCTCCCTCTCTTCCCTCCCCCTCTCTCTTTTTCCCTGTCACCCCTTCTCTGATCATGTGCCTACTAAGGGTGCTTTCACATAACGATTTTATCAGTTCCGATGCTGTCCGATAAAAATCGGACAGCATCGGACCGATTTTGGGCCCCATGCAGCCTTATGGGCATCGGACCGAATCGGATGTGCACTAAATGCCATCCGATTTGGTCCGATCCGATTCTGTCCGATTTTATTATCGGTGCTAAAATCGGAGCCTGCTCCGATTTTAGCACCGAAAATAAAATCGGACAAACTCGGATCGGACCAAATCGGATGGCATTTAGTGCACATCCGATCTGACCCGATCAATTTGACATGGGGCCCTATGGAGCAGGGTCCGAGGAAACATCTGTTGTCTCCTCGGACCGATTTTAGTGTACTGAGCATGCTCCTAAAAGTGAAACAAAGGGTTAAAAAAATAAAAAAAATCTATACTCACCTGTCCACGAGGCCCCCGGCGTCTCCGGTGTCTTCCGGTATCTTGCTGTTATGTCTTCTGTGCTGCCAGGACCTGCCGTGATGTCACAATCACATGACTGCCGGCTATTGGTTACTCGCAGTCATGTGATTGTGACATCACAAGAGGTCCTAGCAGCACAGAAGACATAACAGCAAGATACCGGAAGACGCGCGGGACCGTGCAGGAGTCGTGGACAGGTGAGAAAAGATTGGAGAGGGGGAGGACACATGGGGGAACCCGGAGGACACATGGGGGGACCCAAAGGACACATGAGGGGACCCGGAGGACACATAGGAGGACCGGGGGTGCAGAGAGGAGGACCGGGGGCCAAGAGGGGAGGACCGGGGGTGCAGAGAGGAGGACCGGGGGCCAAGAGGGGAGGACCGGGGGTGCAGAGAGGAGGACCGGGGGCCAAGAGGGGAGGACCGGGGGTGCAGAGAGGTGGACCGGGGGCCAAGAGGAGAGGACCGAGGGAGAGACAGTGACAGCTAGGGAGCGATCTGACAGGAGGGCGGGCATCCTATTTTCTGTCGGAATCGGATGCCTATTTGGCATCCGATTCCAGGCATCAGAGGAATCCGATGCTGTCCGATTTATATCGGACAGCATCGGATTTTAAAAAATCGTAGTGTGAAAGTAGCCTAACTCTTCTGCAGAAGACAAAGCTACGATGAGTCTCAAATTAGTTACCTTTAATGTTAAAGGATTAAATTCCCCAGCAAAGAGATAATTTCTGTGGAAGCAGGCATGTCGCTTTAAGGTGGACATCCTCTGTATTCAGGAAACACACCTACTAGAGGGAGATAATGGTAGACTTTATCATAAACTATTTACCTGTACCTTTTTTGTCAACCACTCTGAAGAAAAGTCTGGAGTCTGTATTTTGATCAAAAATTCCGTACAATTTCAACTGATCAAAACAATAGCAGCTAATTTTGATATGTAGCATTTCTGGTACTATTGTGACAATTGCTAATGTGTATGCTCCTAATGATGCTCAAATTTGTTTTTTAAGATAATTTTTTGGGAAGGTTCAAGGAGAGGCGCAGGGTATGAAAATCTTCTGTGATGACTTTAACATAGTTCCAGATTGCCACCTAGACTGCTCCTCCTCCATCACTCGAAAAGGTAGGGAGCTGGGCCCTTTGAGCCGTGAACTCCACCTCCACGATGTCTGGCGATACTTCCATGCTGCAGAGAGGGATTACTCTTTCTACTCCCACAGGCACAGGTCATACTCTAGAATTGACTACTTTTTGGTGGATGAAATAACTCTCTCGGCCTGTGCAGATATATATTTGATCACATGGTCAGATCATGCGCCATCCCTGGAGATTAAACTTGGAGTGAGGCAGGGTCCTTCACGCTCCTGGAGACTAAAGGTAGTGTCACACTAGGCGATCTGGCCTGCGATGTCGGAAGCGATGTGCAGGTGCACGCTCGCTTCCGACATCGCAGGCCAGCTGTCACACGGCACGACGTTGCCGGTGACGCAGCGGCGATGTGGGCGGAGCCATCGCTCGCTTGGCTGGGCTCAGCCCAGCGAGCGATGGTTCAGGAACGCTGCGATATAGGCTGGATCGCGCCGCCAACAGTGTCAGACGGCGCGATCCAGCCTAATCGCTGGTCGCAGGTTGACAGGTTTATGAACATGTTCATAAATCTGTCAACCTGCGACCAGCGATAATTTGCAGTTGCGTCGCACTGTCACACAGCGCGACGCACTTGCAATATTGCCCGCGACATCGCTGTTACGTCACTTTTCGGCGATGTCGCGGGCGACATCGCCTGGTGTGACACTACCTTAAATGTTAGTCTCCTGACTAATCAACATGTCTCGACTACGGTTGAGCAAATCCTGACAGAATTTTTCAAATGAATGATAACGGAGAGGTCTCTGATGACACTTTATGAGCATCACATAAGGTGGTGATATTACAGAAGGCCTCCCAATTGAAAAAAGCTCGAGAAAAGTTGATAACCCAACTACAACAATTAGAGGCTCTTAATAAAGTACACCCTTCATTTCCAGATATTTAAGACAAGAAACCAACTGAGGACCTGGCTGCTCCTTCAGTACGAGAAGGGCCCGAGACGCCTTAAAACCACCCATTAGGTGACAGGGCAGGAGCTATACTAGCCAGAAGAATTAAAAAATGTGCTGCCTATACCTTGATAGATTGCATGAAAAATGGGAAGGGGGAATTAGTGAGGAACCCAAGTGAGATAGTGGAGGTGTTTGCACAGTACTATGCCAAATTCTACATTTTGAAAGATGATGGGGATACTCCCCAGCCAACTCAGGAGGCCATAAAGAAATACCTTGACAATTTAAATCTCCCATCAATCTCTAAAGAAAAATTGACTGAACTAAATCTCCCTTTTACCTCTGGTGAGATAGCCAAAGTCATCCCCTCTTTAAAAACCTTTTCGGCCCCGGGGCCAGATGGATTCCCGAATGAGTATTATAAGAATATTATAAGACCTTTTCTAAACACTTAACCCCATACTTCCTTCGAACATTTAATCACTGGCAACACACCAGCTCAATCTCCCCACACTCACTAGAAGCAACAATAACTACAATCCCCAAGCCGGGTAAACAACCTAACTCCCCAGGGAATTATTGACCTATTTCCCTTTTCAATTGTGATCTTAACATTTTCTCCAAACTTTTGGCCAATAGACTTTCGCAGGTACTCCCGATGCTAGTACATCCGGATCAGGTAGGATTCGTTGCAGGCAGGCGGGCGAAGGATGGCTCCCAGAGGATGTTGGACCTCACTAGAGTCGGGGGTCCCCCCAGTTAGACGCTGAAAAGGCATTTGACAGAGTGCACTGGGGCTACCTGTGGGAGGTGATGGGGAGATTTGCCTTTTTAGGCCCCATCTTGTCAGCGGTCCTCAGCCTATATTCCAACCCCAATGCCAGGGTCCTTTCCTCGGGTTTTCTGTCTCAACGTTTTAACATAACTAATGGCACGCGCCAGGGTTGCCCACTTTCTCCAGTGGTGTTTGCCTTGGTCGTGCAGCCACTTGCTGCCTCAATTCATGCTGATTCGTTAATCTCTAGCATACAAATTGGAGAGAAAGAACATATAATAGGCGTATATGCGGACGACATCATAATCTCATGCATTGAAAAACACAATCGGTGTGCCAGGCTAATGTACCACTTATATCTAGGGAAAAGTATATACTGTATTAATGAATCCACAGAAGGAAATGAGGGCACCACCTTAAGGGGAACTCCTACCTAGGAGGCGAGCACGGACAGGAGCCACAGATTTCACTCGAGGTGCCAGTCAAAAAATACAGTCCGTATCAAAAGGAAGAAAAAACGGCACTCACCGAGGTAGCAGATAGCGGTGTCCTTTATTGGGGTTGCAGATACACAGTGCAGGGAGGGGGTACCGGGGTGACGACGGCACCTTTTCGGGCTCTCGCCCTTTTACGGGTCACAGGTGGCCAGTGGTGCCCGCCCCTACCTTATGTATAGGGGGAGTGGGACCGCCCTTATGACGTCACTATCCGGCCAAAAATAGTGTATAAAATGCAGATACAGAAGTTAAAACAATAACCAATACTTCATGCAACACTGGGGAAGAAGTTACATTGAATGTATATTACATCCTCATACTTACACAAGCCTGAGCGGTCGCAAGCGGTGGCGTCCGGGCGCACCAAAACATTCGGGTCACGTGGGCGCATCACGTGACTGCATAGGACACACTATGTGATAGGTCTAAACTCTAAACTACATGCAACTACATACAACACCTTTGATACTATGTCAGGTACGTGGATGATGTCCTAATTGTGTGGGAAGGGAGCATGGAGGACTTCAGTGAGTTCATCGCTTTCCTGAATAATAATTCTTACAACATGGTTCTCACCTCGGTCTTTGGGGATAATTCCCTAGAGTTCTTGGAACATTTGCATATTTACAAACGAAAACAATCGCTGCTACCAATCTTAATAATGATTTCAAAACATCTACAAATCCAAGATCCATGTTGCTAAGCAAACTAATTTTGATTGACCAAACTGGGCTACCCAACTACTTTATAAAAACACGGCCATGTCTAGTTTATCATTGAGGCCTAGGGCACCCTGGGCATTAAGGTCCAGGATCCACTTAGCCTCGAATTGTAATAGGCGTTTATGTTGATCACCCCCAAATTTTGAAGGGGGTAGACTGTCAATCCCTGCAAAACGGAGTACCCCAGCGTCCCTGCCGTGATGATTACTAGCATGCTGAATGAGCCTTGGGAACCCTTTGTTTTTAGTTATAGAACTAAAATGTTCTCTCACCCTAATGAACATAGGCCTGTTGGTTTTACCTACATAAAATCTTTTACAAGGACACCAAATGGCGTAAACCACCCATTTGGTGCGGCAATTAATGAAAGAGTTGACTTTAATCAATTGCCCACCGAGTTCAATAGAACCACCAGTGGCCAACTGAGGACACCAATTACAGTGTCCGCACTTGAAATTGCCTTGCGGCCGTTTACTTCCGAACCAACTCCTATTATTGTCCATTACTCTGAGTCTTTTCCGGACTAACATGTCCCCCAAGTTTTTACATCTCCTATATGTGACGACTGATACTGGGGCTATTTTGGCTAGGGTCCTATCAGCCTCTACTACATGCCAATGTCGCTTAATAGCGGCCATAATTTTACAAAACATGGGGCTGTGCTTAAAATTAAAGTAGAAGTGCCTAGATTTGGATTTGGAAGCAGAATTAGTGTCTAGACTGTCAGGGCTCTCTCTAAGGATATGGTTCCAGGCTCTCTCTCTAGCTTTTTTCAAAACTCCTAATGGATACCCTCTATGTAGAAGGTCGAGTTCTAGAGTGTCAGCTTGTGCCTCAAATTTATCAGTCATATTATTAATGCGGCGCAACCGCAAAAATTGACTAAAAGGGACGCCTGTCCTAGTGTGCTCAGGGTGTGCACTTCGGAAATGCAACAAAGAATTTGTCGCAGTAGATTTCCTATGTACTGATCTCATAAGAACATTGCCAATTAAGTCTAGTTTCACATCCAAGAACTCTAGGGAATTATCCCCAAAGACCGAGGTGAAAACCATGTTATAAGAATTATTATTCAGGAAAGCGACAAACTCACTGATGTCCTCGATGCTCCCTTCCCACACAATTAGGACATCGTCCACGTACCTGATATAGTGCGTAAGGTGTTGTATGTAAGGATTACATTGTGAGAAAACATATTCCTCTTCAAAGGCCGCCAAAAATAGGTTGGCCAGGGTACACGCAACAGGCGTACCCATGGCCACACCTCCCTTTTGGCAGTACCAGCTGTCAAGGAAACTAAACACATTGTGTGAAAGAATAAATGCCAAAGACTCGCATACAAAATCCATCACATCCTCGTCTACTTTGTTATTGACTAGAATCCTCCTTATCACTGAAACCGCAAGTGTTTGCGGAATCCTCGTATAAAGACTTTCAATGTCAATAGAGGCTAACTTGTAGCCATCTTTCCAAATAATCTGGTCCACAGTTTGTGTGAACTCGAAAGTATCTTTAACTAACGAGAGGACCACTTTAAGGTAAGGATGTAAAAACCAGTCAAGATACTTGGATAATGGCTCTAGCAGAGAACCCACTGAGGAAACAATTGGTCTACCTGGAGGAGCACGCTTGTTCTTGTGGACTTTGGGGAGAAAATACCAATGTGGCCTGGTCGGGAACTCAGGGTATAATTTTTCAGCTTCTTTAACTGACAATACATTTTTATCCACAAACCGCCTCAACAGAGAAAGTAATTGCTTTTGATGCTTCAAAGTCGGGTCTCCCACCAGAGCCATATATGTATCTCTCTGATCTAATTGTCTGTGTGCCTCCTCCAGGTAAACCGATCTTGGAAGCAAAACTATGCTCACACCTTTATCCGCTTTGTGGAAGATAACATCGGACCACTGTCTAATTTCTTTTAGCGCATTTTCTTCTCCGACTGTGAGATTTTTAGAGGGGTGAGGGTACACAAGAGCTCTGATGTCTCTATCCACCAGTTCGGTGAAGAGCTCTAAATTATCATTCTGGGAAACAGGAGGCATATAAGAAGACTTTACCCCTCCTGTAAATGCCGGCCTGTCACCCCCAGTAAGCACCTGGGGGGCAGGCTGGCTATCATTTAAACCCAATAACACAGCGATCTCTGTCTGTGTTTGCGTCCCTATCCCACCACCTGGAAAGAAGCCCAGAGGACCAATGCTTGCTGTGCTAGAGAAAATTTTCGTTTGGCTTTTTTCAGTGACAGGTTTGGTTAGAGCCCTTTGGATCTCAAAGTGTTTACACAGTTGAAGCTTTCTTACAGATTTAAATAAATCGGCCCTGAACTCGGCGTAGTCAAAAGGCTCGGCTACGCAGAAGCTCAGACCCTTCTGCAACACTGCCACCGTATCAGGGGACAGAACTCGATCAGAAAGATTATAGATTTTAAGGTCCATATTGCTCAGTCCCGCCATAACACTTGTTTCCGTTTAAACGGTGGAGGAACAGCTACGTCTTCCTCTAGATCTATGTCGTCCTCCTAAAGGGAAATCCACTCCTCCAGAGCCACCTTCCTTACTATGCTTAGACGTGTCAGAATCTAACTCTTCATCTGACAGTACAGTGGGTTTTGGTATTTTATCTTTATGTTGCCATTTAGATTTCTTCTGTCTCTTCGGAGTTTTGGGAGTGAACAGTGTCTCAGGTGTTTTTGGCGTAGATGGATTTTCAGGGGTCTTCTTTTTCTTCTTCCTTGGGGTTTCAAGAAATTTACCCCAAGTAAACACTCGTCCGTTATCATAGTCCTGCTTATCCCGTAGGAATTTTTCCCTTTTCATGGACTTGACGCATTGCTACATCTGTCTTGTAACTCTTGTTTAAGGGCGATAAGCTCTGTAGTAACTTTAGAATTTTCCGCCACATTCTGTTCTACCACTAACAATAAGAATCTCAATGAAGACTCATGTTGAGCGGTCTCTCATTTTTTTATAAAGTCTGAATCTGGATTTTGATTGGCCATACTTTTCACCACTCTTAAACCACGTGGCACTCGTGAACATGCCACGTATGTTTTTAAGGAAGTGACAGTCCAAAAGCGACGCAATTCACGCTCAGCCAGTGTAGAAATCTTCTGTTCCAAGTTTTTAATACTGAGAACACTAGTGATTTCCTTTGTGTTACAATCGGTAAAAAAAGCCTCGGCATCCTCCCTCCCTGCCAGCAACTCCCATTGTTGTAAATCCGCATTCTGTGCACTCCTGCAGATGGCAGGCTCCATTTTGAATGTTCCTATGTCCTTCGCTTAATCCAACAAAAAATTCAGGTGTGCCACTCGCCCCAAGGGCAAAAGTCAACAATCGATGAATCCACAGAAGGAAATGAGGGCACCACCTTAAGGGGTAACTCCTACCTTGGAGGCGAGCACGGACAGTAGCCACAAATTTCACTCGAGGTGCCAGTCAAAAAATACAGTCCGTATCAAAAGGAAGAAAAAACGGCACTCACCGAGGTAGCAGATAGCGGTGTCCTTTATTGGGGTTGCAGATACACAGTGCAGGGAGGGGGTACCAGGGTGACGACGGCACCGTTTCCGGCTCTCACCCTTCTACGGGTCACAGGTGGCCGGTGTTGCCTGCCCCTACCTTATATATACGAGGAGCGGGACCGCCCTTATGACGTCACTATCCGGCCGAAAATAGTGTATAAAATGCAGATACAGAAGTTAAAACAATAACAAATACTTCATGCAACACTGGGGAAGAAGTTACATTGAATGTATATTACATCCTCATACTTACACAAGCCTGAGCGGTCGCAAGCAGTGGCGTCCGGGAGCACCAAAACATCCGGGTCACGTGGACGCATCACGTGACTGCAAAGGACACTCTATGTGATAGGTCTAAACTCTAAACTACATACAACTACATACAACACCTTTGGCACTATATCAGGTACGTGGACGATGTCCTAATTGTGTGGGAAGGGAGCATGGAGGACTTCAGTGAGTTTGTCGCTTTCCTGAATAATAATTCTTACAACATGGTTTTCACCTCAGTCTTTGTGGATAATTCCCTAGAGTTCTTGGATGTGAAACTAGACTTAATTGGCAATGTTCTTATGAGATCAGTACATAGGAAATCTACTGCGACGAATTCTTTGTTACATTTCCGAAGTGCACACCCTGAGCACACTAGGACAGGCATCCCTTTTAGTCAATTTTTGCAGTTTCGCCGCACTAATAATATGACTGATAAATTTGAGGCACAAGCTGACACTCTAGAACTCGACCTTCTACATAGAGGGTATCCATTAGGAGTTTTGAAAAAAGCTAGAGAGAGAGCCCGGAAACATATCCTTAGAGAGAGCCCTGACAGTCTAGACACTAATTCTGCTTCCAAATCCAAATCTAGGCACTTCTACTTTAATTTTAAGCACAGCCCCATGTTTTGTAAAAATTATGGCCGCTATTAAGCGACATTGGCATGTAGTAGAGGCTGATAGGACCCTAGCCAAAATAGCCCCAGTATCAGTCGTCACATATAGGAGATGTAAAAACTTGGGGGACATGTTAGTCCGGAAAAGACTCAGAGTAATGGACAATAATAGGAGTTGGTTTGGAAGTAAACGGTCGCAAGGCAATTTCAAGTGCGGACACTGTAATTGGTGTCCTCAGTTGGCCACTGGTGGTTCTATTGAACTTGGTGGGCAATTGATTAAAGTCAACTCTTTTATTAATTGCCGCACCAAATGGGTGGTTTACGCCATTTGGTGTCCTTGTAAAAGATTTTATGTAGGTAAAACCATCAGGCCTATGTTCATTAGGGTGAGAGAACATTTTAGTTCTATAACTAAAAACAAAGGGTCCCCAAGGCTCATTCAGCATGTTAATAATCATCACGGCGGGGATGCTGGGGTACTCCGTTTTGCAGGGATTGACAGTCTACCCCCTTCAAAATTTGGGGGTGATCAACACAAACGCCTATTACAACTTGAGGCTAAGTGGATCCTGGACCTTAATGCCCAGGGTGCCCTAGGCCTCAATGATAAACTAGACTTGGCCGTGTTTTTATAAAGTAGTTGGGTAGCCCAGTTTGGTCAATCAAAATCAGTTTGCTTAGCAACATGGATCTTGGATTTGTAGATGTTTTGAAATCATTATTAAGATTGGTAGCAGCGATTGTTTTCGTTTGTAAATATGTAAACTACTTTATTGTTTTCAATTTCCCTCCTGCTGCTACCGCCTAGTGGGTCCGCTGCTGGTCCGTCCGGGTGGGCTTTATCCGGGTTAGGTTTGGGGCGCATCGCTATGTAAGCAGGGTCTTGGGTTTTCCTTCAATATATACTTTGTTGGAGGAATGAGATGTGATAAGGGTTAAATAATATGGGAGGAATAGTGATGGTTATTTTTAATACATTTTTTGTGGCTGTGGCTAGCTTGTAAATATAGGGATTCAGACTTATAGTTTGCTTGGTGCGGGTGCCTGCATTGCAGGGCTCTAAGAGTTAATCTGTCTGCCAAGCCTGTGTATTGCACCCTCTCCATCTGCCCATCCCCTCCACTTGTCACTCATTCCCCTAGTAACGTCTATACACTCTTCTACGCTTCCTCTATAACGAGGTGATCGCACGCATGCGCATCAGAAGTTTAGAGTTTAGACCTATCACATAGTATGTCCTATGCAGTCACTTGATGCGCCCACGTGACCCGGATGTTTTGGTGCGCCCGGACGCCACCGCTTGCGACCGCTCAGGCTTGTGTAAGTATGAGGATGTAATATACATTCAATGTAACCTCTTCCCCAGTGTTGCATAAAGTATTAGTTATTGTTTTAACTTCTGTATCTACATTTTATACACTATTTTCAGCCAGATAGTGACGTCATAAGGGTGGTCTCGCTCCTCCTATATAAGGTAGGGGCGGGCACCACCGGCCACCTGTGACCCGTAGAAGGGCGAGAGCCCGAAACGGTGCCGTCGTCACCCCGGTACCCCTCCCTGCACTGTGTATCCGCAACCCCAATAAAGGACACCGCTATCTGCTACCTCGGTGAGTGCCGTTTTTTCTTCCTTTTGATACGAAAAGTATATATTAGACTCTGTGCTCACACAAAAGACATGTAGTATAAAAGGAGCAAGTAAACTGTGTGTTTATCAGCACCAGAGACGTATATATTTTATATAAAAAAAAGCCCAAACCAGGACTCAACAACAAGGTTAATGCAAAAATGCAAAAATCAAGTTTATTTGATACAAATTACATATGCAAAGACAAAGCACCAGCACACACTATTAAGAACCTTTAAAAACACATTAAAATCTCCACTTGAGGTTGTGAGTGTGCTCCCCATGTGCCATGATGCAAATGGACCACCTGAAAAGTGCAAGTCAAATAAGGCTAGGGTCACACATAAGCCCTTGGTCCGTTTTTGGCTTCATTTTTGGCATTTTTTTTTCTAAGTCCAAAAACTGATAGAAAAAACGGATTAGATGTAATAAACACCCTGTCCGTTTTTTTCTGCACCTAAAAACATTGCTATGTACTTTTTTGAGCCATAAATGTTGCTAGCAACGTTTTTGGGGTCCGTTTAAAAAAAAAAAAAAATTTTAACATGGGCCCTATGGAAAAACGGATCCATTTCTTCTGGGTGCCTTAAAAAAACGGATCCGTTTTTTCTTGAATTTTGGTCAAAAAATGACTAAGTCCAAAAACGTTCAGGGGTGCAGGAGGCTCAAAAAGCACCAAAAAAAACGGATTGGTCATGGAAATCACTTCCAAAAACGGATTTCTATGTGTGACCTCAGCCTAATTTACCCACAGATGTACACCTATCTATACAATAGAAATCCTACCTGCTACATACATATGGATACAGAAAAATGGATATCACCCTTATACAGTGCCTACAAGTAGTATTCAAACCCCTGCAGATTTAGGTGGTTGACACATGCGGAATTAACTTGGCATTGTGACATTTGGACTGTAGATCAGCCTGGAAGTGGGAAATGCACTGCAGCCAAAAAGATTTTTTAATTTTTTTTTTTTCTTTTTAAGCGTTAAAAGTTACAGTATATACATCATGAATAATGCCTGCATGCATGCAGATAGGGACACATAGATGGTAAGTACATACAGAGAAATGAAAAAAATGCACTTGTATTGTTATAGTCACCTTGCTCCTACACCTGGAGCTATCCTACATGTGTATAAATGGTGGCCCAAATCAGACACAGGGAAGCACAGTATAGAATGAGCCCCACGCGTTACGCCAGACAATGGCTTCCTCAGGGGTAATGGTGCAATTGCAAAAGAGCTGCATATATACAAGTGCGCAGACCAAATCCTTATCATAAACACCTGTGGAAAAATCTGTACATCAAGGGCCCTAGATAATTATCATATTGATTGTTACTCCTACAAACTGCTCACCTACTTCCATCACAGGTGTTCCACTACAGGTCCTGGATGAAACAATGATTATCAAAGAGTCCTCTTGCATGAGCATCTGCAGGGCACAGTGTTTACTGTGTGCTGCGATTACCCTCGCATGGCTAGAATGCTAGCGCATGCGCAAAGCAGTGCGTTCCACAAGTGGAACGCAAACTGGAAGTCAATATGACGAAACCGGAAGCAACAGCAGTGCGCATCACTATAGATGCTCATGCAGGTACAAGATTGTATGCAGACATGAATAATTGTGTCAGAAGCCTAGAATAAGCTTCCTGACACTAGTGAATAACATTTATAATTATGGGGAGCAGATTTGGGAAAGAAACAAACAAATAATATTCATTAATTGGCACAATGATGACACAAGTGTTATTTACCCATAAACCTATATGCTGAAAAAGGTTAAGAGATAGCTAGTTCTCTAAAAAGGAGTATATATGAAAAAAGTAATATATTATCATGGACCATGTGGCAAATAAATGCCATAGGTGAAGAAAGAAGGTAAAGGGAGAGCATACTCTAAGGCTGTGTTCACACTGGGCGTTTTTGGGCTGTTTTTGCTCAGCAGTTTTTGTAGCCAAAACCAGGAGTAGAGCAATCAGAGGAAAAGTCTAATAGAAACACGTCACCACTTCTGGATTTAATCACCCACTGCTGGTTTTGGCTACAAAAACTGCTGAGCAAAAACAGCCCAAAAACGCCCAGTGTGAACACAGCCTAAATATAGATGTATAAGGACAAGTCAGCACCATAAGTACATCTATAGACGTTGTGGCCACAACTATGAACAGGATGAGACGCCGCACATGAAGAAAGAAAGGTTTTTTATAAGGAAAGTACATGAGACTTCCGGGAGGTGGACTTAGCAAATGGCCGCTTGATACTGAGCTCTCCCAGGGCCTAATACTATCCGAGCCCATCTGGACAGTGGCGGGCCGCTGATCTTGCACTCCGGGGTGAGGATTGCTGCGGTGACCCAGCGGGTGACATCTGGGCACCGAGATCGCTGGAAGTTCCGGGCACATAGCCCTAAAAGAGACCACAGGCGCCACGCCAGGCACCATGAGGCACAAGAAGGAAGGAAGCCGGGAGGTGCAGTGACTGCGGGCTGGTACCAGAAAGCCCACTGATAATCATCACCACTGAAGTCCGAGGGCGGAGAGCAGAAGTGGCACCGGAGACTGGAGGGAGCTGTGCAATCGCAGGCTGGAGATCGCTGAGACCCAGTGACTGAGAGGCAGGACGCCTGGTGAGGCAGACAGACCGGTGGATCCAGGTGGTGAGAGAGGAGTGAGCTGCGGGGAGGAAGGGGACAGCCGCCGGAGACCAGAGGGAGCAAAGACACCATGGTGCAGGAGAGTGCAGAGGCTAGGGAGAGCCAGAAGCCCCAGGTGGTAGACCGCAAGGTGGAAAGGAGATCTGACAGACCTCAGCGGAGTGGAGAGGTGAGAGTACAGTGGACAAGTGGAGGAGAGGGGGGTGTACCTCTGACCCTTGGAGTCTTAGTGACAGGGGGACTTCTCCAGCCACATGGCATTACAACTTGTACCTTGGGTCTCTATACCCCGGGGGGGAGAGAGGTACTGATCCCCCAAACGACATTGGAGAGAGGGAACAGACCTTTGGAGAGACATCTGACAAGTGTACATCATATAACTAACTATAAAAAAAAAAAAGGGGGGTGCAAATAGAACTGCAGAAAGCACTGAAAAGAAAAATTAACCCTTGCCATACCACAACATTATAACCACTGGAAATTTTTATTGTACAATACAGTGACTTTAATACAACATCGCCATCTAGTGGTTTAAAGCTTGAAGTTTTTGTATTGAGAATTCTGATAATGTAACACTTTACAACTAAGGACATCACAGATCATATTGACAGCCTCATAGCCGTTGTTATCAAAATGGACAAATACGTGGGCAAACAGCAGAAGGGCAATCGTGCATCTTCTAGGAGCTAGATGGCCCCACCATCACCCATCATGGATCAAAATCTAGACAAAGACAAATTGCAATCTATAGCTGATATTATACTAGCACGTCTTATGCCCGAAATTGATGCCAGACTTGCTATATTCCAGACGACCATAGACCCCATACTTTCCCAGCTAACAACCCAGGGCACCAGACTGTGAGAGGCGGAACAACGTATTTCTGACCTGGAGGACATGGTTGGGGCCATGAGACAAAGCCTGGAGGGTAAAGACAAAACAATTACAGAACTATACGATAAAATGGACGATCTTGAAAACAGGTCGAGACGTAATAACCTGAAGTTGGTAGGCCTACCAGAGTCGGTTCACCCAGCAGAGATGGTACAGCTAACATCTCATTGACTTCCACTGGCTCTGGACATCCCGTTGGACAATGCAAAGATCGCCATAGAGAGAGCACATAGACTGGGACCACCAAGGACGGGAGAAAAAGATGGACCGAGGCCTGTTCTATTCAAAGTCCTGGACTATCAAGATAAAGTTCGATTATTAAATGCTTACAGGAAGAAGAAGAAACTACTTTACCAAAACCACAGAATCCTGATGTTCCAGGATTACTCGGCAGTGGTGATGGCTAAACGCAGAGCATTTCAGCTGGCCTGCAAAATGTTGATAGACAATAATATTTGTTTTGGTCTAAATTACCCGGCAAAATTGAGATTCTCACTGGCAGGGAAAAGTAGGGTCTTTACTGACCGTCAAAAGGCTCTAAGATGCCTGCAGGAGGCTGTCAAGCCACCTTGAAATACTGGCCATGCGTAGCCGGTATACATTACACACCTGGAAAGGTGGAGTCCAGATAATTCTGGTTTGTCTCTAAGTTCATAATGTTTTCAATGTTTTTTATATCGATGTTTACAATGTTATTATTGAGAAAGTTACAGGATAGGGTGGGATGGGAGGAAATTCTTTGCAGCAAACAGAATCAGCCAACTCTGGTGACCGAAAGGCCTACTCGCTGGGATGGGCGGGGGTCCCAACTAAACTTCGCAACAATACTCATATTGTTTAAATTACCTAAAACTGGAGTGGGATAATGGCCACTGAACAAAGTGGTGGGGTGGATGAGCTGACGTCTATCCAGTGGTGCTCGTGGAATGTTAACGAGTTAAATTCCCCAATCAAAAGGAAAAAGATCTTGAATTATCTACACCAAAAGAATTTTCACATAGTCCTCCTCCAGGAGACTCACTGGATCAGGGGTAATCATCCGTCGCTTCGTAGTAAAACATTTACGGTATGTGCTGAAGCATCATATTCTAAGAAACAGCGGGGGGTGGTCATCCTAATTAATAATAATATCAGATATGAGGTAATGGATGTAATGGCGGACACAGCAGGTAGATATGTATGTGTTAATCTTATAATTGAGAGGACACCATACAAAGTGGTTAATATTTACGCACCGAATATGCCAGACACCCAATTCCAGACCTCTATACTAGAACAAATTTCAGAGTGGGGTACACACTCATTGATTGTGGGGGGGACTTTAACGAAATATATGTTAACATTATGGATTCATCCAACCCACAACAGCCAAAAACACGGACCCCGGGAAAATTGTTGCGGTCTCTATTGAGCGGTTTAGACCTGATAGATGCTTGAAGGACAAAACACCCATTAGAGAGAGACTTCTCACACTATTCACATGCCCAAGACTCCCACACCAGGATAGACTACTGGCTTATAAGTTCTGCACTGATGTCGTTGGTTCAACCAACAAAAATTGTAGACATATATATTTCTGACCATGCACTGATCACTATGCATATCCAGCTAAGACAACCCATCAAATTTAACAAGAGATGGAGGTTCCCCTCGTACTTATATACATCTGAAGACTTTAAAAATTATCTACATGTGGAATGGAACAATTTTAAAAACAACAATATAGAACATATGGCAACACCCCAACTTTTTTGGGACACCTCCAATGCGGTCATGAGAGGCCATATTATATTTTATGTGAGTAATAAAAAGAAAAATTTAATGTAAAGAATTTTGGAATCATAATCACAGCTCACAGAGGCATACAAACAATTCAAAACCAATAATACGACACTCACAAAAAGAAATATCTAGAGACAAAGGAAGCGGCAGAGGTCCTAGCTCATGAAAGAGCGGCCTATAATATGGTCTTTCAGAAACAGAAATATTTTAGATGGGGAAACAAGCCAGGGAAACTGCTGGCATCACTCACAAGACCATATCGCAAAGCAACCAGAGTCCATAAAATCTTAAATAAACAAGGTGTAGCCCATACTACTGACGAGGGAATTAATGGGGAGTTTAAGTCATTCTTTGAGACACTCTATAGGGCAGAACCGAAGGAAACGGGTGCTATTTCTGACTTTCTAACAACTGATACGGTCCCCAGACTGACAGAAGAGCAGAGACAATTACTTAATTGCAGGGTGACGTTAGCGGAGGTGATACAAACCATCAGTACATTGAAGACCTCTAAGGCACCTGGTTCAGATGGTTATAGTAATGAATATTATAGACTCATGGGGGGAGTGGTTGGCCCACACCTATGTGAAAGTTGTAACCGACTGGTTGAGGGGGAGCGTGCTCCAGACGGGTTTACAGATGCAGACATAATAGTACTCCCAAAACCAGGCAAAGACCCATTGAAAGTGGAGGGCTATAGACCGATCTCACTGTTAAACTCAGACTTTAAAATATTCACAAAATTACTAACAAACAGAGTTCAAAAGATACTTCCCTCAATCATTTCACCCCAACAAATTGGCTTCGTCCACGGTAAATCTATCACATACAATATACATACAGCACTGGGAGTCATCTCATATGGGAGGATTGGGGGGGACAGGCGGGCAATGGTGGCCAGCCTGGATGCCGATAAAGCATTTGATCGAGTGTCATGGGATTACTTATTTGAGGTCCTGGCTCTGAGGGAGTTTGGTCCATGGTTTTGTAATGCTATTAAAAGCATATACAGTGCATTGGTGTCCAGGCTGGCCATACACAGTACTTTTACATCACCCTTTCAGGTCCAAAGAGGCACAAGACAGGGATGCCCACTGTCGCCCTTACTGTTTAATCTAGCCTTAGACCCACTAATTAGAACTTTACAGAACTCAATGGTATATAAGGGCATAAAAATTGGAGAAGTACCCTACAAAATAGCAGCCTTTGCGGATGATATCCTGAGGTTGAAATCCCTGTGATTATGGAAATTATAGGAAAATACAGTAGATGCTCTGGTTTTAAAACAAATTACAACAAATCAGAAGCTCTGGCTCTCGGGGAGAAGGGGAAAGTAACCGGGACTATCCCTTTCAGATGGAGTACACCTTCCATAAAGTATCTGGGTGTCCATATTCCAGCGGATTTATCCACACTATATACAATAAACATAAAACCCCTTATGGCATCAATACTTCAATTATCAACATCTTGGAAACACTTAACATTGTCTTTTTCAGAGCGCAGTCACTTAATTAAAATGTTCATATTCCCTAAATTAATGTATGTGTTCCAAACACTACCTTTATTATTACGCAAGGAAGATATACACGCATTAAATAAGGCATTTAGGTCATTTATCTGGGGCACAGTGAAGAGATCAAGAATTGGGCTGACGAAGTTGCAGGCTTGAAGATAAGAGGGAGGTATAAATTTCCCGGATATACAGTAGGACGATATAACCTGTCAGCGAACTTAAGATACATTATTGACTGGATGAGAGGACATCCACTACACTAATGTAGAACTGGACCAGGCACTTAATCCACCTGTCTCATTGACTGCACTGATACATCTAAGTAATGACAAACTCCCCGATAACTTGGACCAATTCCCGACTATATGGCAAACAATAAGGACTTGGAGGAAATCTAGGAAAATAAGTGGAGTGGAAGCTGGGACGTCACCATTCATGCCATTTCTAGATAATCCAGACTTTCTGGGAGGAAAATCACCCCCAATATATACAGAAATGGCAGGACAGGGTTGTACAATGGCAGTAAATTTGATAGACAATACATTTTCCATACTAACATATAACGCTGCAAAACAACTTCCCCATCTTTACAAATAGACCATTCCTATTTTTACAGGCAAGACGTTTAGCTCAAAAAGGTAAACCAGATAGCCAGATAAGACATAGAGGTCATAGGATGAATAGCTTTCTCAGAAATGCTATGACACAGAAGAAGAGAGTGGTCATGGGAGGGGACAACCACAGGACCAGCAAAATGGGCGACGGAACTTGAAGAAGTGACGATCGAGGACATAGTGAGAGCCACCGACAGACAAAGGCAAGTCGTGGGGTCCAGCAGCTACACGGACATGGCTATGTTAATCCTACATAGAGCATATATTACACCATTAAATCCAAAATGACACCAATGGAAAGATTTAGATGTGCAAAATGTAATGCAGAAAATACAGATATTCTACATCATCTATGGGAGTGTGGGAAAATCAATAGACTTTGGAAATCAACACATGATGAAATTCAAAGGGTATGTGGGGCGTGGTTCCCACTGACCCCACAATGGGCAATTTTTAATATCCTTGATGAAAACTCAAACACACTTCCATAAAAAATAAAAGCCATGCTAATAATGTGGGCATCAGCAGTTAGGAAGAGTATCCTACAACAATGGCTAAGGCTAGGGTCACACTTACAGATTTTACATGCTTTTTTGGAGACCTGCGTTTTTAAAAACGCATGTAAAAACGCACTCATAGGCCCCCCATGCAAAAAACCCATGCCCTAATAGCAAAAACACATGCCCCAATAGCAAAAACGCATGCCTAAAGTGCCATGCGTTTTTGGCATGCATTTTTGCACTTATGTGAGTAGCTGCCATCAAAAACGCATGCAAAAATGCATGGTACATTACTACCATCCAAAAACGCATGGTACATTAGTACCATTTAGTGCTATCCAAAAACGCATGCGTTTCCCATAGGTGTCCATGTTAAAAAATGCATGCGTTTTCTAAAAAGCTCATGCGTTTTTAAATCAGCACCAAAAAATGGTGCATGAACTTTTTTTTTGCTGCTGATTCAAAAACGCATGGAAAAACGCATGGGTGCCTAAAGGTACCTAAAAGAACACATGCAGAAATGAATAAAGCATGCTGAAACGCATGCTTATTTTTAAAGCAATAAAAAAATTCATGCCAAGTGTGACCCTAGCCTAAGAGTCAGTTTGAAAACACCCGATGGTACTTATTAGAAAGAATTCAGGGCAATACTCCAATACCATAAAAATAGTTATCATTGCTGCAGAGAGTGGGAAAGGTGGGTTCGGGGGGGAGGGGACTTTAAGTAAGATATGGTTTAAATTACCACAAAGTCTTCTTCTCTTTGTATAGTAACTTTCTGTATGTTTATATATGAATATGAAGCACAAGATCTTTTTTTTGGAAATGTTAATTCATACTGTATGTTACTAAAAATCATTAAATTATGTTAAAAAGAAAAAAAAAAAAAAAGTAAAATACATGAGTGGTATATATACATATTTCCCCCTTACTGTTTGTAAAAACCTGTGAACATAGGATTTTCATTAATTTCCAAGGGGGAAACACAATTTAAATTGTAGATCCATCTGGATTCTGCGCGTAATAGGGGAAGTGAAACATTCCGACCACGGATATTCCCCCTAATATGCTGCAGTCCAACCACATGAGTATCACATATCCTACTATTGTGCTTCTCTTTATAATGTGATGCAACTGTGGAAATAGTCTTGCCTCTTTTCAAATGCTCTGCTGCAAGTGCGATGTTGGAAAGGTGTTGTTGCACTTTTACGCAGTTCTTGCGTAGTTTGTCCCACATAGTCGAGTTTGCATGGACAAATTAACGCATTTTACGTTTTGTGCTCGACAGTTTATATACTGGTGCAGATCGTATCCTTTTCCATTTGCTTGATTCACAAAAGTCGTGGTTGCCGGCATGAATTGGCAGATGTTACAATTTCCACAGGCGTACGAGCCCTTGAGAATAAAGCCGGTCCCGAGTCTCGCAGAAGGTCTGGTAAAATGACTCCTGGTTAGGGAATCACGTAGATTTCTTGCTCTTCTTGCTGTAAGTAGGGGTCTATCTGAAACAAGAGGAAGTAATTTAGTGTCAGATGTAAGGATGCTCCAATTTTTGTTCAGTATCTTCCAAACATCACCCCATTGGCTGTTAAATGTGGTTATCAGCCGTGGTCCCGAACATACGCTCCCCACTCTCAATTTGGATTTGAGCAAGTCTTGCTTCTGTTGACAACGTGCATGATTGTAAGCTCGACCTATTGTGCCCTTTGGGTATCCCCTTGCTCGAAGTCTGGCACTCAGGTCAGCTGCTTAGATAACAAAATCTGTATTCGAACTACAGTTTCTTCTTACTCATACAAACTGGCCCATAGTTATACCCTTTTTGAGGTGTTCTGGATGGCAACTATCATAGTGGAGCAAACTATTAGTCGCTGTTACCTTTCTATGTAGACTTGTTCCAATCTTTCTGTTCCCCAGGCGCAAATGTACATCAAGAAAGTCCAAAGTTGTTGCAGAAATGTTCCAAGTCAGTCGGATGTTCAAGCTGTTGCAGTTCAGTGCTGAAATGATATCCACACATGACTCCTCGGTACCCGTCCATAAGAGCACATCGTCGATGTACCGGAACCAACCACAGACAGAGTCTGAAAAAGCTGGCGAGGGGTAAACGTGCACCCCCTCCCACTAACCCAGAAATAGGTTGGCGAAAGAGGGCGCGCAAGGCGCCCCCATCGCCGCCCCTGGCACCTGCCTGTAGAAGGTCCGGTCAAAGACAAAGTAGTTCTGTCTCAGGACATGATAATCTCATGCATTGACTTACCCACCTTTTCAATGGCAATTATGAAGACACTTACCTCATATGCTCGAATATCCTACTACAAATTAAACACAAATAAATCCGTTATATTCCCTATTCAGGTCCCCCGTCCAATGTCAGCTCAGCTGGTATTGGCCTTCCCTTTTCAATGGTGCCCAGATGGGATCCCTTACATGCGTGGTTAACAACTACATAAGGGCGAACAAAAAGCCTAGGGTTTCTAGAAATGTGATGTAGCTCCATCTGAAAAAAAAGGTATGGGAGTTCCTGACCTACAATCTTACTACAATGCAGTGATTCTGGAGGAGGCTAAGTCATGGTGGAACTCTCCTATGCATCTAGGATGGATCCAAATTCAGTTATTTTGTGGGTGGAGGTCCTCTACGTTGGGTTTTGGCTGCAGAGTCCCTAGGTCAGATTAAGAGAGATTACCATTTGGACACTGTGCAGGCACTTCTCAGGTGCTGACACTGTGCAGGCACTTCTCAGGTGCTGGAGACAGGCTCCTAGAGGCTGGACTAGTCTCCCCCGTGTAGTGATACCCCTTTCAGCCTTACAGCTGCATATTCCCCCTTTGGATGTGGATGCTTGGGAAATGGCAAGAATTAAATTTGTGGGTAAGCTGATCTCATTTGATTCCTTAACTCTCAGATACCCCACGCTCAGACTGGCTTTTATCCAGTTCCTCCAGATTAGACACTATCTCCTTTCTAAGTCTTGCCACCATGGCCTTGGTCTCCCTACTCCTTCCCCCTTTCAGACATTCCTGTTGTCGGACCCGAAAATCACGAAGGGCCTCTCTGGGATCTATGGCGGGCTACTGCATTTAAATATACCTCAGAAGTTGGAGTATATGGTGAAGTGGGAGAGAAAGTTGAGCATCTCTTCCAGCCCAGAGGACTGGGAGGGAGCCTTAAAATCAATTCACAGCTCCACCAGGTGTATAAATCATCTAGAAAGTCTAAAAAAGCTTCACCTACGGTGGTATATTCCTCCCTCACGACTGTCTAAATTTAATACGGAGCTATCTCCTTTATGCTGGAGGTAATGTGGTGGGAGGGGAGACCTGCCCCATATGTGGTGGACTTGCCCAAAGATATCTCCTTTCTAGCATCTGGTCTCAAGCCTGTTGAGGACGATAACAGGGATTCCGGTCCTTCTTTCTCACAATGATGTGATGTTCCCTTTGTAAGATATTTGATATATGATTAACATGTGTATCTCTAATATGCAGAAATATAGGCACTGCTTGCTCCTTGCCTTTCCTTCCCCCCGACTTCTTATCTTGGATTTATTAATTGACTTGACAGTTGTCATTTTGTTCTCTGTTATACAAATCTAATATATAAAGCTGAATGTGTGTATGTGTGTGTGTATGTGTTTGTGTATGTGTGTACATCCGGGATTGGCATCTACACCGTCGCAACTACAGCCACAAAAGTTTGCACAGTCACACGTCTCGACCCCGGGAGCGTCATAGGCTATGTTGTGAGGCGAAATTTTAACCCCGCACGTTCCAGTTCACCACACTATTTTGCCACCATCTACATAATGGTGAAAAAGGGAAAGGAAACGTGTGGGAGGAAAATCGACAGCTGCCAGCTACAGCTACAAAAATTTGCACAGTCACACGTCTTGACCCCGGGAGCGTCATAGTCTATGTTGTGAGCCGAAATTTTAACCCTGCGCGTTCCAGTTCACCAAAAAATTTTGCCCCTATCTACATAATAGGGAAAAAGTTAATGGAAAAGAGTTGGAGCAAAATCGACAGCTCTCAGCTATAGAGACAAAATTTTGCACAGTCCCACATCTGGACCCCAGGAGCGTCGTAGGCTATGTTGTGAGGCGAAATTTTAACCCCGCGCATTCCAATTCACCAAACAATTTTGCCCCTATCTACATAATGGGGAAAAAGTGACAGTTACCAGTTGACAGTTGTGAATGAGAGGGGCTTAATGACAGCGCCAAAGACTAACAGCATATACCAGCATATAGTCACTAAGGTGGGGCCCCAACATGAGATATTCACCACGCACGGGGACATGTATACACACCACACGCACACAAAGAGTAACAGCAAGTGTATAGTCGCTAAGGTGCAGCCCCAACATTGGATACTCACCACGCACCCGAACAAACACACACACACCACAAAGAGACACACACAACACAGAGACACACACCCCCAAGGGGACACACACACACTCTATAGCGACACATGCACTCACCCCACAGGGACACACACACACACCACAATGAGACACACATGACACAGACACACACACCACACAGACCCCCCCCACAGGGACACACACACATAGCCACCCTATAGGGACACATGCACTCACCCCACAGGGACACACACACCACAAAGAGACACACACACACCACACAGACCTCCCACAGGGACACACACACATACACACCCTATAGGGACACATGCACTCACCCCTCAGGGACACACACACACACCACAAAGAGACACACACAACACAGAGACACACACACCCCACACAGACACCCCCCCCCACAGGGACACACACACATACACACCCTATAGGGACACATGCACTCACCCCACAGGGACACACACACCACAAAGAGACACACACAACACAGATACACACACACACCACACAGACCCCCCCACAGGGACACACACATACACACCCCAGGGACACACACACCACACAGACAGACACAGATGTGCACAAATCACCTCACACAACTCGCCTCACATGTGTGTTATCTTTATTTTCCGAACATAAACATCTGATTAAAAACAGCCAATGTGCAACACATGTGCCATATAGGGAATTAAGGCAGATGTCAGTCACATAAGCTGTCTATTATGTGTATGTGTGAGGTAACATATACTGCCCGGCCAGGGGGAGGGTTTACTGTTGGCTGGAGATTTATTAGGCTGCCTATAGCAATCAATCACAGCTCAGCTTCTATTTTCCTACAGGTCATTAATATGACATATTCAAATTCTATTTTGTTATAGCTAACAGCAGTTATTTATTAACCCGGGCGTAGCCGGGTACTACAGCTAGTATCTCAATAAAAATTTATTGAAGTGAAAGTTGTTAACTATATACTTTTGTGTTGTCTTTATTGCATGGGATGGGGCTTTTGGAGGTTGGGTCTCGACAGTTTTTCTTCTGAATGCCTACTGTCCATTTTGTAAACAAGTCTTAAATACACACGCTCACATTGGAAAGCACATTGCAAAAAACGCTCATAGCATAAAATACAGTTAGGGCCAGAAATATTTGGACAGTGACACAATTTTCGCGAGTTGGGCTCTGCATGCCACCACATTGGATTTGAAATGAAACCTCTACAACAGAATTCAAGTGCAGATTGTAACGTTTAACTTGAAGGGTTGAACAAAAATATCTGATAGAAAATGTAGGAATTGTACACATTTCTTTACAAACACTCCACATTTTAGGAGGTCAAAAGTAATTGGACAAATAAACATAACCCAAACAAAATATTTTTATTTTCAATATTTTGTTGCGAATCCTTTGGAGGCAATCACTGCGTTAAGTCTGGAACCCATGGACATCACCAAACGCTGGGTTTCCTCCTTCTTAATGCTTTGCCAGGCCTTTACAGCCGCAGCCTTCAGGTCTTGCTTGTTTGTGGGTCTTTCCGTCTTAAGTCTGGATTTGAGCAAGTGAAATGCATGCTCAATTGGGTTAAGATCTGGTGATTGACTTGGCCATTGCAGAATGTTCCACTTTTTTGCACTCATGAACTCCTGGGTAGCTTTAGCTGTATGCTTGGGGTCATTGTCCATCTGTACTATGAAGTGCCGTCCGGAGGATCCAAGATGGCCGCCGACTGAGCAGGACATACTCCTGTGAGCTCCCCAAGATTCGACTGAATCCGTGGCATCCAAGCCCTGGATGCCGGTGAAACAGCACTGATCACACCTGGAGACATACCCCAGGCGTCGAGGATTGCCAAGACACCAATATCTTGGAGCCCGAGGCTCCATCGGAGCACTTTGGAGGAGCCTTCCCATCCCCCCCCCCTGCACATGGTGCCCGACCGTCCCTGCGGCCTAAAGCTGAACCGATCTGCGGTGAGTGCGTCCCCCCCACTAAAGGACCCTGTTGCCAGAGACCCCGGTGCTGACCCCTTGCCTGGAACAGGAGCCGGAGGAGAGGTGCGGGAGTGGAGCTGTGCAGGAGGGAAGCGCTTTCCCGCCGGCCGCCATTAGCCGCCATTAGCGTGGATCCCCACCCAGGTGATACCGGCGGCTGCTGATTCGGCTCCTTACCTGCAGTGGGCTAAGAGGGACTGGCGGTCGACACCGGGAGCTGACAGGGGCGAGCGGCAGACGCACGGGCCCACACACGCCCCCGACCGGCTGCCAAGGAGAGCGGATCATCTGCGCTTATCACCGACTGAGGCATAGAGTGGCCTGGACGGGGAACACAGGAGAGCTTGCCGGTCTTGCTGCACGAGGTGAGGAGGGGGGAAAAGCGTGAGCTGACAGGTGAAGTAACAAAGAGGACGCATTATAACATTATAACAAGGGCACCTGCACTGCGGCTGCTGAAGCATTGATTTACCCCATCCCCCCTACCCCCTGTGGATCTGTGAGCCTACCAGGACCCTGAGACAACAGTCCTAAAAAGCAGGATTGTTGAACACAGGGTACTCTATCTTTTAAATAAAGCACAGACACCTTGCTAAGTTTGGATGACAGTATACAGAAAAGGGCACTGTCTGCAGAATATCCTAAACCACTCCACCTCAAATCTACACACACAGTAACATTGATTACTGAGTTAACCCTTTCACTGCTCCTATACCATCCACTGGCTCATACCACCGTGTGCCGGCAGGGGGCGCTGGAAGCCTAACCACAGTATCAACTACAGGGGTTCTATAAAGAAATCTTCAGAATTTAAAGTGTCATAAAACTACATCTAGTACACACTTCTACAACTTCTGACTGCACCATATTACTTACCCTTCACCCACCCATCTTGCTCAGTGGAAAACTTATAAAGGATTATCTTTTTCCCAAGAACACCCATCTTCTGGATCTCTACTTGAACTTATAATAACTGATTCTCTCTATACAACACCAGACCCCATAATGTGAGAGCCTCGTGGTGCCCTGGGGGGGCTGGCAGAGAACAGGAACCAGATAGACTCTAACTTCTTCGATACGTCACAATGGTTAAATCAAATACAAAAGCTACTAAATTTCCACCAAGGCAACTACTAACACCACACAAGTGGATCTAGATAAATATCTAAAAAAGCAGGCTGGTCTGTCTTCCTTGTCCAAAACTTCGAGACGACTCTTGGTCGAAGAAACCATGGAACCAGACCATGATAGTGACTGCGAGGGCACAGACGACGATGAGGAGCTCCCGATCACCAGATCTTACCTCAAAAAGATATTGCATAAGGCTCTAGAACCCCTGGCCAAAGAGATGGCAGATATTAAACAGGACCTGGCACAGACGGGTCGCAGAGTCGAATCTTTGGAATCGGCCAATACCGAGGTGGTCAAACAAACTAACGCTACTCTATCTGGTCTCCAACACCACGAGGACCACCTCAATAAGATCTATACGATGCTGGAAGACCATGAGAATAGGGACAGACGAGATAATCTGCGCTTGAAGGGAGTTCCTGAAACAATAACGCAGGATGCCTTGACTCCATCCATTATAGACACATTCCGTTCATTATTACAGCCAGATGACCCATCAGACATGGAATTAGTGAGAGTACATAGAGCGCTACGCCCGAAACCGCCATCGGACGAATCCCCAAGAGACGTAATCTGCCGTTTCCTGGACTACAGGACAAAGGAACTGGTCATGAGGAGGGCCAGGGAGAAAACCACCGTTACATGCAATGGCTCACCAATCCAGATATACCAGGATCTCTCATGGATAACCCTGGCTAAACGGCGCCTCCTGAAACCGCTGACTACAATTTTTCACCAAAAGAATTACCCATACAGATGGCTATTCCCATTCGGCATTTCCGTCACGGCTGGAGACAAAAGGATCCAAGGTCGAACATCAGCTGACATCAAATGGATGTGCCAGGAGCTAAGTATCGAACTGGAACATTATCCCAATCTAGAGGAAGTGGGAGCTGCATACCAGATGACACCTCTACAACATCCGCCACCGTGGCAAACCCACCTGACGCCAAAGTCTCAAAGATCAAAACGTAAAAACTCCAAGCTAGCTGAGTCCCGAGGAGAGGACAGCCCGAATGGATGATGGATAGTCGAGTACTACTACGTTTTTCCTTTTCTCCCTGAGGCTCATGATTGAGACATTAACAATCTTACGATCCCCAGCCATCACATCCGGCCTGGAGGATCAATATTTCTTTCACCTCCTCTCATCCACATTGAGATCTGACCATGATTCTAATTCTCGCTTGAACACCATGCTACAACTGTTGAGAATTATGATCAAAACTATCTGGCGATCATTGTGACGGACATATACTATTTCGTTAGCCCGCTTGGGCGTCTTGGGGGATGCCATACTTCCCCACATTCACCTATTAATAGCTTTATAAACCTCTTCTGGTTCTTGTATTGGGTTCTAACTACACATAGGCTAACCTACTAGACACTACTATGTTACAAGTTTCGGATTATCCTGTTGCCAAGTTTAAGGCATAATAGCCTAATAGTTAAACGTTGGGTTAAAAGGTAGAACCTCCTCTGTCAGCCCATCCCTATCGCTCGCGACTCTTACGCAGCGGCGGGATGGTCGCGATAGAGAAGAGTCCGTTTGTTTGGACTTATTGCTCGCAAAGGCTTAATTTTAAGACGTATGTATATGTATTGACCTCAATTTGTTTTGTATCCTCAGGAAAACTATCTTTACTATTTCCTCCTATCCTTTCTGTTTCTTCCCAACCACACCCGTCCCAAAACCCTGTGAGAGAATCCCTGCTGCAATGTCCGAATGAACTCGAACATCCACCATGACCACCAACCGTAAGTCATACCAAGTGGTATCACACAATCTACACGGCTTCAATTCTCCTATTCCTAGGGCACAAACATTACATTTTCTCAAGAAAGCAGGTCATGACATCTTACTACTACAAGAAACCCATTTTATAGAATCTAAAACACCCAACTTTGAAAAGAATTATTATAGTACTTGGTACCATGCATATTCGCCCCAAAAGAGGGCCAGAGGAGTAGCTATAGCTATAGCAAAAAATGTCCCTTTCTTTCCCATTGACAAACTAATTGACAATGAGGGCCGATACATCTTTGTAAAGGGTTTACTGGAGGGTTCCTTGATTACCCTAGGGAGTTTATACACCCCAAATAAAAAACATTTTTCCTGGATAAAAAAGGTTCAAAACAAACTTTCATTATTTGCGGAAGGTTCAGTCTTGATTGGCGGAGATTTAAACATAACGCTAGAACCACTACTAGATACCTCAACGGGGAAAAGCAACATTTCACGACGAGATTTGGCCCAAATAAGATCCTCTTTCCATACAGTGAGCTTGATTGATGTATGGCGATATCATCACCCCCACGACAGAGCCTACACATATTTCTCCCACCCCCATAACAATTACCATCGATTAGACTATCTGTTTGTGTCCAAAACCCTCCTTCCAGCAGTAGTAGGAACTGAAATCCTCCCGGCACTATACTCGGATCACGCAATGGTGACTTTAAAATTGGAATGCGGAGGACCTGTCTCACCTACTAGGTCATGGAGACTGAATGAATCCCTATTAAACATTAAAGACATTAAACTAAAAATTCAATCGGCCATTAAAGATTATTTCCAACACAACAATACTCCAGACGTAGACCCAACAATTATCTGGGAGGCACATAAGGCAACACTAAGAGGAGTTATAATATCAATAGCATCGTTTCAAAATAAGCAGAGGAAGATTGAAATAGAAAAGTTGTATAAAGATATTATTCACCTAGAGAAACAGCACCGAATGACGCTGACCCAATCTAATATGATCAGACTTACAGAATGTAGACAACGCCTTAAAGACCTCCTCAATAAAAAAGCAGCTAAATATTTTACCAACTGGAGAAACCGCCTAATGGTTCATGGTGATAAAGCCTCTAAGTTAATGATGTCATTGATTAAAAAAAGACAGTCTCGAACCTTTATACACAGGATTAAAACAGAATCAGGCCAGATAACACAAAACTATGAACAAATCATTACAGAATTCTTATCGTTCTATAAAAATTTATATCAGATAAGACCGCACGAACCTGAAGTAAACCTAAGCCAGAGAAAACACAAAATAGAATCATTCCTCTCGTCTCTATCTTTACCAAAAGTAGATGAACACCAACAGAAATGGTTGACAAGACCTTTTGAATTAGAGGAACTCCAGTCCATCCTGTCTGAGGGCCCATCGGGCAAATCTCCGGGACCAGATGGTTTTCCATTACTCTATTATAAATCATTTTCTCCAGAACTGAACAAACACTTGTTGAACATGTGTAACGCAGTTCTCCATGGCGGCACTCTTCCACCCCAGTCCTTAGAAGCACATGTCACGCTTTTACACAAAGACGGTAAGGACCCGACACAGTGTGGGAGTTACAGGCCCATCTCCTTGCTTAATGTTGACCTGAAAATATACGCTAGCTTAATAGCAAGACGCCTGACGGGTCTGATCCCACAACTGATTACGTTGGAACAGACTGGATTTGTGCGAGGACGGGAGGGAAGAGACAATGCAGGCAAAATATTACACTTAATGCAATATGCTAAAATACACCATAAACGGATGGTCCTATTGAGCACTGACGCCGAGAAGGCCTTCGACAGGGTGGACTGGACATTCCTCCGCAGTA
This sequence comes from Allobates femoralis, assembly GCA_033576535.1. Taxonomy (NCBI): domain Eukaryota; kingdom Metazoa; phylum Chordata; class Amphibia; order Anura; family Aromobatidae; genus Allobates; species Allobates femoralis. Next base: position 399,341,341 of record JARQOC010000003.1, on the reverse strand, counting down.
CCCTAATGGCTTTCCATATACCCCCTCTTCTGATAGAAGCCATATTCAAAATGTATACATCCCCATTTTAATTAAAAACGGCACGAGGCAGGGATGCCCCTTGTCCCCCTTGCTGTACGTTCTAGTTATGGAACCATTGTTAAGAAGCATTCAAATGAACGAGGAAATTAAAGGATTCCAATTAAACAATGTACACCATAAGTCAGCCGCATTTGCGGATGACCTGCTGGTAATTCTGTCTGAACCAGATAGGGGCATTCCTGCCTTTGTGCAAACCCTAGAGAAATACGGCCGACTTTCCAACTATAAAATTAACTTGTCTAAGTCAGAAGCTCTAAGCCTTAACATTCCCAAACCTGCCATAGACAAATATAAAACTGCTTATCCCTTCAAATGGCCAGAAAAACACATCACATACCTAGGTATAAAAATAGGGCACACGGACAAAGACCTTCTTTCTCTTAACGTGCTACCCACACTGGAAAAAGCTAAAGAAACGGTCAAATCGTGGAGAGCGCCATTTCTATCATGGGTAGGCAGGAAAAATCTACTTAAAAGCATAATTCTACCAAAATTTATATACTTATTCCAAATGCTCCCAATTCACATCCCAGACCATATTCTAAACAAAATCCATACTTTCATTTTAAATTTTATTTGGAATAATAAGAAACCACGCATCAAATATCAGACGCTTGCACTGCCACGAGACAAAGGGGGCATGGGGGCTCCGGACATACGCAAATACTATGCAGCAGCCATGTTAACAAGAATTGTAGACTGGATCAGGAGGCCGCCACATAAATTTTGTCTCTCAATTGAAGAATCTATGTCGCAAATACCCCTAAGGTCCCTAGCATTACTTCCAGATCTCTATAATGACCCAAAATTGATTAATAACACCTTCACGAAAGCAACTGTAGCTATTTGGAAAAAAGAGTGCGACCGGCTGCTTCCCCCACTGACCCCAATTTTGGATCTGCGAGACCTCGTCGGCCATCTTCCGGCGAGGTCTCGAACGAATGATCCGGTGGGCTCGGGGTGGAGACCAGTCGACCCCATTCCAATTGACCACCTATTAATAGATGGAGCCCTACTTACACATAGAGAAATACAACAATCTAACTCTTTACCAGATATATCCTTTCTCCAATACGGTAAATTAAAAGCATATATCCACAAACATCTGAAAAATCTAAATTTCATGAGACCTCTAACATTGTTTGAGCAATTGTGTATACAACAGCTTGAACCCACCAAAGTACTATCATTGCTATACAAACAATTAACTCTAAATATGGCCCACGTTAAAAGAGACTTCTTAGGCCTATGGGAACGTGACCTTCAAATAGAGTTTTCGGAGCAACAAATAAGACAAATATACAGAGGCTCCCATGGTCCCTCCCCTTGTGTAAAATTACAAGAAAACTCATATAAGGTAGTAACAAGGTGGTATCGTACCCCCTCACAAATACACAGATGGAATCCTCCGACAACGGACTCTTGCTGGAGATGTAACTCTGACGTGGGAACATATTTTCATATATGGTGGCAATGTCCCCTGATTCAAGATTACTGGAGGCTGGTGTCAACGCTACTTACAGACGTTCTACAACGGGAGGTGGCTCTTACACCCCTCACAGCTCTCCTCAACTTTTTCCAATGGCCAAAGGAGATATATATCTCTAAACTAGCATCTAATATCATAGCTGCATGTAGGCTTCTTGTTTCTGCCCTTTGGAAATCCAACTCGACCCCAACAAAGACCCAAATTATAAGTGAAGTAGACATGGTGTATTGTGCAGCAGAACTAGCAGCTCTCTCATTCAGCTCACATGAGAACTTTGAGAAAATATGGTCACCTTGGATGTGCTATCGGTCGACCACTGACTTCATGAAAACATATATCTCTGAATGACTTAAATATCACGATCTCTCTTACATACCCGTTTCCCCCTCCCCCCCCCCAACCACCCCCATCTTACCCTCTATTCTTTCCTCTGTTGACTTATTCACCCCTTTCAATTCTCTATTCTCTACTTAGAGTACTTAACTCTACCTTTTCTTTTACAATTCTCCCAGATGAAGGGAACACTACATAATCTTTGTAATACGAATGTACTTATGAACAGTGATTTTATGTACGTTAAATGCTACAATGTTCCCATTTGCAAGGGAAAAAATGTTTGACTGTTTGAATGTAACTCTTTATTGTTCAATAAAAAGATCATTAAAAGAAAGATGAAGTGCCGTCCAATCAACTTTGCAGCATTTGGCTGAATCTGGGCTGAAAGTATATCCCGGTACACTTCAGAATTCATCCGGCTACTCTTGTCTGCTGTTATGTCATCAATAAACACAAGTGACCCAGTGCCATTGAAAGCCATGCATGCCCATGCCATCACGTTGCCTCCACCATGTTTTACAGAGGATGTGGTGTGCCTTGGATCATGTGCCGTTCCCTTTCTTCTCCAAACTTTTTTCTTCCCATCATTCTGGTACAGGTTGATCTTTGTCTCATCTGTCCATAGAATACTTTTCCAGAACTGAGCTGGCTTCTTCAGGTGTTTTTCAGCAAATTTAACTCTGGCCTGTCTATTTTTGGAATTGATGAATGGTTTGCATCTAGATGTGAACCCTTTGTATTTACTGTCATGGAGTCTTCTCTTTACTGTTGACTTAGAGACAGATACACCTACTTCACTGAGAGTGTTCTGGACTTCAGTTGATGTTGTGAACGGGTTCTTCACCAAATAAAGTATGCGGCGATCATCCACCACTGTTGTCATCCGTGGACGCCCAGGCCTTTTAGAGTTCCCAAGCTCACCAGTCAATTCCTTTTTTCTCAGAATGTACCCAACTATTGATTTTGCTACTCCAAGCATGTCTGCTATCTCTCTGATGGATTTTTTCTTTTTTTTCAGCCTCAGGATGTTCTGCTTCACCTCAATTGAGAGTTCCTTTGACCGCATGTTGTCTGGTCACAGCAACAGCTTCCAAATGCAAAACCACACACCTGGAATCCACCCCTGACCTTTTAACTACTTCATTGATTACAGGTTAACGAGGGAGACGCCTTCAGAGTTAATTGCAGCCCTTAGAGTCCATTGTCCAATTACTTTTGGTCCCTTGAAAAAGAGGAGGCTATGCATTACAGAGCTATAATTCCTGAACCCTTTCTCTGATTTGGATGTGGAAACTCTCATATTGCAGCTGGGAGTGTGCACTTTCAGCCCATATTATATATATAATTGTATTTCTGAACATGTTTTTGTAAACAGCTAAAATAACAAAACTTGTGTCACTGTCCAAATATTTCTGGCCCTAACTGTATATTACTTCCATAGAGGAGTCTATACTGGCCTTCTGTTACATTAATGAAGGAACCAAGACCCCTGCTGATACTGCTTGTCTGCAGCAAATGCTAGACTTAAACCTTGCACACTTAATAGGACTTTACAAGAGGCTGATACTTATAGTTTGCCAAAGTGCAAAAAACAAAGCAAAATGGCTACCATTGGTAACAGCTGTGTGAAGCGTAAGCAGGATGTACTAGTAAAGGCATGGCTCTGTGAATGCTTAACACAGTTTCCATTTGAGGAAGCAGCTAAAAAGAATATCATGACGGCCAATAGACTTTTTCACAGATGCATAGTGTGTGGCAAGATGGTGGAAGACTTGGCATTATTCACCTCCAAGTGAGCAGATTCCTTGGTGCACTACTGAGTCATTTCACCTTCTGGTGCCAAATATGTCACATAGAACTCGTAAGAATTGAAAATGTCATGGAGCAGGTATCAGACTGTCACAGAAGTAATTCATTTTATTATGAAGATGATGTCTTGCAGCAGTCATCTACATCTATTGAGCCACAGACGACTTCCATGACCTTGGAAGAAGACATGTCAGCCGTACCGGAGCAGTCTGCTAAAGGCACATGGCAGTGACATATATGTGAAGAAATGTTTGATTCTGAGGACACAGTTCAACAACATTGGAAATCTTTCACCATATATATTATACCTGTACATATCTTTAACTTACTCATATCCTTTATTTATTAGCATCTCTATTCAGGACAATTACTGCACATGACCAAACTTATTTTGAGGTTGTATAATGTTATGTATATACTGTAATTAGATAATCTATTATTTGATTAGTAGCCTCTATGTCATTAAATATGCAAACTGTGTTATTTTTATACATTTTTAAAATGGGATCATAAAAAATGAATCTTTTACTTAGGCCAGGGTCACACTTGCATTTTTTTCATGCTTTTTTGGAACCTGCGTTTTTAAAAAAGCATGTAAAAACGCACCCATAGTCCCCCATGGAAAAAATGCATGCCCTAATAGCAAAAACGCATGTCTTAATAGTAAAAACGCATGCCTTAATAGCAAAAACGCATGTCTTAATAGTAAAAATGCATGTCTAAAGTGCCTTGCATTTTTGGCATGAGTTTTTGCACTTATGTGAGTAGCTGCCTTCAAAAACGCATGCAAAAACGCATTGTACATTAGTACCATTTAGTACCATCCAAAAACGCATGCGTTTCCCATAGGGGCCCATGTTAAAAAAACGCATGCGTTTTTAAAACAGCACCAAAAAATAGTTAATGTACTTTTTTTGGGTGCTGATTTAAAAACGCATGGAAATACGCAGGGTGCCATCAGACACCTTAAAAAACGCATGCTGAAATGGAAAAAAGCATGCAGAAACGCATGCTTATTTTTAAGGCACTAAAAAACTCATGCCAAGTGTGACCCTAGCCTTACATTGGCTTCGTAAACGTCTACAATGAATATTATCAATAATATTTTCCTACGGTGCTACATATATGAGATGTTTCACTATTTCTCCAATGTCGTGAATTCCCATTGGCTGCAATGAACAATGAGTTCATAACCAGGTTCTCCTGCTGCAGCTGATGACATCACAGAGCTTAGAATGTTTGGATCATGTATGTTCCATCACAGCACACATTAACTGCATGATCAAAAACAGTCAACTGTCCGCAGGAAATTCTCCTAGTACTATATCCCACATCCAATATTTGAGATATCGAATACTTGCAATTTGGAGAATGTTATCATAGTGATGGTCTCTCATGTAGCCCCTTAGAAAAATCACTTGCTCAAGTTCAGGAACCCTAGCTGTACCATTCCAGTAAATGTAAGTTATTCTCAGCTAATACTTTTCTGTGTAATCTGCAGAAGGACAAAGATGATGTGTTAGGCTGGGGTCACACACACAGATATCTGGGCAGATATTGTTCACAGATCTCTGGTTGCAGTGAAATCATGGACACATTGTTACATTTCTACACAGCCACAAAATGGAACAATGTGTCCATGATTTCACTGCAACCAGAGATCTGTGAACAATATCTGCCCAGATATCTGTGTGTGACCCCAGCCTTAGAGGAGTCAGAAAGTCTGAAAATCAGCCTGGAGAAGAGCAAGGAGACAGAGCAGGCGGCACACCAAGAGAAGGAAACATTGGTAAGATCGACATCTACATGCATATTATATGTTCAAATATATATTTGTTCAAGAAGCATACTGCACCAGAGGCAAAGGCCGATGGAATGTTTCTTGGTGTTAATTGTAATATCAATTGAATCTGTCAGATTTGGCATGTGGACATCATATAGATCAGGAAGAGTTGAGCAGAATGATATATAGCTTTGGGGGAATAAATTAACTATAACTTGTCTTTTAAATATATAGATCCCTGCTCTTTTTGTGGTTTGGTGTCTAGAGAATGGCCGCTGTCAATCACAATATAGCACTGCCTAACCTATTCCATCATAAAAGAGATGACAGTAACACTGAACCAGTACAAATCTACCGAAGAAGTAGGCCTGTTTCACATCTAAGGATGGTGTGCGTTTTGCTTAATTAGCGTTTTTAGGTGTTTTTACCGCTAAAAACACTTCGCTAGCGTTTTTTGGTCGCATTGACTTTAATGGAAACGCATGTAAAATCACATGCAAAAACCACATTAGCGTTACAAAACGCATTCGTTTTTGCCAATGCTGCCCAAAACGTCGGGAAATAGCAGCGTTTGCAAAAACGCATGCATTTTGTGTTTTTGAAAACGCTCATGCGTTTTTGCATGCGTTTTAACATGTGTTTCTAATAAAATAAATGTGACCAAAAACGCTAGCGTTTTTATGCGTTTTTAGCAGTAAAAATACCTAAAAACGCTAATTAAGCAAAACTCACACCATTCTTAGATGTGAAAACACCCGTAATGTACATCACTATAAGGTCACACTTGGCTGCGTTTTTTGAGGATGTTTTTGGCAGCCTGCGTTTTTGTGCTGCGTTTTTGATGTTAGGTCTGGAGCAGCCTTAAAAAGCGCAAGCAAAACCGCATGCAAAAACGCATGGTGCTATTTAGTGCCATGCATTTTTGCATGCATTTTCCATAGGGACCCATGTTTTGAAAATCACCAAAAAAGCACCAAAAAATACATCATGCAACGTTTTTTGGTGCTGAGCCAAAAAACGCATCCAACAAACGCATGGCACTCTAGCCATGCGTTTTTTGCATTGGGGCCTATGGATGCGTTTTTCCATGTGTTTTTGACAAAAGACAGGTGTGAAAAATGCATGGAAAAAACGCATCCATGACGCCAGTGGGACCCTAGCCTAATACTGCTAGAAGTCATGTTCCTTGTAGAACAAATTCTTCTTTGTAAACAAAATTTTTTATCAATATTTTTCCAGGTTCTAAACAATACAGTTCAAGAATTACAGCGCCATACGGATGAATGTCACCAGGAAACTGCAATGTAAGGGCACTTTCACATCAGCTGTTTTGTTAAAATCCAACATTTGCAGCAATGATTGTTAAAACCGCATTTTTAACGCATCCGAAATTTGTGGCAAATACCGCATGTGCCTGCATGTTGCAGATCCGGAAAAACTGGTGCAGATACATGTGTTATGCATTTGGAAAATGCTTTTTTTCCCACATCTTTAGTCCCCATCCACAAGTATAGACAGACAGTGTTCTATTGTCTACACCTCTCATTTGTCATGGATACTGGTTTCATACTTCAGTTTCCTGGATTTAACAGCATTCTCATTTTCCCTGAATTACAGCATTGTTTGACTGATTTCACACAGCATTTTTCCTGAATTCTCATTTTCCCTGAATTACAACATTGTTCGACTGGTTTCTGACTGCGTTTTTTCCTGGATTTTTCCAAACAAGTTTTCCTGGAGTGCAGCAAAATGGTCATTTCATCAACTGAATTTGCATTTTAAAATGGCTTTTCAAGTTCCGTGCTCTATAGGAATAGCGTATCATAATGAGCTCTGAAGATGATTGGCCCAGAGACGTCACAGATTTTGGGTGCACCCAATCACTTTGCAGCTAATGACCCATGGAATGTTCTACACTTTGTACCTACAACTGCGAAACCACCCAGACAAATTCATGGACTACTTCTGGATGAGCATGCAAAGTTTTGATGCCCTTCTTGAATGGATACGCAGATTAATCACAAAGCAGGGTACACGTTTCCATCGAGCCATTTCGGCTGAGGAGTGGGCAATGTTACCATTTTTTTGTACATCTTTTTTTTTTTTTTTGCTTCAATAATTTTTATTGAAAATTATGCAAACATATTAAAAGACATTACAAAGAAAACCATGTACAATGCAACGCGCATCATAATTATTAACATAAAACAAGACCTGGGGAGGGAGATTAAGGGGGCCCCCCTTATGCGAAACATGACAAAATGCGAAACCTGACAAAGGTTACCTTGCAATATGCACAATAGGAACATTGCTAATGAAGAAACAGTAAATTACCAGAGCAAATATAAGTGCATTAGGGGATTGGGTTGCCAAGGGGTGAGAAGCCCATAAAACCCAGGACTTTAGGACCTTGTCCCTAGACGGTCAATTCAGCTAGAGTTAGTATTCATAGTGAAGAATGGTATTAAGCCTCTCTACGACATTCCCTAAGGCTGGGGAGGAGTGAGAACTCCATTTTGCCGCAAGACTAATCCTGGCGGCAGTCAATATAAGCGAGACCACCCCCATAACCTCCTGTGGTATCCTGTCAATACCTATATTTAAAACTGCCAATTGGGGGGTGAGAGGTAGGTTAATAGACTTAACAGTTTTCACAAGGCTAGCAATAGTCAGCCAAAAGGAAACTATTTTTGGGCAGTGGCCACCATGCGTGGGCCAGCATGCCTCTTTCCCCACAAAGCTTCCAACATAGCAGCTACTGGCTCAGAGAGAAACCAGCCAGATGTACCGGAGGATAATACCATCTCAGATGTTTCTTCTTTAGCGTCTCCAGATGATTGATGCATCTAGAAGAGCCCTGAATCTCTCTCAGGCCAGTCTCCCATTCTTCTTGTGTCACTCAGAAATCTAGGTCCTCTTCTCACCGAAGCATATAGCTAGGTTTTGATGGAAAAGATAGGCAGTTAATCTCCCTGTAAGTATGGGAGAGGCCCTTAACCCGCCGTGCCTTTGAGAGAATTTTTGGTCAAAGGATGGGGTTATGGAGGAGGATAGGTCAGAGAGGTATTTAGATGATTGGAGGAGGTGACGAAGATGTAGATATTGAAAATTTGTATTTGTTAAGCTGTGATATTTGTTACATAAAAGGTCAAAGGTCAGACGGGAATCCACCCCAAATAGGTCACCTAGGTACGAGATACCTGCATCTTCTTAAGGCTTCAAATTAAAGCTAGAAATGTGGGCATTAAGGGATTTAAGACTGATGGTCTCCGGAGGCCGTGTAATCTAAGCACCAATCACATCCCTCCAACTGTGCAACATGAATTGCATGGTCGGGAGGTCAAGCCGGCAATTAACTGGGCTAAAATTTTCTGCTTCCAACAAATGGCACAAGGAAAGACCCCTAACCTGGTGGGCTCTATCTGCATCCATCCTAGGTTATGCACCGGAGACCACTAGTTTCTCACCTCTTCCAGTATTAAAGCTTTGTGGTAATCTGCGAGATTGGGTACATCCATTCCCCCTTGTGAGTAAGGCAGGTACATAACCTTCCCTGCCACCCCCAGCTTTTTATTGGCCCAAATATATTTATTAGTCAACCGCTGTAGTTTGGTGATCGATTTAGAAGGGATATTAAGGGGGAGACTTCTGCAGAAATATAAAACTTTAGCAATCCATTACAGGGAGGGCAGGGGGTATCTCGCCATTTCTTTAGAAAGGGAGGTAATTAAATATTCGTAGTTGCGTGGGATCAGCCGGTGTGAAGAGGTGAGGTCCAATCCCAAGTAAGGAATGCTCTCCACCTCCCATTTGAATGGGAGAGATAATTTTAATCCCTTCCTGACGGAGCTAATTTCCACCTAAATGACCAGACCATTTTTTGCAATTCTGACCAGTGTCATTTTATGAGGTTATATCTCTGGAACGCTTCAATGCATTCCACTGATTCTGAGATTGTTTTTTCATTACATATTGGGCTTCATGTTAGTGGTAAATTTAGAGCAATATTTTTTTAGTGTATTTGTGAAAAAATGGAATTTTGGAGAAAATTTTGAACATTTTGGAATTTTCAACTATTAAACCCTTCATGACCCAAGAATTTTTTTTTTTTTAATTATCGTTTTTTGCTCCCCTGCTTTCAAGAGCCATAACTTTTTTATTTTTCCGTCAATAAAGACATATGATGGCCTGCTTTTTGCGGGACGAGTTGTACTTTCAGATGCAATCATATATTTTACTATTTACCAAAAAATTCCAAGTGCAATGAAATTGCAAAAAAGTGCAATCACACATTAGTTTTTTTGCGTTTTTTAGCCTCCATGTTCACTATATGGTAAGAAAGCAAGGTTTCTGTATTACCGGGATTCCTCCGCGCTGACCTCAGGAGTCAATTTTGATTGTATTCTTTGTCCACCCACACACCAAACAAAAGGAAGCCGACGCGTTTCGTAGCCATGTGGCCACTTCATCAGGGCATTAGTTACAGAGTTACATAGAAAGGACTTTATATACACAAAAATATCTTCCCAAAAAAATAGCATCGTGACGTCATTTCCTGTGGAAACCCCCCTTTGTGTTACAAATAGGTAAAATCACTTATAAAAGTGTACAATCAAAATTTACATTGGATAAAAAAGAAGAAGAAAGAGCCCCACACATAAAACACAAATTTCAAGGCACAAAAATTTTTTCTTTAAAACGTTTTTCACATTGGGTTCGAACTCACTCAAAAGGAGATCTTAAATTATGAGTCTTGCCACTGAACTACTGCCACCTCAGACCATCTGCCACTTTACTTAGGCTAACCCCTGAGTTACATACAAAGAACTTTTTATACACAAACATATCATCATAACGTCATTTCCTGTGGAAATGCACCCTCTGTGTTACAAACAGCTAAAATCACTCATAAAAATGTATAATCAAAATTTACATTGCATAAAAAAGAAGAAAAAGCCCCACACATAAAACACAAATTTCAAAGGCGTAAAAACTTTTCTTTTAATGTTTTTTTCATTTGGTTCGAACTCACTCAAAAGATGATTTAACATTAAAAGTCCTGCGTCTTACCACTAAACTACCACCACCTTGGACCGTTTGCCACTTTTAATCTGAATTCCCTATCGGCCAACTTTATTTTAAAATTGTGTTCATTAAGCAATTTACCCAGGACTCAAACTCCCTCTCAACCCAGGTTTCACATGATAATCATGAGACTTACTTCTCCATCATCATACACTTAGGCTAACCCCTGACTCTACATAAACAAGAACGGGATTAGATCAAAAAGATCCTCAATCCTCCACATCAGAAGCAATACCGCAAAACTTAATTTTGGATTTAATGAATCAGAGGAGTTCTTTTATTGATTGGCATTCAAGTCTTTATTCAAGGGAACAAAAACTGATGTTAGTAAACATCACCGTTCCCCACGGTCCGATCCGCAGTCACGCTAGAGCCACAGAAATTTTTCAATGAAGAAGGTTATAAACCATTTTTCTCCACCAGAATTAATGTGCAAGGACTTAATCCTTAATCCTTAAAGGGTTAAAAGTAACTAAGTATTTCATCATATATCGTGGGCTTTATACTGAAACTTAATTAAAAAAGATCAGATACCTCATTCAGCCCATTTGGACAAAGGGTATCAAGTTTGTATATCCAATATACCTCCAATTTACTAAGAGCTGCCAATCTGTTCAGAGTATCGGCAGATACATGGTCTATTGGAGTAATTTTGAGAATAATGTTGTTCCCATGATTCAATGCACAATGTTTGGCTAACCCTTGTTTTAGATACCCAATCTTAATATTATGACGATGAGAATTAAGTCTCAGATGCAAAGGCTGTGTGGTCCTTCCTACATACTGCTTACCACATAGACAGTCTATTACATAGATGACAAAATTTGATGTACAATTCTATGTGTAATACATTCTATGTCTAATAGGGAAGGTTTTTGATTTATCAACAAAGGATTGGAAGTTCTTAGCTCTATGATTAATCCACCCACAGCATAAACAATTCTTCTTTTTGCTGACGTCTGCAGACGTTAGGCCGTCGTTATGGGGTTAAAGAGTCTATAATCTCTGCAGGGACCCCTACAGGGAGAATTAAGGATTTACCGGCATTTAGCTTATAGTATGAGATGTTGGAGAAAAGCGCTAATATTGACATTACCGCAGGGAAGGACTGCTCAATGTTAGTACAGGTGATAATTATGTCAGCCGCAAATAACGCCACGACATGATTCTGAGACCATACCTGGAAGCCAGAGATTCCACTATGAGAGCGTATTACTTCCACCAAGGGCTCTATAGATAATGTAAAGATTATGGGCGACAGCGGGCAGCCCTCACGAGTCCCATTAGTGATATTAAAGCCAGATGAAAGAAAGCCTGAGAAGAAGACTTTGGCGTTAGGGGCTGACTACAAAGATAATATTACTGAAAGAATCGAGCCCAAAAAGCCAAACTTCTCCAGCACCAGTTTGATATATCCCCAGTACACTCTGTCAAACGCCTTTTCAGCATCCAAAGACAGAAGTACACTGGGAATTCCCCTCACCTCAGTGATCTTTATGAGGTTCAGCATTCTCCTGATGCCATCTTTGGGCTGTCTGCCCTCAACAAATCCCAGAAGGATGGCCTGAAGCCTCGCAGTGATAATTTTAGCAAAGATCCTCACGTCGCAGTTGAGGAGATAGATCAGGCAATAGCTTTGCGAGTCATCTGGGGGCTTCCCAGGCTTGGGGATTGTGATGATAGAAGCCTCTAAACCCAGCTGTGAAATAACCCCAAGGGACTGCCAATGTGAGAAAACCCGCTATAAGTAAGGGGCGAGGGTTAGGGAAAAGCATTTACACTGTGTGCAGAATTATTAGGCAAATGAGTATTTTGATCACATGCTATTTTTTATACATGGTGTCCTACTCCAAGCTGTATAGGCTTGAGAGCCAACTACCAATTAAGTAAATCAGGTGATGTGCATCTCTGCAATGAGGAGGGGTATGGTCTAATGACATAAACACCCTATATAAGGTGTGCTTAATTATTAGGCAACTTCCTTTCTTTTGGCAAAATGGGTCAGAAGAGAGATTTGACGGGCTCTGAAAAGTCCAAAATTGTGTCTTGCAGATGGATGCAGCAGTCTTGAAATTGCCAAACTTTTGAAGCGTGATCACCGAACAATCAAGTATTTCATGGCAAATAGCCAACAGGGTCGCAAGAAGCGTTTGGGCCAAAAAGGTGCAAAATAACTGCCCACAAATTGAGAAAAATCAAGCGTGAAGCTGCCAAGATGCCATTTGCCACCAGTTTTGCAATATTTCAGAGCTGCAACGTTACTGGAGTATCAAAAAGCACAAGGTGTGCGATACTCAGGGACATGGCCAAGGTAAGAAAGACTGAAAAACGACCACCTTTGAACAAAAAACATTAGATAAAACGTCAAGACTGGGCTAAGAAATATCTTAAGACTGATTTTTCAAATGTTTTATGGACTGATGAAATGAGAGTGACTCTTGATGGGCCATTAAAGATCTAAAAGAAGGAAAAATTATGGCATGGCCCCCTTGTTCACTTGATATGAACCCCATAGAGAACCTGTGGTCCCTCTTAAAATCTGCAGGGAGGGAAAAAGTACACCTCACAGTGTCTAGGAGTCTGTGGTGGCTTCTGCACGCAATGTTGATCGTAAACAGAACAAGCAATTGACAAAATCTATGGATGGAAGGCTATTGAGAGTCATCGAAAAGAAGGGTGGCTATATTAATTTTTTTGGGTTTTGTTTTTGCATGTCAGAAATTTTTATTTCTAAATTTTGTGCAGTTATATTGGTTTACCTGGTGAAAATAAACAAGTGAGATGGGAATATATTTGTTTTTTATTAAGATGCCTAAACATTCTGCACAGTAATAGTTAACTGCACAAACAGATATCCTACTAAGATAGCCAAATCTAAACAAAAAACACTCCAACTTACAAAAATATTAAGCTTTGATATCTGAGTCTTTTGGGTTGATTGAGAACATAGTTGTTGATCAATAAAAAAAAATTATCTTCTACAATACAACTTGCCTAATAATTCTGCACACAGTGTATAATAATCATTTGGGAGCCAGTTGGGGCCAGGGGCTAAATGACTTTTAGTTTCTTGGATGGAAGCAGCAACCTCCGTTACCATAAGAGGGGCATTAAGTTTCACTAGATGGAAATCTGTTAAGCAAGGGAGCTGAAGTCCCTGCAGAAAGCTATGTATATCCTCATTTGTGGGTTGGATTATGGTGGGTCGTGTTTTAAATTGTACAAACGTGAATAAAAGTTGGCGAATGACTCCACTATCTCTGCCGAGTTTCTAAGGATCTTACTGGAATAGTCTCACATAGACTCAATAGAATTATTACATTCTCTTTTCTTAATTCTCCTAGCTAACAGAGCTCTAGCTCTGTATCCTATACAGAGAGATGAGGGCCACCCTTGTCCGCGCTCGATCTTTTATAAGCGGCAAAGTTTTTTGAATGAAGAGGCTCTGAACAAAAGCCTTGTGGGAAGCCCAAAGTGTTTCGTCTGATACCTCCTTGTTGTCATTATCTCTGAAAAAATCAGACAGGTTCGCCCCAATCTCCGCAAGTACAGCACATCTCGATAACAGCCCAGTATTTCATTTAATCTCCAAGTCTGCGGAGGAGAAGATCTACAAGCCACTGATAACACTAGACTCCCAGGTGCATGGTCAGAAAACGTAATCAACCCCACTTCTGCAGCCACGCAGGCGGAGAAGGCACCACTGTACACCATAAAATAATGAATCCTAGAATAAGATCTATGTCTGTGCGAGAAAAGTGAGAAGTCACTCTCTGCCGCATGGAGATATCTCCAGATATCATGAAGATGCATCTCCTTACATAAGGAGCCTAGATCATTACGTTTGGATGGAGAGCCAGAGGAGGAATCCAAATCTCTATAAGGAGTAATATTAAAATCGCCCCAACTGATAAGCCTCCCTCTGACTTCTCCCTCCAAAACATTCAGAACCATACAAACAAATTTAATCTAGGAACAGTTGGGGGCATAGAAATTAATTTGCTCACCGAAAAAATAGATACAAGTAATCCTATAGAAATCTGTACTTTTAAGCTGAGGTATTACTTCTAAAATATAACTTTTATTAATTTGTTTAAAAAAAGGGAGCGATATGTCCCAACCTATACAGTTGAACAATTGACACACAAGAAGGGGAAAAGGGGGATATCGATAACCTTGTTCTTTCCATTACTTGCCCTGGCTGGCAACGGCGTTTTAAACATGTAAAAAAAAAACTGCTGATGTCCCCACAAGATCTAGAAAAAACTCTCTCATATGCATAGAAAGGTGCATAACAATTTGTACACAATAGACATCCAGTCAATCAGTTACATGGCTTATTGCAAAAAAATGGACTCATCACAGCTACTGTATAACCATACAGCCTAGAATAAAGAGCCAACTTCTTATCTGAGCCTGAATAAAGTTTTGTCAATAAACAATTGCAACCTGCCCATATGCAGTGGCACCCATTTGGAAAACCTGTGTGCTAGTTACCAGATTGTGAAATAATGCCTGACCAGGCCTCGTTGTGGCTGCCCATGTGAGAAGGGGGTGAAGGAGCACTTCCCCCTAGTTGGAACCAATATTGCCATCTGCTGTACCCAGGGCGTTTCCAGAGCTTGTGGATGTGTAATGAAATCTTTGACATTGCTTCTTCACTGAACCAATGTCATTCTTTGCACTCACTAGGCGGCTGTATGGTTGAGTGAGCTTTCACTCTATGGGGTTCACCCATGGTTTCCTTTCCTAAAAATCGTTTTCCCAAATTTCATTCCACAGATCCCTGATGAACAAGTACAGACCGGAGATCAGCAGTCACACACTACAAAGGAAAAAGATGGAGAAGAACTCCTCCGAAAGATTCTTACTCTACCACAAAATTATAAGCTCCCTCTTGATATGAACCTCATATGCACCATGTTCTTGTTATGAACTTCATATGCACCATGGTGGTATTTTTCTGTAGACCGATAAGGCCTCCTCAAGGGAGGCTTTATTACCGCTTGTGCTTCAACATAATGTATTTCATGTTTATTTGTAATCTCGGTCTGCAGTAGGAAAGTTATATTATCTAATATGGTATTGGTACAGTTTCTTGCAACCATGCCCATGGTCTAGGTCAGGTGTACCCTGAATTTTGTTCAACTGGTTGCATTCAGGTATCTATTATGGTCAGCTGATTTTTTGTTAGTAATGTAATATATCCCTGGCACACTAAAAAATGAACTTGAAGAATTGATTCCTATGTGACGAAAAGTTTATTAATTCGCAGTGTCGTTGAAAATCATAACGTTTCGGCTCTACATGAGCCTTCCTCAAATGATTCTGTACAGAATACAAATCAAATAAAACAAAAAATCATACAACGTCATGTAAAAAATGCATTCTGGTGCACCACGCCGGGTGACAAAGGTCTTAGGAGTGCATGTGAAAATTGATATGTGAGCTGGCATGAGTGTGGGGTGTTTGGGGATGTTATGTGGTGACGTGAGAAAGTATAAATGAGTAATGATAGGTGGATGTGAAAAGTGAAGGATTAGAGAGAAGACAGAAACAAGAGGGATAGTCAAGAATAGAGAAAATGGAAAAATAGATTATGGTTATTACTAAGGGGAGAAGAAGAAATATGGTATATACCTTATCACAAAGTGATGGACGTACTCAGGAGATATACATGTATCGTTTTGAAGTTGCATCAAGGAATGACCCTACAGTTAGTAGATCACAGTTATCTTTACATGAATTACCCACAAGAGTTAAAATACAAGAGAGGAGACTAAATATTGGGATGGTCACAGATTAAGGATATAAGTGTTTGACTAAAAAGAGTCTAGATTATATTCATCATTGTGACCAATATTGTATTTGTAAGATTTAATTAGTTACTTGTGTGGAACTAATGTCAAGTACACTGACTTTAGCAGATAGAGGGCATCATATGATAGATGGTAACCTGTGGAAGTGTAACAGGTTTAAGGATACAGGTATAGTGAGAGTGGAGATAATATCAGTGTGAGGAAAAAGAGACATACCAGTCAGGTGTCAGACCTATGACTCCTGTCCTGTAAGTACAATAGTTATCATTTAAGAAGATAAAGACAAAACGCACAAAATGCTCATAGACAGATGACTAGAGAGCATATACCTTGCATTCTTATGTGGGGCGCATGGTGGCCTATCTGGTAGGTGGATCCAGGAGTGAGGATATGGTATGACCAGCCACTTCTTATAGCGGTCGGTAAATGAGGGACGCAGTGAAAACCGGACGTACGTCACCGGGTTTCCGCGTTACTGCGCATGCGCGGCGCTTGGCACCATCTTTGTTGAGGAATTTTTGTCAGAAATTGAGTCGTGCGCATGTGCGAGCCGCGGAAACAGGAAATGTACCTTTCATTAAGGTGATGACGCAAGTAGCGTCCGTAGAGACATGTAGGATGTGAAAAATATCAATAGAAGTGTTTTGCCAGATCTCAGGAAGTGTTGGCAAGTTAAGGCCGTGCAGTTACAACGTGCATTGCATTCTGGTGCAACGGTGCCTTGTGGTGGTGCTTCATTTCATGGTCCTTTCTAAAATGAAACCAGGACATATTAGTATAACCAAGTTGTATATATCTTATACTATGCTACTACACAGAACAGATTATTGATCAAATATTTGATAACAATAAGCAGATGCAATCTTTGTTATATAATTAATTGTTATCTTGGTCACTCTGTGATATAAAAATGTAAATAAATAAATGAAAAATAAATAAATAAATAAATAAAAATGGGTAAAATAATCCATTTGGGTATGAACTACTCTAAAATTATTTGTGTATAGTGTGTTAAGTAGTTGTGTCGTTCTCTGATCTGCCGTATGGATTTCTGTGACTGACAATTTGATTAGTAGCTATTGCCTGGCCAGGCATAGTGGGAGTGATGCAGATCTTTTAGATTGCATCCTTTCACATATATGTATGATGTGGAACTCTATGGAGTGAACTGTTACCTCGTACCCTATATTATATACCTTGTTCCATACAAGACTCTTTCGTGCATATAACGTTCTGCTGAAATGTCGATCTCCTGGTTTTTAGGACCGTGTTACCCTGACCTCTATCTGAGCAAATGCACATCTATATGTCCCATCTTTGGAAACTTCAGTTTGGGCTAGTAATTGAGTGACCGTGATTGTATCATATAACTTGGGGGTATATGATAATTAGTTCTTCGCAATATAATTCTTTATTCTTGTGTAAGCCATCCTGATGTGTCTTGGTTCCATTATTAAATGTCTAAAATAGGTTTTACCGGGTACCCATATACAGTATATGCATATATATATATAAACTCCTCTGCTTTAAATGCATCTATCTCTCTAAAATGAATCTCAGTTGCTATAGGTTTCCTAAACATGATTGTTTATATCTATTTGACAATCCCCTTGTATGTAAGGCTTCTTTGCAAGTAGGAACCACAAATTACAAGCCCAAAATTTAATGGGGAAGTATTTTATGAGTGCACCATATATTTTTTTTTTGTTCAGGTCTAGTGCATCTAGGTTATCTGCACCCTTGGTACAGCAGATGGAAATATTGGTTCCTACTAGGGGGAAGTACTATTTGAGTGCACCCTATCTGGGACCCGCAACCGGAAGTGCACAGATGCAGTAAGCGCCCGTTAGAGTATACATACATGATGGAGCCATGGGCTCAGTGATTTGGTACGGGCATGCACCATGAGGTATAAATAATTACTTTTTTTTTTTCTTCTAGTGCATCTAAGTAATCTGCGCCCTAGGTACAGCAGATGGCAATGTTGGTTCCTACTAGGGGGAAGTGCTCTTCGAGTGAACCCTATCTTAGACCAGAAACTGGAAGTGCACGGAAAAATTAGGGTCCTGCACCTGTAACCGGTAATATACAGACACGGTAAGTGCCAGCTATAGTGCACACATGCTGCATATCAATGAGCCTAGCGGTTTTTGTAAAGGTATGTACCGCTGGGCAGAATATTGTCAAATATGGATCTTACAGCTAAAAAATAGCTGATGCACTTCAATGCAGGGTCAGTGTGTCTGAGTAAACTGTGCCTTAGATATAGTAAATATAGATACTTGTTCCTACTAAGATACAAGGGGAACCCAATATAGAACTTATGGTACCTGGGGTAAATTAGGGGAGTGCCACACAGCACCACTTCCCTCTAGTGCCAAAGGTCATTGCATTACTGTTATATGGTTAACCAATTACATGAGCTAAAAGCAGCTTTCCACACCCGCCCCCTTCCCAACCCTGATTGGGGTAAATTAACACAGGTGTTTATTATCTTACTGCTATAAAAAGAGGACTTTTTGTGAACAGCCTCACAACCCCTGAGGAAGCCAACGCACTTGGCGATACGCGTGGGGTCTCCTTCACCCGTAAATCGTGACATCCAGAAAATTGATAGATCCCTCATGAATTTCTGACGTGAATCTCAGACATACTCCATTTACGTTCAGTTCATTAATGAAGTTCCCAAATGATTGGTTGTCTCCTTTCCACAGAATCATGATATCATCGATGCAGCACCCCCAAAATAGTATCTGGGGGTTCCACCATGCTGTTCTATCTTCCGTGAAAACGACAGTCTCCTCCCACCAGCCAAAGAGCAAGTTAGCATAGCTAGGAGCACAAGAGCTCCCCCATAGCGGTGCCCCTGCGATGGTGGTAGAACTTCCCATTGAACATGAAGTAATTATGGGTCAGTACGTATGATAATAGTGACAGGACGAAATTGCTGTACTCTAAGTATTGTGTCGCTCAGGTCTTAAGATAATACTCTACTACTTTCAGGCGCATCTCGTGGGGGATACTGCTGTACAGTGCCTCCACATCTATTGAGGCTAACTGCACATCAGTCCCCATCGAGACCACTACTAAGTTTACTTATCAGATCAAGAGTGTTCCTGATGTATGAGGGAAGGCTGGTGACGAAATCCCTCAGGACTTTATCAAGGTAAATCCCACAATTCTGGGTAATTGAATCAATCCTAGACACTATGGGGCGGCCTCGCAGCAGAGTAAGACTTTTGCGGACTTTTGGAAGTGCATAGAACACAGCAATCACAGGGTATTTGTTATACATAAAGTCCTTTTGAGTACTCGAGATTACACCTCGTGCAAATGCCCCCTATAGTATGATTTCTAGTTCCTGTTGGAACTCAACAGAAGGATCTCCTTCCAGTCTGGTATAAGTGGTACTGTCATCTAGTATACTATGGCACATCTTTCTATAACACTCATGATCCATCACGACAAGGTTTCCACCTTTGTCGCCAGGTTTTAAAATTATTTAATCATTCTTGGTAAAGTTATTCAAAGTGTGTCGTGCTAGTGAGGTTTGAGTAGTATCCTTCCTTCTTTGTTTTGTCCAACATTTTCAGATCATTTGTCATCAGACTAGTAAAGATATCCACACTCGTGAGATCACTACTGGGTGGCATCTTTCTACTAGGGGGTCTGCAGTCCATAAAGGGGCCCTTACTAATTTCTTTTGATTGATCTTTTGCCAGGTCACAAAGATCAGAGACTTCAACTAGTGCTGTCCCCCTGCAATATGGATGATGGAATTTTATTCACTTAAATAAAACTGCATATTGGATTACACTTCGCTGGAATTCCTTTTTCTAAGATCAGAGAAATCATAAGATCAGAGAAGGCACATACAGTGCCTACAAGTAGTCTTCAACCCCCTGCTGATTTAGGTGGTTTGATAAGATGCAAATAAGTTAGAGCCTTCAAACTGCAAACGAGAGTAGGATTTATTAACAGAAGCATAAATCTTACAAACCAAAAAGTTATGTTGCTCAGTTGAATTTTAATAAATTTTAAACATAAAAGTGTGGGTCAATTATTATTCAACCCCTAGGTTTAATATTTTGTGGAATAACCCTTGTTTGCAATTACAGCTAATAATCGTCTTCTATAAGACCTGATCAGGCCGGCACAGGTCTCTGCAGTTATCTTGGCCCACTCCTCCATGCAGATCTTCTCCAAGTTATCTAGGTTCTTTGGGTGTCTCATGTGGACTTTAATCTTGAGCTTCTTCCTCAAGTTTTCAATTGGATTAAGGTCAGGAGACTGACTAGGCCACTCCAACACCTTGATTTTTTCCCTCTTGAACCAGGCCTTGGTTTTCTTGGCTGTGTGCTTTGGGTCGTTGTCTTGTTGGAAGATGAAATTACGACCCATCTTAAGATCCTTGATGGAGGAGCGGAGGTTCTTGGCCAAAATCTCCAGGTAGGCCGTGCTATCCATCTTCCCATGGATGCGGACCAGATGGCTAGGCCTCTTGGCTGAGAAACATCCCCAGAGCATGATGCTGCCACCACCATGCTTGACTGTAGGGATGGTATTCTTGGGGTCGTATGCAGTGCCATTCAGTCTCCAAACGTCACGTGTGTGGTTGGCACCAAAGATCTCGATCTTGGTCTCATCAGACCATAGAACCTTGAACCAGTCTGTCTCAGAGTCCTCCAAGTGATCATGAGCAAACTGTAGACGAGCCTTGACATGACGCTTTGAAAGTAAAGGTACCTTACGGGCTCGTCTGGAACGGAGACCATTGCGGTGGAGTACGTTACTTATGGTATTGACTGAAACCAATGTCCCCACTGCCATGAGATCTTCCCGGAGTTCCTTCCTTGTTGTCTTTGGGTTAGCCTTGACTCTTCGGACAAGCCTGGCCTCGGCACGGGAGGAAACTTTCATAGGCTGTCCAGGCCGTGGAAGGCTAACAGTAGTTCCATAAGCATTCCACTTCCGGATGATGCTCCCAACAGTGGAGACAGGTAGGCCCAACTCCTTGGAAAGGGTTTTGTACCCCTTGCCAGCCTTGTGACCCTCCACGATCTTGTCTCTGATGGCCTTGGAATGCTCCTTTGTCTTTCCCATGTTGACCATGTATGAGTGCTGGTCACAAGTTTGGGGAGGGTCTTAAATAGTCAGAAAAGGCTGGCAAAAGAGATAATTAATCCACACATGTGAAGCTCATTGTTCTTTGTGCCTAAACTACTTCTTAATACTTTAGGGGGACCAAACAGAATGCTGGTGGTTTGAGGGGTTGAATAATAAATGACCCTCTGAATTAACTTTTAACGCTTTAAAAAAAAAAATAATAATTTTGGCTGCAGTGCATTTCCCACTTCCAGGCTGATCTACAGTCCAAATGTCACAATGCCAAGTTAATTCCGCATGTGTCAACCAGCTAAATCTGCAGGGGGTTGAAGACTACTTGTAGGCACTGTATATCTTCCTCCTCAATGCCCAATTGGCAGCATTTCTCCTCATCATTGATCTTAATGGGGAAACGCGTCGTATGTAACCTCAGGATAAGATAAGTATATCTGTGATCTACATGTGATTGAAGTGTATCTTCAGCCCTGTCTGTCTTTGGTTCCCAGCTGACCAATAAGGGAGCTGACAAGGGGACAAAAAGTGTATCCCAGAGCTGGGTTTGAGTCTGGGACTAGGAAATGTAATTTTCACTGTATGGTGCGAAACCTGTGTGGGAGACTTTGGATATACTCCTTTCTGAATTACTAACATTGGTTAGGTCTGGGAACTTGCTATCAACCTTATGGAGACAGCGAAGTAGGTGAGGAGATTGTAAGCCACTTCCCTCCTCTCAGATATATGCATATATGCAAATTTGCACTTCACTAAGGAAGTTGAGAAACTCCCGTGCCACATTTAAGCAGCTTCCTCAAAGTCATAATCGCTTTCCTACAAGCTTTTAATATAACTAAGGGATTTGTGCCAGATCAGAACCCCAAACTACAGACGCTGAGTTTCGGGGTACCTGCCCCTCATCAGTGTAGTGTGTGGGATATTCTGATCAGCCAGGTCACCATCCTCCACTGTTTCTGGGAGCCCCCTCAGGCGGATATTACACCTACTGGACATGTCTTCTAGATCCTACAATTTTAGTTGAAAATCTGACATTTTAGTGTCCATTATAGCAAAGTCATGACAATGTGATGAGAGATTTGGTCGTGTTCTGCTAAACACCTCCCTCGTCACCAATAATGTATATAAAATAAACACACCACAGTCGTATCTTGGAGTAAAATGGCCACAGCACTTTTATTAATATTTACACCAACCAGGGGCGCCTACCACAAGGGCGACCCCACACATATAACTACCAACCGTTAATAGATCTAGTTCAGAGGCAAACCCCCCTTTTAGTTGTCTCCTGGCTGCACAATCCACAGCCCCAGGGAAAAGGGGTATTAACCCCCCCACATGGTAATTTAATTGTTGTTCCAGGAGCCACTATCCCTCATAGTGACCCCCACACCTTACCAACCTCCCTGGCCGTTGCCCAAACCGACCCAAGGATAGAGGTATTAACACCTCCCAGTTAATACCCCTAACCTTAGCGGGACCTACGCCCGCTAATTCCCAACCTCCCTGGCCGTTACCTCCAGCCCCCATGGTTAATACCCCTAACCTTAGTGGAACCTACGCCCGCAAATTCAAAACCTCCCTGGCCGTCGCCTAACCGGGCCAGGGACTGAGGTATTAACACCCCACGGTCAATATCTCCATAACCTTGGCAGGACCTACGCCTGCTAATTAACTTGCTGTTCCAGAAGCCACCATACACAAATAATGGCTTTACCGAAGGACATGACCAATTATCCCGCCTCTGAACCAGATCTAACCACCGCCACAGGCCCAGCTGCGTGACACCTTACGCGGCTTGGCCCCGCCACCAACCCACTTTTGCTCAACACGGCTTTAATTCCATGCACCCCAATCTCACAATAAGCCCCATGACGTTACTATGAAGTGAAACATTAACTTACATCTTTTTTTTTTTTTTACATTTTTAATTGCCACACTTGATATCCTCTAACACGGGACCGCCAATCGACCCAATCCCTAAAAAAACATCCCCCACCGATTAATCCTGTGGCCCACTGTACGACTGTAGTACTGTGAAACCTTCCCTTCGCAGCACCCCTATGAAGCTGCCCCCACTGTGAAGCATCGGCCGTACTAACCACCTAAAGCCGGCCCAATTGTTAAGCAACACCCTGCAGCACCCATAAAGCTGCCACCATTGGTAAGTGTCGCCCAGGAGCCCTGTATACTGCTGCAACAACGACTGAGCAGTACCTGGCCGCACCAACAGAAAGTTTTACAGCAATAGGTAAGCAGCACCAGCGGTGCTCAAATAAAGCTTCCACAACTGTTAGGTTGTACCAGGAGCGCAACTAAAGTATCCCCTCATTAAAAAATCCTCTATCAGCGCCTGTATAATGCTGCAACAACCATTATGTATCACCCGCCAAGTCTTCCCCCCTGTAATTCCTTCCCCAGCTGCACCCAAAAGTCACAGAAATAGGACATAACACCCGAAGCACCCAAAGAAAGCTTCCATGATAATTGTCACAAGTCAGTACCCGTATACTGCTGCCAATGCTGTAACTCATCACCTGCAGGACCCATATAATGCTACAATCCCAGTTAAACCGCCAACCAGTAGCACCCAAATACTGCATAGATGTAACTGCCCCCCACCAGCAGCACCCCCCAAAGCTGCCACAAGTGATACATGTCACCGAGCACCCTGAATATAAACTGCCTTCAAGGTTAACTGGTGCCAATAAGCACCCTCAAAAAGCCTCCACAAATGTTATCTGCTACCCAGCAGCACCCACCGAAAGCCGCTAAAACCTTACCAGTCACCCAGCTCAACCACATAAAACTGCAAACTGTCCATTGTCGTCCAGTCACCCAGCTCAACCACATAAAACTGCAAACTGTCCATTGTCGTCCAGCTTCAACTAATAAGCAATACCCCAACGCCTAGGTAAAACTGCTGCCACCCATATAAATCCCCGGCAGACCTGTGCCAAGCCACCACAATGTTTCCTATCCCCCAATCGTTACTGCAGAAGGATGCGACATAAGTTGGCCCCATCTGGAACTCTCCCCAACTGCTCCAGTGTTGGGTATTACCAGCCTCAACTGCAAGAAGGCTGCCACAACTATAAGGTGATAAAGCACCCTCAGCACCCACTTATATCTGCAACATCCTGGTAAAGTGTACCATACCGAATGCCAATAATTACTGCTGCCGATAACGATCACAGTATAAATCCCCACCATTAGTAAAAGTTACCTAGCAGCGGTCATCTACAGCCACCACCACTGTTAACTATCACCTTGCCGCCCACCTATAAAGCTACCACAACCATTACGGATCACCTTGCGGCGCTCATCTGGAGCTGAAACATTGTTGTACATCACCTGCAACCCCTTTATATAGCTGCCCCTTTTGTGCGCCACTAAAGCCCGCTGGACCTACAATACCTGCCCAGCAGACCCACCATGTTAACCTCAAAATCATCCTTCTAGCCCTTGGGCTTCCTCCGTCCTAATCCATTGGGCACCTCCATCCAAACCAGCCAATAACATTTGTGGCGCCCTGCGTCCAGGAGGCCACAAAAGGGAACTGCAGCCAGGCAGGTAGGACAATTGTTGCACATCAACACCCTCACAGCCCACACAACCCATGTACAGTATATGGCAGCATCCAGCCCTAAGATTGGAAACTCTAGGCAAGCGAGGGGTGGTGGATTTAGAGGAGTGGGTTGGGCACACACATAGTCAGGTGACTTGACAGTAGAAATAGTGAGGGGGAGGAGGAAGGAGTTCAGTAGGCCCAGGGTGCCGAGCAGAAAAGACCAACTGTAGGCCATAGTGAGCTGAAAAGCAAAGACCAAGAACAGGCCGAAAGACAGCAGAAGTTTGAGATAAGCTGAGCAGCAGAAGGAAGCATACGTCCTGGCAAAGTGGGGTGTAAGGAGCGCAGAATCTGTACCGAGCCAGTGTGAGCCGGAGGAGAGAGAAAGCCTATCCGGAGCCAGTACCCCCAGGAGTGTGCGGGGAAGAGAGGGACGGGGAGACCCGGGCCCTAGACACATAGCTGAAGCTACCGACTGCAGGCAGAGTAGCCCTCCTACTATACTGAGAGACGCAGAAAGAAGTAGCCTGGTAGAGCCTCACCTTGAGGACTGCTGGAGGCTGGGCTGAGTAGAGTGTCGGCTCTAGAGGGGACCGTAGTTTTACCCGGAACCCCAAACAACACGACGAGGAACCACAGCTGCACGTTAGGGTCCCTACCCCAAAGTACAGGCAGCTCAGTGACGACGAGGAGGGCCCACAAGGGCCAGAGTCACCGCCATACTGTCCGGCGTTACACACACCAAGTGAACCCAGAGAACATAAACAGCCCGGAAAGGACACAGAGAAAGTGTGAGGGGTCACAGAGAGAGAGGCCTGGCTGCAGGGAGTAAAGGGAACCCGGAGAGGGAGAGTGTGCCCATGTACTTGAACTGATACATGTAAGAACTGTACCTGAATTGTACTTGAACTGTAACTGCAGTGTAAAGTGCTTTGAAAAGCTTGGAAAGAAAACACGGAGACCCTGAATCTGCCTCCCTTGTCTGATTCCATCTGCTTAAGTGACATTCCCTCCGTACAGGACTACAACGATTCTCCCACCTGCAGAGCCACAGCCGGTCAGCACCAGCACTGAGGAGAGATCCCTGCAGCGTCTGCACAGTAAGTGTACTGAACATTCCACAATAGACCTAACCCTTACTGCCCCGGGGAACTCAGTTCTACCCACTGGAACTATCCCATCTAAGCTGCTATTCCATCATCCCCGGAGGTTCTGCAGCAGCGGCGGCCCCATCGCTGGCCGCATATAGTGGGTGGCGTCACGACTGACAATCCCTGTAAATATTCCCCTTTTATTGTCGAGCCAGGGACACGGTCCGGACCAGGACCACCCGTGACTTCCCCAGTAGCAGACTGGTCCGGTACCGAGTACCCCCGTCCCAGTGGGCCCGTCACATTCCCCTGGCCACAGCACATGTACCTACCACTAAGCTTCATACTTAATTCCCCAGTAGGACTCCACCCTAATCATCATAATCACCTCCGACTGACTGACTAGTGTGGCGCCCCTGCGTCCAGGAGGCCACAAAGGGGAACTGCAGCCAGGCAGGTAGGACAATTGTTAAACACTAACACCCTCACAGCCCACATAACCCACGTGTCAGAGAGGTTACATTCAGCCCTGAGGTTAGACACTATATGAGACCAGAGGGGTGGTGGATGAGAGGAGTGGGTTGGGCACACCAGAGGTCAGGTGACTGACAGTATATAGAGAGGGGGAGGAGTGAAGGAGTTCAGTTAGCCATGGTGCTGAGTAGCAAAGACCAACAGTAAGCTACAGTGAGCTGAGCGGTAAAGGCCAGAGGACAGCAGGAAGTTGAGCTGAAGCTGAGCAGGAGAGAGCCACACTGCCTGGAAGAGCATAAGCCGAGGAGTGCAGACCCGTACTGAGCCAGTGCGAGCCAGATTGGGGGGGAAAGCCCGTCCGACGCCGAAACCACCAGGAGTGTGAGAGAGCCGAGAGGGACGGTGTAACCCGGGGCCCTAGACACACAGCTAAAGCAACTAACTGCAGGCGGAGTGGCCCTCCTATATACAGAAAGGAACATAGAGGAAGGAGCCTGGTATCCTAGTGCTGAGGATTACTGGAGGCTGGGCTAAAGTAGAGTGTCGGCTCTAAAGGGGACCGTAGTTCACCCGGTATCCCCAGATAACACGACGAGGGGTCTGAGTTCCAGACTGGGATCCCTAACCCTAAAGGACAGGCAGCTAAGTGACGTACTAGGACTCACAGAAGCCATACTGTCCAGTGTCGCACAACACAGAGAAAGAGAAGCAATAGCCCGGAAAGGACACTTAAAGACTGTGTGAGGGGTCACAGGAGGAAGGAGTCTGGCTGCAGGAGAGAAGGGAACTCGGAAAGGGAGAAAACAACCGTGTGCTGAGAACTGTGTAACAACTGCACATAACTTGTAAGCTGACTAAAAGAACTTGAGTAAAGCTTTGGAAAACCCTGCATCGCCTCTCTTGTCAGTCTCTAGCTGCAGACCATTCCTCCCTACAGACCCAGCCTGTCAGCAGCAGCCAGGAGGAGAGATCCCTGCAGCCTGTGAAGTAAGTGTGTTACAACTGCACCTGTACCATAGACTTAACCCTTACTGCCCCGGGGGATACAGTTATCCCCACTGGAACTATACCATCTCAGCTGCCATTCCATCACCCCCCGGAGGTTCTGCAGCAGCGGCGGCCCCATCACTGGCCGCACCAAGTGGGTGGCGTCACCCGTGAAATCCCCTTGTAAATAAATCCCCATTTTTATTGTGAGGGCCCAGGGACACGGTCCGGACCAAGCCACCTGTGACATCCCCAGAACCGTCCGGTCCGGTACCGAGTACCCCAGTCCCGCCTGGGGCTCCACACTAGCATATGGCCTCCAGGCCTCCCACGCTCCACCATATTATCCCTCAGAATTCCCTGCTACCTTATCCTTATTATAGACACCCCTGCCCCTCAGCCTGCCCAACAGCAAGCCACGTCTCCGTTCGCAACCACCTTCCGACCACGGAGTAATGTTTACACAGAATAACTGACCCTGTAATGCCGCCCCCTTTTTAATAGAGCAGTCACCCTATTTTCCAATACTGCCCCTAAACCCACAAACGCATCTCTCCACCAATCCTTGTCGATCCACTCTCCCAACCTGTCCACCTTGGAAATCCCATTGCCCCACCAGACCCATTCTGCCTCCATTAAAGAACCCTCCCATTACATGAAAGGCACTTCAGCAATTAGCAAAACCAACCGTCTGGATACAGTGCCCCATTATTCCCTTATCACCTAGAATGGAATACACCATCCCCTTTAACCATAGCGCCAATACAATTCCCAACCCCAAGAAAGTAAACCAACATCCATCCTTAATGAACACCCAGAGCTGCTGTATTGTTTCTAACTATGATCTACCGTTATAAGGTTGCACGAACCTTGGATCATCCCGGCCCTGCTGACCCAAACAAAAACCAACCCCAACTGACCCCCAAGCAGGTGCCATAAAGTACCCCCACAGACCACCCAAATGGCTGCCCCCCATAGTGAAATTTATTCTTTACCAATTCCAAAACCCCGGATTGTCAATTAAGTCACAGCCACCTCAAAAGACTAAATAACCCTATCCTCCCAACCTGAGAGGACTCCACCAGAAGCCATTTCGAACCCAGGATGCAGTACCGGCTTCCTAATACCCTGCATTCACAACCCCCTTAGTACTCACCCGGCCACCCCAACTCAGAAATAAATGCGCCCCAGCACTGTTAACCCCCAAAGAACAACCCATCTTGCCATGCTCCCCCTAATTGACCACCCAAAGCGTCCATCCTCCCTTCAGGGCCCCTAACATACTAATAAATACCCCCATCACCGAACCCACTACTGCTAACCTGTGCACAAAAGTAAATAACTTGCCATCCCCTTACCAAGCTGCATCGGAGAAGTTCTCGGATCAGCGCAGTGGAATCTTCCTGACGTCGCTTTCCTCTCGGCAAACCAGACAGCGAGACACCCAGGACTCTTAACCCCTTGTGATGTAAGGGGGAACCACCGGAGGACAAACCGCTGCCATCGGCGATCCCATTCCTAGGTCACCGCACCCTTGGCACAAGCAGCTGTTTCACCTCTGCTGTCGTCGTCGACTGTGCCCCCTGGGCATGCGTGGCGTGACACCAACATACACCCTGGACACTCCTGGACCCCCATGTATCCTACCTCCCTGCCGACTGCAGGAGGCCGCTCGCTCCCTCGGTGCCTGGCAGGGTCGACCCCAGCCGCCAGCACCAGGGAGCGTCATGGGATGGATCGTCAGTTGATGTCAAGGGCGGGAACCTGCTAGATGAAGGCCCCACCGTCTCTCAGGCCGCAGCCGATCCTGCCGCGGGCTTCTCCCCTGCCGACGCAGGGAGGCTCCCCCATATATTGCGATGCCGGGCCCAACCCCCGGCCGGCACATCACCGGGGGCCGCCGTACATCTGGTCCGGGGCCTGCAGGCCGCAGACCTGAAGTATGCCGTGGGGCCGGAAACGCTCACTCCCGGTCTCTGCGGCTCCGATGAGGATTCCTCCCGGAGGCCAGGGAAGGGCCCCACAAGCACCGGGACCTCCTCGGTGTCCGAAGGGTCCCCCACTGAGGGGGCTCCTGACTCGAAATGCGGCTCACCTCTCCACAGTAGCCGTGCACCAAGGCCCATCACGCAGCCGGCTGGCCCCCTCCGTCAGTGTGCAGCACAGGCCCTGCCAGCTGCTGTGAGACTCCACGTCCTGCAGCACCATCCACAATCCTAGAGGATGGATGGACGGTTGCAGCCTGCCTGTCTTCTGTCGGTTCCACAGCACAACAGACCCTGCCAGCTGCTGTGGGACGCCATCTCCTGCAGCACTATCTATAATCCTGGCTGGCTGGATGGATGGAAGGCTGCAGCCTGCCTTTCTTCTGTCGATTCCACAGCACAATGTAAGGTACCTCCCTCCTTCTCACTCTCTATATCCCCCCCACATAAACCTGCCCCCTTATTCCTTTCACCAATCCTAACCCCTCCACGTCCACAGTGCAGGTCAGCAGCCTTAATCCCCATTAACCATATTAACCCCTTCACTCCTTACCCTCTACATTTGTCATGAGGCCCTTCTGCCTGATTTAGGCTCCCAGGGCCTTTCTTCTGCCAGGGAATTATGAGCATTAGCATACTCAGCCATTTTTCCTTCAATGTGATCAGTGCGCTCCTCCAGGGAACCTAGCTCCGTTTTTCAACTCCCCCAGCATATATCTGATGTCTTAATGGAGTGCTTTCCTTAGGGTGTAGAGGAGTTTCTGCATTGTTCCCCTAGTTAGGGGGATATCATCAGCATTCAAAGAAGCTGTTGCAGCTGTGCACTTTGTTGCGGAGCACGAGGAGACAGAGTGTGACCCAGCAGAGTGGGAGGAAGGAGCTGGCGCCACATTAAATAAAGCCTCTTGCGCTCTGTTCCTGGGGAAGAAACCGTTACTTTGGACGGAATCTCCCGCTTCCTGAACGCTCCTTTCGGCATGTCCGGGTACCTGGGTGAGTCACCACTGTCACCAGGGGGAGAGGGAGATGAGAAAGCCGCTGAGTGCTGCGTTAGGAGTCTGTCCTCGCTTTTTTGTACATCTTGATAATGACATGCTAGGATATTTGTTAGGCCAGGGTCACATTTGCGATGTGCCCCTAGCCTGCCGGATTCCGGTATTATCTTAGAACTTTTTCCAGCGCCGCATAGCGTTTCCGCTATGCGGTGCTGGAAACCGCTGCCCTTAGTTACCCGCTGTTTACCTGCACGACCTGTCACACAGGCAGCGGCTCGGAGGGCGTTTTACAGCGCCGCACAGGAAACCGTTGCAGACACGATTTCCTGTGCGGCGCTGTAAAACGCCCTCCGAGCCGCTGCCTGTGTGACAGGTCGTGCAGGTAAACAGCGGGTAACTAAGGGCAGCGGTTTCCAGCACCGCATAGCGGAAACGCTATGCGGCGCTGGAAAAAGTTCTAAGATAATACCGGAATCCGGCAGGCTAGGGGCACATCGCAAATGTGACCCTAGCCTTATTTTTACACATTTATAACGAAATGCTAGGGCAATTATGATACTGTAGTAATATTTCGTTATATTGTTTTGCAAGTTCCTCGCTTCAGGTGAAAGTCTTTCTTCTCTGCATTGTCAATTTCGTCTTGGAATATCGACAGTGTCCGAAATTGTAAAAGAAACTTGCCAGGCTTTATTTTTGTATGTTTAAAATTTAAATAAAGAATTTGAAAAAAAATGTATTAACGTTGGTCAGATACCATGATGATCTTTATTTGGTAGGGTAAGGCTAGAGTCACATTTGGGAGGTTGCATCCGTTTGATGGATGTGTTAAAGTATGCTTTTTTAAAATTTTGCATTCACATGACATGTTTGCATTTTTGATGCATGCGGTAAAGCATGGTACATACATGTACCATGCGTTAACGGATGAGTTTACCATAGATTCCCATGTTATAAAAACAGATCCGTTTTCCATAACAGGTCCCAAAACTCTGCAGACCACGTTATAATGTCTGCTACAAAAAACGCATAGCACCAAACACATTGCAATTTGGCAATGCGTTTTTTGCATTGGAGTCTATGGGTGCATTAACAGATCCGTTTTTAAACATTTGCACATGAAAAAAATGCATCCTTTTGGCAGATGCGTTGGCGCTGGTCTGCTTGGCTCAATAACAACCCGTACAACATCTATTATATAATTGCCGTAGCGACTTCCGTCGGAGCGGCGCTGCTTCCGGTGGCTTGGTTAGCGAGTCCGAGCTGCTTCTCCTGGACTCTCCCCGTGGCCGCTAACCAAGCCACAGAAGCCCATACTACTCTATAGTATACTACAGTCCCATGCCCATAAGCGCCATGGGACTGTAGTATACCATCGCGCTGTACACTACAGCCTCCTGCCGCTCTAACACACTACCCCGCCGCTGCTCCCCTACACCCTAAGCCCCGTCGCACCTAACCCCCTACCCTCTAAGCCCCACCGCCTCCTAAGCTCCCGCCGCTGTCGCTAACACCACCGCACCCCTACACCCTAAGCCCCGACCCGCCGCACCTATGCCCGCCGCTGTCGCTAACACCGCCGCACCCCTACACCCTAAGCCCCTCCCCGCCGCCTCCTAAGCTCCCGCCGCTGTCGCTAGCCCCGACCCGCCGCACCTATGCCCGCCGCTGTCGCTAACACCGCCGCACCCCTACACCCTAAGCCCCTCCCCGCCACCTCCTAAGCTCCCGCCGCTGTCGCTAACACCGCCGCACCCCTACACCCTAAGCGCCGACCTGCCGCATCTATGCCCGCCGCTGTCGCTAACACCGCCGCACCCCTACACCCTAAGCCCCGACCCGCCGCATCTATGCCCGCCGCTGTCGCTAACACCGCCGCACCCCTACACCCTAAGCCCCTACCCGCCGCACCTATGCACGCCGCTCTCGCTAACACCGCCGCACCCCTACGCTCTCGCTAACACCGCCGCACCCCTACACCCTAAGCCCCGACCCGCCGCATCTGTGCCCGCCGCTGTCGCTAACACCGCCGCACCCCTACACCCTAAGCCCCGACCCGCCGCACCTATGCCCGCAGTTCTCGCTAACACCGCCGCACCCCTACACCCTAAGCCCCGACCCGCCGCATCTATGCCCGCCGCTGTCGCTAACACCGCCGCACCCCTACACCCTAAGCCCCGACCCGCCGCATCTAACACCGCCGCACCCCTACACCCTAAGCCCCGACCCGCCGCACCTATGCCCGCCGCTCTCCGCTACACACCGCCGCACCCCTACACCCTAAGCCCCGACCCGCCGCATCTATGCCCGCCCCTGTCGCTAACACTGCCGCACCCCTACACCCTAAGCCCCGACCCGCCGCATCTATGCCCGCCGCTGTCGCTAACACCGCCGCACCCCTACACCCTAAGCCCCGACCCGCCGCACCTATGCCCGCCGCTCTCGCTAACACCGCCGCACCCCTACACCCTAAGCCCCGACCCGCCGCATCTATGCCCGCCCCTGTCGCTAACACTGCCGCACCCCTACACCCCAAGCCCCGACCCGCCGCATCTATGCCCGCCGCTGTCGCTAACACCGCCGCACCCCTACACCCTAAGCCCCGACCCGCCGCACCTATGCCCGCTGCTGTCGCTAACACCGCCGCACCCCTACACCCTAAGCCCCGACCCGCCGCACCTATGCCCGCCGCTGTCGCTACACACCGCCGCACCCCTACACCCTAAGCCCCGACCCGCCGCACCTATGCCCGCCGCTCTCGCTAACACCGCCGCACCCCTACACCCTAAGCCCCGACCCGCCGCACCTATGCCCGCCGCTGTCGCTAACACCGCCGCGGCCCTACACCAGAAGCCCCCGCCGTGCCCTAGCTAACGTCCCCGTCGATCACTTACATGCCTTCAAGTCATCTGATCGTCCGTCCGATCCACAAGTCCTCCGTCCGGCCAGGCGTCCTCTTCCTCCGGCCCCGGGGGTCTTCTCTCTTCTTTCCGCCATCTCCGCCTCTTCGTCCGGCCCCGGCCATCTTCCACCTCCGACGTCCTCTTCCTTCTCATTAAGATAGAATGGAAGAAAAATCCCCCATTCTACCTCAATGAGATCTGAGGCCCTCTTCTGATTGGTCGCTGTATACTGCCCTCAGCCAATCAGAAGAGCCCCTCAAAACTGAGACGCAGTTCTCATTCAGGTCCGCCTTTTTTTTTCCCCATTGACATACATTACCGGTGTGTCGGCGATTTTATGGCCGCCCACCTGGTTCTATTTCTCGGCGTTAAAATCGCGGACACACCGCTAATGCATCTCTATGGGCAGTCAGCCCGATTTCGGATTCAACGCCGACCAATCAGAATTCGAGCTCACTGCCCATAGACATGCATTAGCGGTGTGTCCGCGATTTTAGGGCCGACAAATAGAACCAGGTGGCCGGCCATAAAATCGCCGACACACCGGTAATGTATGTCAATGGGGAAAAAAAAAGGCGGACCTGAATGAGAACTGCGTCTCACTCTGACTTAAAAAAATAAATAAATTAAATAATAAAAAAATTAATTTAAAAAGAATTAAAAAATAATAAAAA
Source organism: Allobates femoralis (assembly GCA_033576535.1). Taxonomy (NCBI): domain Eukaryota; kingdom Metazoa; phylum Chordata; class Amphibia; order Anura; family Aromobatidae; genus Allobates; species Allobates femoralis. The sequence continues at coordinate 399,307,144 of JARQOC010000003.1, read as the reverse complement.
AATCATTAAAAAATAATAAATAATTAAATAAAAATAATAATAAAAAAATAAAAAAAAGGCGGACCTGAATGAGAACTGTGTCTCCGTCTAACTTAAAAAAAATAAATAAATTAAATAATAAAAAAAATAATTTAAAAATAATAATAAAATAATAAAAAAATCATTAAAAAATCATAAATAATTAAATAAAAATAATAATAAAAAAATAAAAAAAGGCGGACCTGAATGAGAACTGTGTCTCCGTCTAACTTAAAAAAAAAAAAAAATTAAATAATAAAAAAAATAATTTAAAAAATAATAATAAAATAATAAAAAAATCATTAAAAAATCATAAATAATTAAATAAAAATAATAATAAAAAAATAAAAAAAAAGGCGGACCTGAATGAGAACTGTGTCTCCGTCTAACTTAAAAAAAATAAATAAATTAAATAATAAAAAAAATAATTTAAAAATAATAAAAAAATAATAAAAAAATCATTAAAAAATAATAAATAATTAAATAAAAATAATAATAAAAAAATAAAAAAAAGGCAGACCTGAATGAGAACTGTGTCTCCGTCTAACTTAAAAAAAAAAAAAAAATTAAATAATAAAAAAAATAATTTAAAAATAATAAAAAAATAATAAAAAAATCATTAAAAAATAATAAATAATTAAATAAAAATAATAATAAAAAAATAAAAAAAGGCGGACCTGAATGAGAACTGTGTCTCCGTCTAACTTAAAAAAAATAAATAAATTAAATAATAAAAAAAATAATTTAAAAATAATAAAAAAATAATAAAAAAATCATTAAAAAATAATAAATAATTAAATAAAAATAATAATAAAAAAATAAAAAAAAGGCGGACCTGAATGGAACTGTTCTCCGTCTAACTTAAAAAAAATAAATAAATTAAATAATAAAAAAAATAATTTAAAAATAATAAAAAAATAATAAAAAATCATTAAAAAATAATAAATAATTAAATAAAAATAATAATAAAAAAATAAAAAAAAGGCGGACCTGAATGAGAACTGTCTCTCCGTCTAACTTAAAAAAAATAAATAAATTAAATAATAAAAAAAATAATTTAAAAATAATAAAAAAATAATAAAAAAATCATTAAAAAATAATAAATAATTAAATAAAAATAATAATAAAAAATAAAAAAAGGCGGACCTGAATGAGAACTGTGTCTCAGTCTGACTTAAAAAAAATAAATAAATTAAATAATAAAAAAAATATTTTAAAATAATTAAAAAATAATAAAAAAATAATAAAAAAAAAAAAAAAACATAATAATTAAACAACAATTATAAACATTTTAATAATAAAAAAAATTATTTAAAAAAAATACAAAAATAATAAAAAAAAAATAAATAAATAATTAAAAAATAATAAAAAAATAATAAAAAAAAAAATAAAAATAATAATGAAAAAAATATTATAAAATTTGAATAATAAAACAATTATTAAAAAAAAAAAAAAAAATTAAAAAAAAAATAAAAAAATAATTATAAAAAATAATAAAAATAAAAAACATAATAATGAAAAAAATTTATAAAAATTTTAATAATAAAAAAAAATATAAAAAAATATCAAAAATAATAAAAAAATAACCAAAAAAATTAATTAAAAAAAATTATGAAAAAAAAAAAAATAAAAACACACACAGTCGTTGCTAATACGGTATTTATTGCCGCGATTCGCTGATTGACACTTTCCGGCCCCGTCGAATGATGGCTCTGAGCCGAGTCGTCTGCCCGCAAATAGAACCAGCGGCTCGGCCATAAAATCGCCTCCTTTGTCTATCTATCTCCATAGGAAGGCGCCGTCCAATCACAATCGCCGCGCCTTTTTTGAAAATACATAGCGACCAATCACATTCATGCGCCAGCTTTCTGAAGTTGCCGCCCTCCAATCAGATAAGCCCGCTTATTTATAGCGCGAACTTTGAATCTTCAACCTCTTTGAATCCTCTTTGTGGGAGAACGAGAACCTATCGCTGGACTATCTGTTGGATTATATTTCTGCCGAGAAATCCATCCTTCGTGAGGGTCTTTCGAGGACAACGAGAAGCTACCGCTGGACCGTCTGTTCGACACATTTGAGCCGAGATATCCATCCTTCGTGCGGGACGTCGGGAAGCAAGCGCCGGATCGGGATCTACCATTCATCAGCTAAGATATCCTTTGGACAATCTACCTTTTCACATCAGAGCCTATATTCCTGATGCTGACTTTTATTTTCACCTCTTTTTTACTATCTTTCTTTTTCACCACTTTTACTATTTTGCGCCATGCAGCGCCAATCGCCGCTGCATGGAGCGTGCGCCACAGTTCGGACACTTCGCCGCTGCAAGCGCCGACTTCTGCGCTACAAGCGCAAACTTCGGCGCTTCTAGCGGCCTCCGCGGTCTATGAGACCGCTGTGTCCGAACATGCATTCAGGCGCCGCCCGTACAACTCGCCGCTCTAAGATGGCCGACGCGAAATCTTCATTCATAAAATGCCGCTACACTTCAGCCGCCGTGTGATTGGCCAGCGGAATCTTCATACACATGGCGCCGTCAATCCGGTTGGTCGGCGCTATTGTGTGAAGATGCCGCTGTCCTATCACAACTCAGCGGGGCGGAGCTATAGACTTCCACTCTCCCGAACGCCGTGTCCGAAAATCGCACCAGGGGCTCGGCAAGGAAAGTTCCGTGCATTTTCAAAATTGCCGCCGCGATTCTCATTGGATGTCGACTTCCCATAGACATCCATTGAGAAATGAGGCGCGATTCTGATTGGTTGTTCTTTATGGCGCTTTGATTCCGATTGGTCACCGCACAGCGGGGACTTCGAAACTTTTCTTGCCGAGCGCCTGGTACGATTTTCGGATATGCCGTTCGGCCGGCTGGAAGTTTGTAGCTCCGCCCCGCTGAGTTGTGATTGGACAGCGGCATCTTCACACAATAGCGCCGACCAACCGGATTGACGGCGCCATGTGTATGAAGATTCCGCTGGCCAATCACACGGCGGCTGAAGTCTAGCGCCATTTTATGAATGAAGATTTCGCGTCGGCCATCTTAGAGCGGGAAATTTGAATTGGTGAACAATGAAAAAGTAAAAAAGCTGTTTTCACAGTACAATCTCACAACAGAGTATATATTCCTAATGCCTATGCTTATATTAACCCTTTGTTTTTACAAATTACATATCAGCTACATTTATCCATAGTGCCCTCTTCTTTTCATACTTTATTAACCCCTTCTATTCTATTTCTCCTCCATTTGCTATCTGACTATGTGCAGTACTAAGGCCATTTTAATATTAACCCCTTCTATTCTATTACTGCCACACTGCCTATCTCACTATCTGCTCTACTAAGGCCATTTTAATATTAACCCTTTCTATTCTATTACTGCTACACTCCCTATCTCACTATCTGCTGTACTAGCGCCTTTTTAAATTAACCCTTTCTATTCTATTAGTGCCTACACTGCCTATCTCACTATGTTCTCTACTACGGCCATTTTAATATTAACCCTTTTATTCTATTAGTGCTACACTGCCTATCTCACTATCTGCTGTACTACGGCCATTTTAATATTAACCCTTTCTATTATATTAGTGCTACACTGCCTATCTCATATGTGCTGTACTACGCCCTTTTTATATTAACCCTTTCTATTCTATTAGTGCTACACTGCCTATCTCACTATATGCTGTACTACGGCCATTTTAATATTAACCCTTTCTATTCTATTACTCCTACACTGCTATCTCACTATCTGCTCTACTACGGCCATTTTTATATTAACCCTTCTATTCTATTAGTGCTACACTGCCTATCTCACTATCTGTTGTACTACGGCCATTTTAATATTAACCCCTTCTATTCTATTAGTGCTACACTGCGTATCTCACTATCTGCTGTACTACGGCCATTTTTATATTAACCCCTTCTATTCTATTAGTGCTACACTGCGTATCTCACTATCTGCTGTACTACGGCCTTTTTTATAGTAACCCTTTCTATTCTATTACTCCTACACTGCCTATCTCACTATCTGCTGTACTACGGCCATTTTAATATTAACCCTTTCTATTCTATTAGTGCTACACTGCCTATCTCACTATCTGCTGTACTACGGCCATTTTTAATATTAACCCTTTCTATTCTATTATGCTACACTGCCTATCTCACTATCTGCTGTACTACGGCCATTTTAATATTAACCCTTTCTATTCTATTAGTGCCACACTGCCTATCTCACTATCTGCTGTACTACGGCCATTTTAATATTAACCCTTTCTATTCTATTAGTGCTACACTGCCTATCTCACTATGTGCTGTACTACGGCCTTTTTATATAACCCTTTCTATTCTATTAGTGCTCACACTGCCTATCTCACTATCTGCTGTACTACGGCCATTTTAATATTAACCCTTTCTATTCTATTAGTGCTACACTGCCTATCTCACTATGTGCTGTACTACGGCCATTTTTATATTAACCCTTTCTATTCTATTAGTGCTACACTGCCTATCTCACTATTGCTGTACTACGGCCATTTTAATATTAACCCTTTCTATTCTATTAGTGCTACACTGCCTATCTCACTATCTGCTGTACTACGCCTTTTTATATTAACCCTTTCTATTCTATTAGTGCTACACTGCCTATCTCACTATTGCTGTACTACGGCCATTTTAATATTAACCCTTTCTATTCTATTAGTGCTACACTGCTATCTCACTATCTGCTGTACTACGGCCATTTTAATATTAACCCTTCTATTCTATTAGTGCTACACTGCCTATCTCACTATCTGCTGTACTACGGCCATTTTATATTAACCCTTTCTATTCTATTAGTGCTACACTGCTATCTCACTATCTGCTGTACTACGGCCATTTTAATATTAACCCTTTCTATTCTATTAGTGCTACACTGCCTATCTCACTATTGCTGTACTACGGCCTTTTTTATATGTAACCCTTTCTATTCTATTAGTGCCTACACTGCCTATCTCACTATCTGCTGTACTACGGCCATTTTAATATTAACCCTTTCTATTCTATTAGTGCACCTGCCTATCTCACTATGCTTACTACGGCCATTTTAATATTACCTTCTATTCTATTAGTGCCACTGCTATCTCACTATCTGCTGTACTACGGCCATTTTATATTAACCCTTTCTATTCTATTAGTGCTACACTGCCTATCTCACTATGTGCTGTACTACGGCCATTTTTATATAACCCTTTCTATTCTATTAGTGCTACACTGCCTATCTCACTATGTGCTGTACTACGGCCATTTTTATATTAACCCTTTCTATTCTATTAGTGCTACACTGCCTATCTCACTATGTGCTGTACTACGGCCATTTTAATATTAACCCTTTCTATTATATTAGTGCTACACTGCCTATCTCACTATCTGCTGTACTACGGCCTTTTTTATAGTAACCCCTTCTATTCTATTAGTGCCACACTGCGTATCTCACTATCTGCTGTACTAAGGACATTTTTACATTAACCTCTTCTATGCCTTTTCTATTTTAGTTGCACCATGACTATTTTATAGGGTTTAAACTCATACATTAACCCCTTCTATTCTGTTTGCTATTCAATAACTGTGTCACTATGTGCTGGACATCTGTGATTTTACAACTTCACCACACATGGCCAGAAAAAAACCCATCTGCTGCGATTGCCGATTAAACCTTGCACTTGCTGCGCTGTTGCGGGAATACCCATACAAACTATAGGAATACTTGCGGCAGGTGCGCCAAGTTCATTTTTTTTTTGTAGCAACACTTGACGCAACTGCTAAATCGCAGTGGCCGCAAGTCCCCTTATGGTTTCTATAGGGATTACCGCTACCGCACTGCAACTGCAATGTTAATGTGGCTATCGCAGCAGATGCATTTTTTTCAATGCATCTACCGCAATTTTATCTAAAGAGCTGATGTGAAAGGGCTCTAAGGCAATTTGTACATTAACCCGTTCTATTCTATTTCTGCCCCACTTGCTATCTCACTATGTGGTCCACTAAGGCTATTTATACATTTTCCTCTTCTATGCCATTTGCCATTTTGTTTTCCGACACTATGTTTTATAGGGTTCGAAATGCTACTTTAACCCCTACTTTCAGTTTGCTATTCACTAACTGTGTTACTAGGTGCTGTACTCAGGACATTTGCAATTTAAACTCTTCTATACTATTTGAAATTTATTTTAACATCCACACTCTTTTATAGGATGTAAGTGCTACATTAACGTCTTCTATTGTTTTGCCTATTCACTGTCTATGTCACTATGTGGTCTACTACTGGCATTTAATTACTAAATACTTTAATACTATTTTTATTTTTATTAATCCTCCAGTATTTTTTATGCGTGCCAGTGCTATATTAACTACTTACAGGCTCTTTGACTTTTTTTTTTGGAGTTAGGAGTCAGTCATCACACGGTTACGAGTACGTTAACCCATTATATGTCAATTTTTAATATTTTTCATAGTAATGACTCTGTTGCACTACTACCTGTCTTATTTTTAACAGTTTGGTGGTAATGCTACCTGCCCAGTTCACATCAGCAGTTATTTGAAATTGCACTAGATGTCCTGACAGAATTGCATCCGCTTGCTTTGCTGCATTGCCACCGCATAACTGCTGCACTTGCAGTGTCGTTCCGCTAATCCCCATTGTACGTATAGGGGAACTTGCCACAGCTCCCGCCACCATAAAAAGCGTGGTCACCCATCTTTTTTTTTCCATACAGGACCTGCTACAAGTGCAAAATCCAAATTGCTGCACCTACTGCAAATAAATAGATACTGACTATTATGCCGATTATAATGAGTATGGGGATTCACGTAAACGCTTGCAAGTCCTGCAGTTATGCTGTGGCTATGCGCCACATGCGCCAGATGCTGTTTTTCCAACGCTTATGATGCTATTTGAAATTAATGCTCATGTCAAAGTCTCTGTCATCCCAGTAGGATATTCACTACTTTTACATACCTAATATTTTACACTCTATTACTGACTGGGTCCCCTTTCACACGTCCATTGTATATGCACATTTACATACTTTTATAACATGGGCTAAGATTTAAATTTTAAACGCGATTTCTCCATACCCGTCACCAGGGCTGTAGTTGCGTAACGTTACACTACATCACCGCATTTACGTTACTTTTTACATTGACCTGACTCTTACAATATCTCATACGCAAGTTGCCTTATTTCTTTTTTCACCCTGCTTTGTCACATTCTGCCATTTCATACTTCACGTTAAGGCCGCTGTTTCCCCTATTCCACCAACAAAAATAAAAACCACTACTTCTGCTATAATACCAAAACCTTCAGTTCTTGGTAGAAATTAACCGTAACTCTGCTATTTTTCAACACCTTATGAAACAACAACCTTGCTGGTGGTTATGCAGAAATTGATGTCATCCTGCTTCTATTAACGTTTTTATTACAATGTTGAAAATTTGCTTTGATACCGTGTATCGGAAAGGGCCCTTACATTCATTTGTTTTGCCTTCACGGCAGTTTTTCAGGAATTTTAACACACTCATTGCCATTCAATACTCCACACAGTTAACATCATTACATCTTTGTTTGTTACTTTAAATAAGTCTATCATTTCATTATAACAGGTTTTGGAAAACCATACTTTAGTTTTATTGTTTTTGTCTGTTTACACAGTTAGTATTCATTGTTTCCTTAACTAACACACTCTAGCTCATTTTGCATTTGATTCACTGACTATTCTTACTAAGATGAGCTCTCCAACACAAAATATCACTCTTGCCAAGGAGGCTGCATCTACACCGAAGAAGAAGCGTGCAGAGAAAACTTTGGAACAGAGACGCCGTCGGTTAGATCAAGATAAGGCTGCTAAAGCTAAACGCATTGCAGAGGAGAGTTTGGAAGAGAAACGTGTTCGTTTAGATCTGCGTAAGGCTGCTAAGGAGAAACGTACTGCAAAGGAGACTTCAGAAGAGAGGCGTCTTCGCTTAGATAGTGATAAGGCTGCTAAGGCAAAACGCCTTGCTGAAGAGACCTTAGAAAGGAGACGTATTCGCTTACATCGTGTTAAGGCTGCTCACGCCAAACGTATTGCAAATGAGACTTCTGCAGAGAGACGTATTCGGTTAGATAGGGCTAAGGCTGCTAAACTCAAACGGTTTGGTAAACTCTCTTCTCCACTGAGACGTTTTTCGTTGGATGCTGCAAAGACCGCTTTACATACACGTATTTCGGGAGTGTCTTCTGAAAAAACAAGCCAACAAATGGAAACAAGAGCCATGACTGCGCGTTCTACATGCAAACAAACAAAAATTCCAGTCACTGAAGAACCGTCTGACACAGATGCTACTCCAGCCTTTTCGTGTACTGACATTTTACCAAGTGAACTGCCTTTAACACCTCCCATTACCTCTATGGAAATCAAAAAAGGAAAGGTTCGCAAGGTGTCTGTGCGTATGCGCAAGAAGGGTGTGGAGGAGAGTTCTGAAGAAAGACGACTTCCCTTGGACAAGGAAAAGTCTGCTTTGAAAACACCCCTTTCAATACAGTCTTTAGAAGGAAGGACAGAACGATTAGGCAAAAAATCAATGACTCTGCCTCAACGACGCAAACAGAAAAAGTTAATGCCTGCAGGAGATCCGTCTGATCCTCAGACTGCTTCCACCTCTTCGTCTGATCCTCAGACTGCTGCCACCTCTTCATCTGATGCTCTGACTGCTGCCACCTCTTTGTCTGATGCTCAGACTCCTGCCACCTCTTCTTCTACTATCTTGACTACAACTGAACAGCCTTTACTGCATCGCAAGGCCACATCAAAACGAAAACACTGTGCTGAGGAGACGCCATACAGCAAACAGTGTAAAATTTTGAGGCTTAAAAGGAAAAGACAGATGCGTAAAGATACAGAATCTCCTACATCTAGACAAGCCCACTTGGCCCATTTGGCTACATTACGTCATGAAGAACGCCAAACTTCTTCTTCCACTTCTATATTGCAACAGGTAGAACGGAATATATATTCCACTTCTTCATTTATTGAATGTTTGGAATCTACATCCCTTCCACGTCTCATTTATGTAGGATTACATAATAAATTTCTACGTTTATTCTATTCACCTCTCCTACATCAAAGGGGATTTATTGATCAGGATCATGTTATTGCAGAACATTTCTGTGGTTTCATGAATGTAATATGTGAACATTGTGAGGCTCGACATTTTACTGCTGAACGACCATCAGATCAACAGTTTACTCTTTGTTGCCACAAGGGAAAAGTAAAGGTACCATTATCTCAATACCCGCACGTGTTCCAACGCCTGCTGAAAGGAGAGAGTGAGTACAGTCAAAATTTGATGGAGAATATAAGGAGCATTAATAGTTCTTTTGCTTTTGCCTCCATGGGTGCCCATGTTTCTCTACCTCCTGGACATGGACCATACTGCTTTCGTATTCATGGGCAAATTTATCATCGCACTGGAACACTCCATCCTGCTCAAGATCAAACTCCAGCATATGCACAACTGTACATTTTAGATACTCTAAGCGCTACAGACCAACGGCTACAGTCTCCAGAAAATGTTAAATGTAATCCTACTTTAATGAGTATCATTGCTCTTCAATTGGATAATATTAATCCCTTTGTTTCGGCCTACAAAATGCTACGTCAAGTTGAATTAGAAGAAGAACAGAAGGCAGTAGAACATGGCACAAAAATGCCAAATATTATCATGGCCATTAAACAAGACAGAGGCCAAGACCCAAGACGCTATAACAATCCTACTGCCAATGAAGTTGCTGTGGTCTTTGAAAATGCTGATGGAGAGCCACCATTCAATAGAGACATTTTAATTCATTTGAAACCTGATCCAAATAACCCCTTGGCCCCAAAAACACAGCAAGTCAGTATTCTACATAGCAATTTAGATGCATTACTCTACCCTTTATTTTTCCCTCATGGAGAACAAGGCTGGCATGAGGGACTCAAGCATCAAGGCAAAAGTCAACGCCGGGTTACACAGCTCCAGTATTACTGCTATTTTCTGTCTGTACGGAATCAGTTCAATCCTGTCCTGAATGGTGGCAAACTAACACAGCAGTACTTAGTGGATGCGTATGTGAAAATCGAGGCTAATCGCTTAAATTTTATCCGTCATCATCAAAAGGATTTAAAAGTGGAGGATTATTGCGTACTCCAGGAACATCTTCTGAAACAATCTGTTGAGAAAGGTATTCCCATTGGCAAGACGGTCATTTTACCATCTTCTTTTGAAGGCAGTCCCAGAAACATGCAGCAACGCTATCAGGATGCCATGGCTATTGTGACTAAATTTGGACGACCAGATCTTTTTGTAACCATGACCTGTAATCCTAAATGGAGGGAGATTACAAACAATTTAGAGCCATGGCAGCGTGTGGAACATAGACCTGATTTAGTGGCCCGTGTCTTCAGAATTAAACTGGAAGCCCTATTAAAAGAAATTAACACTGGATTATTTGGCAAAGTTTGTGCAATGGTTCATGTGATTGAATTCCAAAAGCGTGGCCTACCACACGCTCACATTTTGATCATTCTGGATAGCAAATCCAAACTAAGAACTGAGGTTGAAGTGGATAATATAGTTTGGGCTGAAATCCCTGATCCAGAAGAATACCCTCTGCTCCATGACATTGTGATGCAACACATGATTCATGGACCCTGTGGTCAACACAACCCCAATTCTCCATGTATGGATCTTGGCAAGTGTAAGAAAGGTTTTCCTAAAGATTTCCAACCAAGAACACTCATAGCTAAGGATGCATACCCTACTTATCAAAGAAAGGAAGGATCATCCTTTCAAATCCGTTCAAAGATGATTGATAATTCTTGGGTTGTTCCCTATAACCCTTACCTACTATTAACATACAAGTGTCATATTAATGTTGAGGTATGTGCTTCCATTCAAAGTGTAAAATACCTATTCAAATATGTCTACAAAGGACATGATAAAGCCAATCTTGAAATTTGCCAAACCAATATTCACCATGATGAAACACATCAATTCATGGATTCAAGATACGTGAGTGCACCGGAGGCAGCTTGGCGAATCTTTGCTTACCCGATGCATAGACAATCGCACTCCATTATTCGCCTGGCCGTACATCTCCCACATTCTCAACCGCTTTATTTTCATGAGGATGACTCTGTTGACGACATCAGTTGCACAATGCACAGAAAATCTACTCTGATGGGCTACTTTGAGCTGAATGAGAGTAACCCGCATGCTCATGATTACTTCTACCGCCAAATTCCAGAGCACTATGTTTGGAAAGAAGGTGCATGGGAAGTTAGAAAGCGAGGAGGTTCTTCAGTGATTGGAAGAATGTATACTGTTAGTATGAAAGATCAAGAACGGTACTATTTGAAGGTTGTTGTTACTGCATGTCAAAGGAGCAACAAGTTTTGACAACATTAAGACTGTTAATGAAGTGACATACTCAACTTTCAAAGAGGCAGCATTAGCCCTTGGATTGCTCTTCGATGACACTGTTTGGAGAAATACTTTATTGGATGCCTGTGTTCTCAACATGCCTGCACAGCTTCGTGATATGTTCGCATATATATGTATTTTTGGTCCTCCAGCTCATCCATTGGAGTTGTGGAAAGAATTTAAACAAGACTTTATCCAAGACTACTGCCATGCATATCACTCCAACACTGAGGAGTGTGAGAATTGTGAAGGATATGCTATGACTGATGTCCAAACTATTCTAAAATTTCATGGCAAAACTTTTACTGATTTTAATCTACCACGACCAAAAAGAAAGCCATACATCGCTCCATTATACAACAAGGATGATGAGTTAAGAAGAGCTCAGCAAATGAAAGCTACTTTAAATGACCACCAACTTTTGGCCTATGATGCGATCAATCAAGCTTTACACGATAGAAGTGGACAACCTAAGTGCTTTTTCATTGACGGTCCAGGTGGCAGTGGCAAAACATATCTGTATGATTTATTAATTCATGAACTAAGAGGAGAAGGCGAAATTGTCTCACCTGCAGCCAGTACAGGGATTGCAGCTAACTTACTGCAAGGAGGAAGAACCATCCATTCACTTTACGGAATACCAATTCCAATCAATGAAACTTCCGTTTCAAGGATTAAAAATGATACAGATGCTGCACAACATTTGAAAAGTACCAAACTTTTCATTATTGACGAGTCCACTCTGTTATCTAAATATGCATTGCATGTGATTGATCAACTTTTACGGGATGTCATGACAACAGATATCTCCAAGAAAAATACAACACCTTTTGGAGGGAAAGTCATTGTTCTGGGAGGAGACTTTCGACAGTGTCTGCCTATCATCCCACATGGTACAAGAACTGACATTATAGAGAGTTGTATTAAATACTCACGACAATGGCAGCTTTTCACTCAATTGCCACTCTTCAACAATATGCGCTCCATTGATCCTGATTATAGCCGTTGGTTACTTCAACTGGGAAATGGTGAATTGTCCAATGATTTCAACCTTGGAGATGATACCATTGAAATCCCACAAGACATGATCTGCACTGGCTCAATCATTCTTGCTATATTTGGTGAAAACATTGTCATTGATGTAGATAACAATGAAAGCATTCAGATTGCTGCATCACATGCCATTCTTTGCCCTAAAAATGACCATGTGGATATGGTGAACTCTAAGGTCATGGATTGCATTGCTGGTGAATACACTGAATACATTAGTGATGATTCCATTGATCCTGATGAGACTGAAGATCCAGATCAATATCCAGTGGAATTTTTAAATTCACTCACACCAACGGGAATGCCTTCTCATCGCCTCAAATTAAAAATCGGCACCATTGTTATGCTTTTGCGCAACTTTAACAGCAGAAAAGGTCTTTGCAATGGGACTCGCTTGATTGTCATTGCTTTGTTTGACAATCTGATTCAAGCAAAAGTCATTACTGGCTCTGCAGAAGGAAATGTGGTGTTTATTCCAAGGATTGATTTATCTCCATCAGAGACTGGATTACCTTTCAAGTTAAGACGTCGACAATTTCCCTTGAAGCCTGCTTTTGCCATGACCATCAACAAATCCCAAGGCCAAACACTGGAGAAAGTAGGGATTTTTTTGCCAGAACCTGTTTTTGGACATGGACAGTTATATGTGGCTTTTTCACGAGTGAAAAGGCGATGTAATGTTAAGGTGAAAGTGCTGGATACACCCATTCAAGGAAAGTTGGTGCCTAATTCTGAAAAAGTCTTTACTAAAAATATTGTCTATAAGAATATTTTGTCTTAAATTCTTTTGATATATATTACATTTACATACATGATGGATATAACAATGAAAGCATTCACATTGCTGCATCACATGACAATCTTTGTCCTAAAAATGTCCATGTGGAAATGGTGAACTCTCAGGTTATGGATTGCATTGCTGGTGAATACACTGAGTACATTAGTGATGATTCCATTCAGACTGAAGATTCAGACCAATATCCAATGGAATTTTTAAATTCACTCACACCAATGGGAATGCCTTATCATCGCCTCAAATTACACATTGGTACTATTGTCATGCTTTTGCACACCTTTAACAGCATAAAAGGTCTTTGCAATGGGAATCGCTTCATTGTGATCACTTTGTTTGACAATCTCATTCAAGCAAAAGTCAGTTCTGGGTCTGCAGAAGGAAATGTGGTGTTTACTTCAAGGATTGATTTATCTCCATCATAGACTGCTTTACCTTTTAAGTTAAGACATCGACAATTTACCGTAAAGTCTACTTTTCCCATGACCATCAACAAATCCCAAGGCCATACACTGGAGAAAGTAGGGATTTTTTGCCCAACAACCCATTTTTGGACATGGACAGTTATATGTGGCTTTTTCACGACTGAAAAGAAGATGTATTGTTAAGGTGAAAGTACTGCATACACCCATTCAAGGAAAGTTGCTGCCTCATTCAGAAAAAGTCTTTACAAAAAATATTGTCTATAAGAATATTTTATTTTAAATTCTTTAGATATATTTATCATGTATGTAAATGTAATATATAACAATGAAAGCATTCACATTGTTGCATCACATGACAATCTTTGTCCTAAAAATGTCCATGTGGAAATGGTGAACTCTCAGGTTATGGATTGCATTGCTGATGAATACACTGAGTACATTAGTGATGATTCCATTCAGACTGAAGATTCAGACCAATATCCAGTGGAATTTTTAAATTCACTCAAACCAATGGGAATGCCTTATCATCGCCTCAAATTACACATTGGTACTATTGTCATGCTTTTGCACACCTTTAACAGCATAAAAGGTCTTTGCAATGGGAATTGCTTCATTGTGATCACTTTCTTTGACAATCTTATTCAAGCAAAAGTCAGTTCTGGGTCTGCAGAAGGAAATGTGGTGTTTACTTCAAGGATTGATTTATCTCCATCATAGACTGCCTTACCTTTTAAGTTAAGACATCGACAATTTACCGTAAAGTCTACTTTTGCCATGACCATCAACAAATCCCAAGGCCATATACTGAAGAAAGTAGGGATTTTTTCCCCAACAACTCATTTTTGGACATGGACAGTTATATGTGGCTTTTTCACGAGTGAAAAGAAGATGTATTGTTAAGGTGAAAGTACTGCATACACCCATTCAAGGAAAGTTGCTGCTTCATTCAGAAAAAGTCTTTACAAAAAATATTGTCTATAAGAATATTTTATTTTAAATTCTTTAGATATATTTATCATGTATGTAAATGTAATATATAACAATGAAAGCATTCACATTGCTGCATCACATGACAATCTTTGTCCTAAAAATGTCCATGTGGAAATGGTGAACTCTCAGGTTATGGATTGCATTGCTGGTGAATACACTGAGTACATTAGTGATGATTCCATTCAGACTGAAGATTCAGACCAATATCCAATGGAATTTTTAAATTCACTCACACCAATGGGAATGCCTTATCATCGCCTCAAATTACACATTGGTACTATTGTCATGCTTTTGCACACCTTTAACAGCATAAAAGGTCTTTGCAATGGGAATCGCTTCATTGTCATCACTTTGTTTGACAATCTCATTCAAGCAAAAGTCATTACTGGGTCTGCAGAAGGAAATGTGGTGTTTATTCCAAGGATTTATTTATCTCCATCAGAGACTGCCTCACCTTTCAAGTTAAGACGTCAACAATTTCCCGTGAAGTCTACTTTTTCCATGACCATCAACAAATCCTAAGGCCATACACTGAAGAAAGTAGGGATTTTTTTGTCACAAACAGTTTTTGGACATGGACAGTTATATGTGGATTTTTCACGAGTAAAAACACGATGCAATGTTAAGGTGAAAGTGTTGGATACACCCATTCAAGTCAAATTGCTGCCCAGTAGTGAAATACTCTTTACTACAAATATTCTCTCTAATATTTTATTTTAAATTCTTTAGATACATGTTAGATTTACATACATACTTACTTTCTAATTAAATACAAATATTACAATAAATTAGTTTAGCCATAGATGTATAGCAATAGAAAAAAAAAATATATATTATTTGTTATACAAAAAGATATTAAAATTAGTTATTATATATACAATAGTTATTTAATAAATATAGTCATTAGTGTTCATTTTCAATAACAATATAGTATATAGAAATATTTTAGTTTAAATTCTTTATATGCATATTACATTTAGATACATAATTATTTTCTAATTAAACAAAAATATTCCCATAAAATAGTTTAGCCATAGATGTATAGTACTAAAAAAAAAAAAAAAAATACTTTACCCATAGATGTGTAGGAATTGACCAAAAAAATTATAAAAAAATAGTTTACAAATAGATGTATAGCAATAGAAATAATCAAAAATACCAAACAAATTACTTTAGTTTTAGATAGACATTATAATTAGTTATTAAATATTAAATAGGTCTTTAAGAAATATAGTCTTTAGTTTCACTTTTCACTAAAAATATAGTGTATAAAAATATTTTACTTTTAATTATTTACATACATATTCTATTTACATACATACTTTCTAATTAAACACAAATATTACAATAATTTAATTTAGCTATAGATGTAGAAGAATAGAAATAGACAAAAATACCACAAATATTACTTTCGTTATAAAGATATTATAAATAGGTTTTAGATATAAAATAGTTATTTAAAATATATAGTACTTACTTTTTTAGCTTTTGAACTTTCTTTTTAAATTTCATAGTATATGTATATAAACACACATTTTATAGTAGATTGTAGATGTGTATAATCTAAATGCTTGCATTTAGTGATAAGAACCTGAAGCTCCAGCAGTATAGCTGCTGCGAGATTTCATTTTCTTTTTACACAGGGTCAGGTTTTTGTGAACAGCTAAGGCTGCCTTCAGATTTGCAGATGCATCTGCAGCGTTTTGAAAATGCATCTGGAAGCATCTGCATGCAGACGGTAGACCCTATCTTTATAATGGGACGCATGGTGTCTGCAGATGCTTGCAGGCAGCTGTGCACACACATTTACTCCTATATGTGATCTGTGCGCAGGCGGATGCCTGAATACAAATCACACACTCCCACCATCACCAGGGATGCAACATGTCGTGTCCCTGGTGCGGAGTAGAGTCTGTGATCTGTACCCAAGCATCTGCCTGCGCAGAGATCACATATAGGAGTGAATGGGTGTGCTCGGCTGTCTGGAAGCATCTGCAGACACTGTGCGTCCCATTATAAAGATAGGGTTTACTGTCTGCATGCAGATGCATCTGCAAAATGCTGCAGATGCATCTGCAAGTCTGAATGCAGCATTAGAGACGGGTGGGACAGCTGTTCACACACATCTCTATCTTGAAGTGTGTTCTGTACATATAAATACATACATACATATAGGTACATATTTAGACACATAGGTACATATTTAGACACATAGGGAAAGAATAGACATTTTCTTTTTAAATCTGACTTATTCTGCTATTTGTGGAATTTATAGTGTGAACACATCAATTTTGACACTTGCTGTCTAATGGTGACCTACAGCACTCTTACTGTAAGTTGCATGAAATGTTAATGGAATTTGTGCTTTACTTGCAGTAGTTGCGGCACATGTGCTTTCAACAGTTTCAACTGCCAAAATCACAGTTAGCTCTGATTTTTAGTGGTTGCATTTAGTCAACCTGTTAAAGCTGTGCTTGCCGTATTTATTGCAAGCTAATTGCAAGTTCCATATACATTACATGTTACTTGCTGAAAGTCAGCTGTAGGTAGGTCCTTTGGTGACAAGTGCAGAAATTGTATTTGGTTATTCTACACCTTCTGCAAATAGCCAAAAAATATCTGCTTTAAAAGGAGTCTAACTATTAATTATTAGGGGTAGAGTAGAGTAGGTCCCACCAGTTGTAAGGCTACCTTCCCGTGGTTGGTGGGGAAACATGTACTGGCTTAATCATAGATTATTAATATTCATATATAAATTGAATATACGTAATCTGTACAAAACATCAGTGCCAGTATCTGTACGAAAAGCCTTGCCTTAGAATCATGACATGTACTACACTGAAATGTACCATACAAACATTGGTAGTTGATAGATAGATATCATGTCTTATGTGCATTATTGTCAAATTTGAATGAATAATGTATATATGCATGCTACACTCCCGATTCTTTACAATTGGGCCGCCATCTATCATGGAATAATTGGATTATTAGTTCAAAATCTAATTTAATAAACTATACACCAGTTCTAGAATCCCGATGCAATCGCATCGGGCTCACAGCTAGTAAATAATAATAATTATGTATGGGTCAACATCTTTCGAAGTTCCTTCCAATTTTATTGCTAATGTTGTTTTAGGCTAGGGTCACGCTGCCCATAGATCTACTGTAAATGGCTTCAGATCCTCGGACAGTGCACATACTATAGCTACAATAGCTATAGTATGTGCGCTGCTCTCAGAGGAGCCCGGCGCTTTCATTGATAAAACTGTACAGCAGCTGACAGGAGTCAGCTGCTGTACATAAGTGATTCCAGCATTATATGCCCACCTGAGTTGGTGGAAGGTCTCTAGGGGAAGAGGGCACCCCCTAGAGACATTATAGAAACATTTATTAATAAAATTAACAGTTTACACAAACACAGAACAGTTTGCTCATCCCTGCAGTAGCATGGATGAGCAAACTATCCGGTAAGCTGATTGCTCAGGACTACACATCTTGAGCAATCCGGTTACCGGATTGCGGCTTCAGTAATTCGGTTTCCGGATTGCTGGTTGTGTGATGCCAATTGCGGTCACCGCTTCCGGATCTGGATGCAGTGAACGCAATCCTATATTTAAGTGTGACTCTAGCCTTAGTGAAATCTATCAAAAGTGCATTCACTTGGTTTTAAAGTGTTTACATTTGGTTAATCCAAGTGTTCCAGTTCAGCTCAATTATAGTGAATGTAACTATGACCAAAAACCTTTAAAACCAATCATACCATCTAAGGATATAATAGGAAACCCATTTAGACCTTTGTTACAAGAGTATGCAGTATTACATGAGGAGTCCAAAGAAAATATATTGCCCACACCAAAAAAGTTTGTGAAACTGAAGAAAGTGTTTAACTTAGGCTGGAGTCACATTTGTTAGGGCAATTGCGTTCACCGCATCCAGATCCGGATGCGGTGAACGCAATTGGCTTCACACACATTTTTACGCAAAAATGTGTGGTGGAATCCGCAATCCGGTAACCGGATTGCTCCGGATGTGTAATCCGAAGCAGTGCGGTTATCGTATACTTTGTTCATCCCTGCTGCTGCAGAGATGAACAAATTGTTAACTGTTTAATTAAAAATTAAATATTAATATTAGTTGTGGGCAACATGTCTCAAGGGGGTGCCCCCCCCCCCTAGAGACATGCTGCCCACTCCTGTAGCCATGTCAGCGGTTAATGACCCATTTACAGTAAGCCAGCTATTGACGGCTTTGTACTAATTTATGAATGAAGCCGCGGCTCCCCTGACAGTTGCGCAGATACTGTACGTAATGTACGTATAGTATCTGCCGCTGTCCAGGGTCCTGTAGGCATTTACATTAGATCTATGGGCAGCGCACCGCCATAGATCTAATGTAAATACCTACAGGACCTCGGAGAGTGGCAGATACTATACGTACATTACGTACAGTATCTGCGCAACTGTCAGGGGAGCCGTGGCTTCATTGATAAAATTGTAGAAAGCCGACAGTAGTCGGCTTACTGTAAATGGGTTATTAACCCCTGACATGGCAACAAGAGTGGGCACCTACCCAAGGATTCTATGAATGTCACAGGGGAATCCCCCACACAGGCATCCCCTAACTCTCGCAGTCGCACTGCTATGAAAACACTCAAGACATAGAAACAGGTCCGATTCAGCTCATCATCTGGCTCTTCTCCCTCCTCCCAACAAGGATTGGCGTCTCCATCCTCCTCAGTCAGACCACATAGAGCTTTAGATTCAGATTCTGACTTGGGCCTAGTCTTTGACCTAGACCAGGGCCCAAACGTACAGGCACTCGTAGACAGCCTCATATTGGGGGTAAATTAGACTCTTATTGTAGAGGACAATTCTGCCTCCACTTCACACCATCCACTTTCTGTCAATAGGGCTAAAAGACCCCTAATTGTTTCTCCAATCACCCAGAGTTCGCATCAATCCTAAACATACATAGACAACAGCTCGACCAGCGTTTCTGCGGCCGCAAATTTATTGATTCACATTCACATTGCTCAACTTTGCAAATAATGGACTGAGTCCCCTGTCGTGGACCCCCTGGTGTCTCACCTACCTAACAATACCGTATTGCCCCTACCCGACGGGGCATCCTTAAAGGACCCCCCTGACAAACACACTAATTCCCTGTCCTTGTCCACCAATGACGCAACTGGCTCTGTGCTTTGCTCAGGTTTTCCATCGGTCTGGGTAGCGAAGGCTCTTGTAGTCTAGGTGGATTCTCTTCAACGAGGCATCACAACAGCTTTCTTCCACCCGGGCTTGTGGACTTAGCGACACAAATTCCTATTGCAATATTTGATCGCCTCTCTAGACGCCACCAGTTGCACCGCCAATGTGGCCTGTAACTCTGTGGCCATTGGACGGGCAAGTCTCTTACATTTCTTCCTTTTCTGGGGGGCCACCTGTTTGGAGAGAAACTAGATAAGTTCATCACTGATGCTACAGGGGGCAAGAGCACATTTATGCCTCAACAGAGACTAAATCATCCTCCATTGTTTTAATAATAATCTTTATTTATATAGCAACAACATATTCCACAGCACTTCACAATTCAGAGATTCATATTTAAAACAATCATAAGAAACAGATATTAGAAAATACAATACAATACAAAAAAACAATACAATACAATGCAGAGCATAATACAATAATAGGAGCAATATAATGACAGCCCTGCTCATAAATGCTTACAATCTAACAATGAGGTGGGAGTGACACAAAGTGCAGATGCTTATTGACAATGATGCCATAGTCAACTTGAGGAGATGGGGAACAGAATGGAGCAGCATAAGTGGCCCCAACCATTATTTGTGATGCATTTGAGATTGGTGGAGTGGATAGGCTATGTCTAAATGACTTTGACTAGGGATCATGATAGGCTGCCCTAAAAAGATGAGTTTTTAGGGATCACCTAAAACTATGAAAGTTGTGGATGCACCTAATTTCTTGAGGTAGAGCATTATAGAGAATTGGTGCAGCTCGGGAGAAGTCTTGGAGCCGGGAGTGGGAGGTTCGGATTAATGCAGAAATGAGTCTAAAGTCACTTCCAGAGCGAAGAGAACGAGTGGGGTGATAGAGATGAGAGTAGAGAGGTAGGGAGGTGCTGCACTGTGAAGAGCTTTGTGGGTGAGAACAAGCAGTTTGAATTGGATTCTATAGAGAATAGGCAGCCAGTGCAATGACTGGCATAGAGCAGAAGCATCCGAGTAACGATTAGCTAGATAGATGATCCTGGCTGCTGCATTAAGGATGGACTGGAGAGGGGAGAGTCTTGTTTTAAGTCTTTATGCAACTTATATTCACAGGTACTCCCAAAGCGAGACTGCTCCTCTCCCCCAGAGGACAGAAGATCCTCCTAATACAAGTCCAATCCCTCATGTCACCCTCGTCCAAGACAGACCAGTCACTCTCGCTGTAGATCCCAATGTTTTTCAGCCGCATGATGCCTCTCCCCCCTCTGGGAGTATCAGGCGGGCATGGGGTCGTTTTTTTCTCTTTTGATATATGATTTTGTTGCAAATAAAACCGAATTTATGGGTTTAACTTCAACAAAAAAAGGTATTATCTGTTCAATTTTTTCATGTATAAATATATATACACCCCCAAAGAAAGCCAGCCCAGGGCTTGTAAGCCTGCTTCCTCGGTCCATTAGACCTCTCCCCCACATTCAACCCTGGGCTAGTATTGCCCACCTTCCCTCTCCTAGGAATGATTTTAAGATTGTCTACATTTTTAAGTTGCAGCAGTTGAAAGAGTGTTGTGGTGAAGGCAAACAGGTGCCGCAAGGCTGTTGCTAGAATGCTTCCGCACACTTGGGGTTGTTAATGTGTTCAGGCATGAAACGAGCAACATCCAATATTTTATAAACAAAGTAAAGACGAGACTGAAAGAAAGTCCTTGTCTGTTAGGGTACCTTTACACGTCGCAACATTGCATGCAATTTCACTTGCAACTGGTTGCAGTGAAATCATGGACACATTGTTCTATTTTGTGTCCATGTACAAATGGAACAATGTGTCCATGATTTCACTACAACCAGTAAGTTGCAAGTGAAATTGCATGCAGTGATGCGACGTGTAAAGGTACCCTTAGTTACCAAAGTCAGAGAAAACTCTTCAGACAATTCTTCAGAACCAGGGTAGGGTTTATTGAATATTCAGAGATGTAAAACGAAGCACATAGGATTCACGCTGACAGGTACAAGGACACACTCAGGTGTCCAGCACCCAAGATGATATCGTGATTCTGGGCCCCGAGCACCCGTGCTGAAGGCTTTTATGCCTGATCCACACAGAAGACGCTATATTCTGAAATACAGTGACTTCATCATGCTGAAAAAGACAGTTACATATAGAACATCGAAACATGAACATGAAAGAACACAAAGTTCAATATGAGTATGACTCACAGTTGCCGGATTCTCACGTCTCAGGCGATAATTCCCTCGTCACGGTTCCGCGCCTGAGGCTGTGGGGCCCGGTGGTCAGATCAAAGGGGATATTAGGATGGGGATGATTCTTGTTTGTCGTGACGCCACCTGTGGGTTTCCGGTGAATGCACCGGCGCTGCTTGGGCCTCCGGAGGATGTGCGGCAGCTTGATGGGATGCTCCCACAGGATGAGTAGGAGTCCCCGGGGCCAGGAGCTACACTTGATGGAATACGGCAGCTCAATAGTTACTGCAGGTTAGTCCAGGCATGATGCACTGACACATAGAGTCTTTTAGTTCCTTTTACTGGTGACAACCGGTACACTCGACCCAGGTGATGAAGTAGGCACTCCTGGAGGTTCCACAGCAAGCAGTAGTGTAGGCTTCCTTCTATATACATTCTGGTGAGGTCTGGTGGATATGAAATCCTGCCGGACCGGGTTGCACGTTCTGATGGGACGTGTTTCACCTGAGTTTGCTGCACTGTGAGTTGTGCTCAGCCTTACAGGGGTGCACTTTTTCTTCCTTGGTCCTTGAGTTTGCTGCACTGAGGGCACCATAAAGCGGTTGGGTGTAATTACTTCTCCCTTCCCTGGGCTCTCATCTGGTGGTGCTTCAGGTGTACAGGGAGCTAGACTCCCTTTGTTTGAGGTGCTCGTTTCTCTGCAGCCTGCGATGTGGCTCCTGCAGCTCGGTCCCAGTGACCGGATGGTTAGGGTGAGTTGGAATAACTCCTCTATCCCTGTCAGGGCTTTGTCTCCTGTTCCTAAGACTCTTATTGCGAGAGTCCCTCACTTTCCAGGTGTGCTGGTATGGGCCTAGTGTGGCTCCAGTACCAGGTCATCTCTCCTAGCTGTTCACAGTTCTAAAGTGACTGCACACTCCGCTGGTTCTCCCTCCAGGACCTGTATTTATAGAGGGAACTGGCTAAATGTAACCAGTGGAGCTCCCCCTAGAGGCCTGGGGTGAAAAGGGGTGTTAAAGGTGTTTTAGTTAGTGAGTTCTGCTTGCTGTGTACATTCCATTTGTGCACTAAGAGTTCTGTGGTGCCCCAACCAAGGTGCCAGGGTGCCACATTCCCCCTTAGTTAACTTCAGTTCTCCCGGACTGAGCAAAAGTTTTTCTTTACAACTTAACTTCTAAACATTTTATACACATTTAATAGCCGGTACTTACAAAGTCTTAATGAAAAATACAAAAATCACTGAAAAAGAAGTGAAAAATGGGGAAAAACATGAAAAGCAGTCCATACGGCACTAGTCCATTTGCCGCAGGCTGGTAAAAGTAAGTGTTTTGTCACACAAGTCCTGTGACAGTTGTCCAAGTTTATTAGATGGGAAAAAGGGTAAAGTCCAGCAGTAAAGTCTCTGATGGCTTAAACACATATACGGGTATACATTGTAAACTTTATACATTCCCTATGGGTGTCTCTGCTTAGGAGGCTGGGTCTAACCTTACCCTACGCAGGCACTTTCTGTCCCCAACTTAATTTACTTGGGACAGAGCCCAGTTCCTCCACCCTTCTGTACACTACTTTTTACAGTTTTTGAACACGGGTACTATTTACAGTGTTTAACAGGTAACATAGTTCCACTACATCCTAAACCCATTCTCCATATCTATTTGGGGATTGCACCAATGTACTACGTGTGTATCTGCATAGTGTGGGTGTTTCAAAAGCTGTGTTGGTAGTGTACGTACTGGTTGTTGGTCTGTTGCTCCTACCTGTTACTGGAATTCCATAGTAGGTACGTAATCTGTCTACTGGACTATCCTCTGTTAAAGGTGGTAGTGTAGGTAATTGTCTAGGAATTCTTTGTCTTACTGTGAGACTAGCAGGTTCACCGATTACAGAAATTTCGGGTTCCGAAATAACAGGCTGCATCTCTTGCGTTTGAATTGGTTCTTCTTGAACTGGTTGATTTGGTAATGGTTCTTCATTTTCTACAGATTGGTGGAAAGAAATAACTGGTATGATATATGCACCATTGCATTGCGGCCAGTCGGCTGGTAAGTCTCCAATTTCTGTATGGACTAGATTTTCTTTTGGTTTTGCAATTGTTACTGTAGGGTAACTGGTTTCTTGAGGCATTAACTGTTCTGGACATTTCTTCAAATGGTCTCTTGATACAGTTGTAAAGGTGTTTCCCTTGTCTTTGCTGATAACACAAGTTTTTGAGTTGTCATATTGTGACGGCATTATTGTGTAAGGTTCTGATTCCCAATTATCATCCAATTTGTTGGTTTTTCTCTTCCTTTTTAGCACTAATTCGCCTGTTGTTAAAGGTTCTGCTGAGGCGTGCTTGTTAAAGTCATGCTCTTGTTTGCTTCTGCTTATGTTCAAGTTTCTTTCAACACTCTCTTGTACTTTCTTGTACTGTTCTTGGCGTTGGGTAATCCAATCTTCATCTGGAGTATCTGTCGTTGGTTCGATGGTTCCCATCTCTAGATCAACTGGCAGTTTACCTGGTCTTGCTCGCATCAAGTAAGCAGGCGAGTAGTTAGTTGAACTAACAGGTATGTGGTTGTAGATATCCACAAGGTCTGGAAGTTTTTCAGGCCATTGATTCCTCTCTTCGAGGGGCAAAGTTTTGAGCATGTCAATCACGATGTGGTTTATTTTCTCGCATAAGCCGTTTGTCTGGGAATGATATGGAGTGGTCCTTATCTTTTTACACCCATATAGTCCTAGAAATGCTTGAAACAGGTCTGATTCGAAGGCTGGCCCTTGGTCAGTCAAGACTTGGTCTGGATACCCATGGGGGCGGAAAAAGTAACTCTGGAATGCTTTGGCCGCTACTTCCGCAGTTAAGTCCTTAACTGGAACAACCACAAGGAATCTTGAATAGTGATCAACCATTGTGAGTGCGTAAGTGTAACTGATGCGACTTGGGGTTAACTTTACGTGGTCGAGAGCAACTATTTCAAGGGGTTTCTTGGTAACAATTGGTTGTAACGGAGCTTTTTGAGTCAGGTGGTCTTTCCTTCGAAGATGACACGGTCCACAATTTTTACACCACTTATCAATTGAGCCTCGCATACCGACCCAGTAGAAACGATCTTTAAGGAGCCTTTCTAGCTTCTTCCATCCGAAATGTCCTGCATCGTTATGGTAGGCTTCAAGGATCATTTGGACTTCAGTTTTTGGAACTACGATCTGCCATATGAGCTCGTGTCTTCTTGGATTCAGGTACCTACGGCATAGTTTCCCTTGGTAGACAAATAACTACCCTTTCTCTTTCCAGAGACGCTTGGCATTTGACGAGGCATCGGGGTCCATACTGGCGTGCTCTTGAGTTATCAGCTCTCTTACCAAGCTGACGTCTGGATCATTGGCTTGAACCTCCTTCCAGTCATGGTGAGGTAAAGGGTTCACGATCCTGTCTACACGTCTCTGACTCGCCTGATGACACGTTGCCGTACCCGTACAATGGAAAGCCTGTAGTTCTATCTCTTCCAGGTCATCTATGTCTTCTCCATCTTCAGGAAGGTTAGGCATTCTGGACAGGGCGTCAGCGTTGCCATTTTTGTGACCTGCCCGATACTTTACAGTAACGTCATAGTTTGACAGTCTTGCTACCCAACGTTGCTCTAGGGCTCCCAGATTTGCAGTCTCTAGGTGTGTTAAAGGGTTGTTGGCAGTGAAAGCTGTGAACGGGGCGGATGCCAGGTAATGCTTGAAACGCTCTGTGATTGCCCAGACCAGGGCCAGGAATTCCAGTTTGATCGAGCTGTAGTTCTCCGGGTTCCTTTCCGTGGGACGGAGCTTTCTGCTGGCGTAGGCGATCACCTTTTCCTTTCCTTGCTGGCGTTGAGCTAGGACGGCTCCTTCGTTGTTCGCGTCAGTATACAGTAAAAATGGTAGATTATAATCAGGATAGGTCAGGATTTCTTCTCCAGTTAAAGCATCTTTTAACTTTTGGAAGGATTGTTCCCAGTGGCGGATTATAATGAGGTCAATATGGGCTTTGCCCCGGGCCCAATGGTGTCTAGGGGCCCACAGCCCAGGGGGTAAATTGCCCCATTATAATCCGCCACGGCGCCACCACACAGCACTCTGCACGCAGGCACAGCATCCATGAGGTGATGAGCCCTGCTAGTTGACAGGGAGCGGCAACCGCAGGGGGCCTGATGGTGGCGCGGCCCCCTGCTGATGCCGCTCTCTCTCCTATAGTCCCGGCCGCCGCTGTGTTACACTCCCCCCCGCAGTGTAAGCCCACCTGTAGAGCCGCACAGGGCCCAGGAAGACCTGTGCTTACAGGACCTGTGATGATGTGAATGGAGGGGAGGAGTCAGGGATCACATGATCAGCTCCTCGTTATGCAGGCCTCCACTCTGTGATGGTTGTCATGGTGCTGGAGAGGTGAAGAAGAGGATGAGATGAAGGTTATGTGTGGGGTCAGGACTCAGGAGGGATTTACAGTGTGGATGTAGCAGAGCCGAGTGTGTACTAGGTGTACGGAGCGGAGCCATGTGTGCACGAGGTGTATGGAGTGGAGCCGAGTGTGTACGAGGTGTACAGAGCTGAGTGTGTGCGAGGTGTATGGAGCAGAGCCGTGTGTGTACGAGGTGTATGGAGCTGAGTGTGTGCAAGGTGTATGGAGCGGAGCCGTGTGTGTACGAGGTGTACAGAGCTGAGTGTGTGCGAGGTGTATGGAGCGGAGCCATCTGTGTACGAGGTGTACAGAGCTGAGTGTGTGCGAGGTGTATGGAGCGGAGCCGTGTGTGTACGAGGTGTATGGAGCTGAGTGTGTGCGAGGTGTATGGAGCGGAGCCGTGTGTGTACGAGGTGTACAGAGCTGAGTGTGTGCGAGGTGTATGGAGCGGAGCCGTCTGTGTACGAGGTGTACAGAGCTGAGTGTGTACGAGGTGTAAGGAGCGGAGCCGCATGTGTACGAGTTGTACAGAGCAGAGCCGCGTGTGTACGAGGTGTACGGAACGGAGCCGCATGTAAACGAGGTGTACGGAGCGGAGCCACATGTGTATGAGGTGTATGGATCAGAGCTGAGTGTGTACGGAGCAGAGCCACGTGTACGAGGTGTACGGAGCAGAGCCGAGTGTGTACAAGGTGTACGGAGCGCAGAGCGGAGCCAAGTGTGTACAGGGTGTACAGAGCCAAGCCGCATGTGTAGGAAGTGTATGGAGCAGAGCTATGTGTGTACAAGGTGTATGGAGCGGAGCCATGTGTGTACAAGGTGTGTGGAGCGGAGTCGTGTGTGTACAAGGTGCACCGAGCAGAGCCGCGTGTGTACGAGGTGTATGGAGCTGAGCCGAGTGTGTACAGGGTGTATGGCGCAGAGCCGCATGTGTACAAGGTGTACGGAGTGGAGCCACATGTGTATGAGGTGTACAGAGCAGAGCCGCGTGTGTACGAGGTGTATGGAGCTGAGCTGAGTGTGTACAGGGTGTATGGAGCAGAGCCGCATGTGTACAAGGTGTACGGAGTGGAGCCACATGTGTATGTGGTGTACAGAGCATAGCCGCGTGTGTACGAGGTGTACGGAGTGGAGCCGAGTGTGTTCGGAGCAGAGCCGTGTGTGTATGAGGTGTACGGAGTGGAGCCAGATGTGTATGAGGTGTACGAAGCAGAGCCGAGTGTGTACGGAGCAGAGCCGCGTTTGTACGGAGCAGAGCCGTGTGTGTACAAGGTGTACGGAGTGGAGTTGCATGTGTATGAGGTGTACAGAGCAGAGCCGCGTGTGTACGAGGTGTACGGAGCCGAGCCGCATGTGTACAAGGTGTATGGAGCGGAGCCGCGTGTGTACGAGGTGTATGGAGCGGAGCCACGTGTATACTAGGTGTATGGAGTGGAGCCGCATGTGTATGGAGCCGAGCGTGTACGAGGTGTTCGGAGCAGAGCCGAGTGCGTAAGAGGTGTACGGAGCGAAGCCGAGTGTGTATGAGGTGTATGGAGCGGAGCTGAGTGTGTATGAGGTGTATGGAGCAGAGCCGCATGCGTACAAGGTGTACAGAGCAAAGCCAAGTGTGTACGAGGTGTACGGAGCTGAGCCATGTGTACGAGGTGTATGGAGCAGAGTTGAGTGTGTACTAGGTGTACGGAGCGGAGCCATGTATGTATGGAGCATGTGGAGCTGTGTGCTTACAAGGTGTGCGTACCGGTGGTAGCTGCTTGCGGATGTTGCTCCCACTCCTATAGTCCCAGCGGCCTCTGCTGGCAGCATTGTTCTCCCGAGTCACGGCTGCCACTGTCCGCCCTGCTATGCTGATTCTGCCCGGCCCGATCGGGCTTTGCTGAATCCTCCTACTCTAGGAGGACCCAGACCCAGGCAGGCAGCTGATCTCGACTGAGGCTGAGCAGACTCCTCCGTCCTCCTGACTGAGTCTGTGTCTCACCCGCCGACCGCCGTCCACCACCTCCTGGGTCGCCGCCTGCATGAAGAGAGGGAGTCTAAGGAGAGGGACTGTCACCTAATGCCGACACAGAGCACAGAGAGGACGTGCCTGTGTGACAGAGAGGTGAGTGATATGTCCACTCCTGACTCCTGCCCTGCTGCTGCAGCTGCTGCCTGTGGCTGTGCTCTGTGTGTGCCCTGCCAGCCAGACCTCCTGGTGGCTGCTGCATGGCAGGGAGGACTCAGTCAGTGTAAAGAAAGAATGTAAGCAGTAATTTTGGGAACTAAGGCCCCTTTCACATCTGCTTTTTTTCAGATTGTGGCAGATTTACCGCATCTGCCGACTAACGGCCACACTTGCGGCACCCTTGCGGCAAGCCACATGCATTGTTTATGGGGCTTGCGGTTTGGTGCGGAAAGTGCGGTTCTGCTGGGTGCGGCAAGTCCGGCATTTGCGGCGGTGGAAAAAAAACGCCGCTGACCGCGTTGTCATCCATCGTCGCAACGGCTGTTAGGCAGCACATGTGGTAAATCTGCTGGATCTGCCGCAATTTGAAAGACACGGTGATGTGAAAGGGGCCTAACGAACGCTGCTTTCACATCAGTGTTTAGCTGATGTTTGGGCCGTTCCAGCAGGTGGCGCCGCATGTGCCGGATCATCCGCCTAACAGCCGACTTGCGGCCTGGATGCGGCAAGCCCAATGCATTGTCTATCACAAGTGCGGTTCTGCTGAGTGCCGCAGATCAGGCACTCGTGGCCGCGAAAAAAAAACTCTACAAGTGGTGTTTTTTTTCGCGGCCGCAAGTGTCGAATCTGCCGCACACGGCAGAACCGCACTTGCCGCACCGGACCGCAAGCCCCATAGACAATGCAAAGGCTTGCCGCATCTGGACCGCAAGTCGGCCATTAGGCGGCTGATCCGGCGCCACCTGCCGAATCAGCCACACATCAGCAAAACCGCTGATGTGAAAGGCCCCTTAATCACTGGAGTGGTGTGCCCCACCATCTTGGATAATACAGAAACATGTGAAATGGCTATACATGGTGTATCATGTGCCCCTCTAAGTGGCTATCTTGCTTGGATCATGTACGTATGGAGTCCATGCATTCATGATTCAAGAAAAATATCCACGTAGAGGGGCACATACAACATGTAGAGGTATTTCACATGTCTATCCAAGGTGGAGGGGTAGTGGGTGCGCACATTGTGTATTTTGTGAGTTTTTATCTCAGTATTTGTAAGGCCTCGTGCACACGCTGAGTATTTGGTCAGTTTTTTCCTCAGTATCTGTAAAGCCTATTGCACATGCTGAGCATTTGGTGGGTTTTTACCTCAGTATCCGTAAGGCCTCGTGCACAGGCTGATTATTTGGTGAGTTTTTTACCTCAGTATCTGTAAGGCCTCGTGCACAGGCTGATTATTTGGTGAGTTTTTACCTCAGTATTTGTAAGGTCTCGTGCACACACTGAGTATTTGGTCAGTTTTTTCCTCAGTATCTTTAAGGCCTCGTGCACACGCTGAGTATTTGGTGAGTTTTTTACCTCAGTATCTGTAAGGCCTCGCGCACACGCTGAGTATTTGGGGAGTTTTTATCTCAGTATCTGTAAGGTTTCGTGCACACGCTGAGTATTTGGTGAGTTTTTACCTCAGTATCTGTAAAGCCTCGTGCACACGCTGAGTATTTGGTGAGTTTTTACCTCAGTATCTGTAAGGCCTCGTGCACACGCTGAGTATTTGGTGAGTTTTTTCCTCAGTATCTGTAAGGCCTCGTGCACACGCTGAGTATTTGGTGAGTTTTTTCCTCAGTATCTGTAAGGTCTCGTGCACACGCTGAGTATTTGGTGAGTTTTTACCTCAGTATCTGTAAGGCCTCGTGCACACGCTGAGTATTTGGTGAGTTTTTTCCTCAGTATCTGTAAGGCCTCGTGCACACGCTGAGTATTTGGGGAGTTTTTATCTCAGTATCTGTAAGGCCTCGTGCACATGCTGAGTATTTGGTGATTTTTTTTTTCCCTTAGTATCTGTAAGGTCTCGTGCACACGCTGAGTATTTGGTGAGTTTTTTCCTCAGTATCTGTAAGGCCTCGTGCACACGCTGAGTATTTGGTGAGTTTTTACCTCGGTATTTGTAAGGCCTTGTGCACACGCTGAGTATTTGGTGAGTTTTTACCTCGGTATTTGTAAGGCCTCGTGCACACGCTGAGTATTTGGTGAGTTTTTACCTCGGTATTTGTAAGGCCTCCTGCACACGCTGATACTGCATTATAAGAAACAGGCTATTATGCCCTGAATGCCCCTGTACACAGAATAAATAACTTATAAAAATCTTGCACCCTGTATTCTAACCTGTTACCGGTCCGAAATTCTTGCTTGCAGATTGGTCCATTCAGCCTCTCCTCGCCGTCTGACAGCCTCTTCTTCTGAATGATATGGATCACGCCTTTGTTATCCACGTCTCACTTTCCCATCTCACGTCTGTGCAGATGAGTCTCCAGCTTGCGCAAACGCACCGTGCTCTGCCCTACTGCAGCTACAATGTAAAACTCATCTACTCATGCGCGAACCGCAGGGGTCTCTGCACATGGCTCCAGGCTCCCAGTCTTCTGCGTGTAATGTATGGTGACATCACTGAGTTTAAACTTGTAGGATAATCCCATGATGGAGCACATTGCACCTGCACAAGCCGGAGAGGTATGGGCATAGCATAGGCAATGGAAAAATTGGACGTGGCCACGTGGATAACGCAGGTGACAGGAGGCGTTATCTACATCATTCAGAAGAAGACGCTGTCGGACCGCGAGGAGGCGGGACGGACCGATCTGCAAGCAAGTCCATTGGACCAGTAACAGGTGATTATCATTCAGGGCACACGCCGTTCGAGATATTTATAAGTTATTTATTCTGAGTATAGGGGCAGTCAGGGCATAATGGCCTCCTTCTAATGGACTGTTCAATACTATGGCTTAAAGTGTTATTTTTTTTTCCTCCTAACTGAAGGGTAAATTGACTAGATCAATGGATGTTTGACAGGTTAGAGTTTCACTCAGCAACTATTTTTCTGGAATAATCTATTTCAGGTATATGATAACCTTCCGTCACATGACTCCCGCGACCCCGTCACATGACCCCGTCACATGACCCCCGTGACCCCGTCACATGACCCCCATGACCCCGTCACATGACCCCCATCACATGACCCGGGGGGGGGGGGCCCACAGAGTCTGAACAGCCCCGGGCCCTGGCTACCCTTAATCCACCCCTGATTGTTCCTGTTCTGGTCCCCACCGGAACGGGGGTCCCCTGATCTTGCCATTTTTAGATTGACCTACTAAGAGATCTTGCATGGGTGCTGCTATTTTGGTGTAGCCCTTGATGAGTCGTCGGTAGTAACCGACCAGTCCTAAGAATTGACGTACCTCTTTGTGCGTGGTTGGCGCTGGCCAGTCTTTAATGATGGTTACTTTGTCCGGGTCAGGTGCCACGCCTTCTGCACTAACCACGTGTCCTAGATACTGGACCTTGGTTTTCAGCAGGTGACACTTGGACGGCTTCAGCTTCATACCGTACTTGGACAGCGACTCGAACACTTCACTCAGGTGTTGCAGGTGGTCTTCTTAGGTCTGGGAGTATACAATGACATCATCAAGGTATAACAGCACAGTTTCAAAGTTCTTGTGACCTAAGCAGCATTCCATCAGTCTCTGAAATGTTCCTGGGGCATTGCACAACCCGAATGGCATACTGTTGAACTCACATAGCCCCATTGGTGTCGTGAAGGCTGTCTTCTCACGATCCTCCTCTGCAACGGAGACCTGCCAGTACCCACTAGTAAGATCTAATGTGGAGAAGTAGTTGGCAGACTTAAGTGGAGCTAGTGACTCCTCTATGCGGGGTAACGGGTATGCATCCTTGTGTGTGACTTTGTTGATTTGTCTGTAGTCTACGCACATCCTCATACTACCATCTTTCTTTTTAACCAGGACCAGTGGTGCCACCCAGGGACTACAGCTATCCCTAATGACGCCTGCATTTTTCATGTCCTGAAGCATCTCTTTTGCTTTTTGGTAGTGTGTGGGTGGTATAGGCCTGTACCTCGCTTTGATAGGTGCATGGTCGCCTGTGGGGATATGGTGTTGTACCCCTTTAATCCTCCCAAAGTCAAGTGGGTGTTTGCTGAACACTTGCTCGTACTCCCGAACTACCCGGTAAACTCCATTTTTCTGATGAGAGGGTGTGTTGTCAGTTCCTACACTGAGCTCCTGACACCACTTCTCTAGCTGATTTTTGGAGTGAGGGGGTTCATCAGTCACTGTTTGGGAAGAGGATTTTACATCAAGTATAGCATTGTTCTCAACCTGGTATAATTTTGCAACAGTAGAATACCTTGGCAGTCTGACTTCGTCATCACCATAATTTAATATGCGTACGGGGACTCTCCCTTTTCTGACATCAACCAACCCCCTGGCTGTCAAGAGCGTAGGACTACTATCAGACATTACAGGTTCTACTACAGCTTGGTAGTCCTGCCCTCTGAGGCCTATTGCTGCCCGACACCAGATCATCATTTCACTTCTGGGTGGTACCACAATTGGAATGGGATCTGTTACCCGTACACTGCCAATTTCACCGTTTGACATTTTTACCTGCTGTTGATACACCAGAGCTCGGATCTCTCTTTGGATAGCTCTCCTTTCTCTTGGTTTACCAGCATCAGCACTCTGTTGGAGTAAGAACAACACTTCATCGAGACATTTAACCATAACATTAGTACCCAGTATTACGTGTGGATCCTGCTCGTATGGTTTGTCCTGAACCACTATGATAGCCTGGTTCTTCAGTTGCACCCTCCCCACCTTTTCTGTAGCTTCCCATTGTCCCTCTACTGTAACTAGCAAACCATTAGTTGCCTCAATGTTCAGATCAGGGTGTGGGTGTTCCAGCTTAACATCTGGCCAGAACCGTTTGTAAAGGATACTCGGGATGGTTGTCATCTGGGATCCAGTGTCTATCAACGCGGTGGTAGCGGTGCCATCGATGATGATTGACAAGTACGGATGGTCTCCCATGTACTTGTACTCCCAGTTGGTTGGGCCTGGACAGTCTACTCCTGGGGATGGCCCTTCTCGCCCAGGGGCTGCTCGTTTAAAGGACTGGAGTGGTAGGTACGTCCTTCTTGGTCGCTTTTCTGGCAGATGCGATGTCCATCAGGGCTGTAGCGAGCTGTGGGTTTTCCTCGCGGCGGCTGTGTCTTCTTCCTCATCCACGGGACGTCGTTGGGGCTGTCAGAAAGCTGGATCTTGTCAGATGACCTTGCTTCTGTCTTGGGTCTTCTTGCACCTCGGAGCTTGGCCATATCTTTCATTAGCTGCTGCACGTCGGCGCACAGTTTATCAAACCGGTCGGGTGCGATAGTCTGTGCGCTGGACTGAACCGTTGGGATTGGATATGCTGCTGCCGGCACGGAAGGGGTGTTAGCATACTGCGGCTGTGAGGTTAGATCGGGCTCTGTAGGGAACTGCTGTCCACGCACTGTTAAGTCTTTTAAGGTGTCAAACTCTGCGCCAGGGTTTTGGAGGGACCACCAGCGTGCCTGTTTCTTATCATCATGTAGTCTAGGCCCCACTACAAATTGTCCAATTTATGCTTTGTTTTCATCTCTAACACCATCAGGGTCGACTTGTTTTAACAGTCTCAGTGCTTCCTGTGAGCTCAGTGCATAGTCCAGGACACTCTTCTGCGGCCCTTGTTTACAATGATAAAACAACAGTCTTAACTCTGCTTCGGTATGATGCTCAAAAACCCGGTTTAATTTAGCAAATATCTGCTCCACAGACTCCTGAGCTTTTATAGACCAGTTACGGGTCTCCAGCTCTGCTGCATCTGTTAATTGTCCCATTATAACTGAAGCTCTCTGCTTACCGGTCATGGTGTACATATCCAGCACTTGGCATATCTTCCTCTGGAACATATCCAGGGTACCGGGTTTACCGCTGTACTTTGGTAACCAGGCCGCATTCGGGACGTACGGCAGAGATATCGGCATTATCGGAGCGGGTTGCTGCGGCATGCCCGCCAACAGGTGGCTGACCTGCCGGGAGTACGTTTGGTGGCCCCGGTGGAACAACCGGTTGGTTTACTTGCGGGCATACCGCGTCGCTGGAATCCGAGTCACTCATCCTCGCTCCCCCTTAGTTAAGCGCGGCCAGTCCTTTTGATCTCAGCGGAAGTTGTCGGCCGCGCGGTGAGGAGAGAGGCACCACGGGAGTTTCCGGTTCCTGCTGCATTCGGCGGAACTCGTCAGAGCGTGGAGAGGGGCCTATCTTCGCCCCTTTGCACAGTAACGCCCCTTCTTTTCCCGCCTTTTGCACAACAATGGCGGTTCAAATGTACAGTTCGATAATCACAGTCATTAAATAGCACACAATACCAGTTGGGAAACGGGCCTGTTCGTATCCTGTTCTTGACGCCAAGTTCTGACTCACCGTTGCCGGATTCTCACGTCTCAGGCGATGATTCCCTCGTCACGGTTCCACACCTGAGGCTGTGGGGCCCAGTAGTCAGATCAAAGGGGATATTAGGATGGGGATGATTCTTGTTTGTCGTGACGCCACCTGTGGGTTTCCGGTGAATGCACCGGCGCTGCTTGGGCCTCCAGGGGATGTGCGGCAGCTTGATGGGATGCTCCCCACAGGATGAGCAAAAGTCCCCGGGGCCAGGAGCTACACTTGATGGAATACGGCAGCTCAATAGTTACTGCAGGTTAGTCCAGGAATGATGCACGGACACATAGAGTCTTTTAGTTCCTTTTACTGGTGTAGGCTTCCTTCTATATACAGTCTGGTGAGGTCTGGTGGATATGAAATCCTGCCGGACCGGGTTGCACGTTCTGATGGGACGTGTTTCACCTGAGTTTGCTGCACTGAGGGCACCATAAAGGGGTTGGGTGTAATTACTTCTCCCTTCCCCGGGCTCTCATCTGGTTATGCTTCAGGTGTACAGGGAGCTAGACTCCCTTTGTTTGAGGTGCTGGTTTCTCTGCAGCCTGCGATGTGGCTCCTGCAGCTCGGACCCAGTGACCGGATGGTTAGGGTGAGTTGGAATAACTCCTCTATCCCTGTCAGGGCTTTGTCTCCTTTTCCTAAGACTCTTATTGCGAGAGTCCCTCACTTTCCGGGTGTGCTGGTATGGCCCTAGTGTGGCTCCAGTACCAGGTCAGCTCTACTAGTTGTTCATAGTTCTAAAGTGACTGCACACTCCACTGTTTCTCCCTCCAGGACCCGTATTTATAGGGGGAACTGGCTAAAGGTAACCAGTGGAGCTCCCCCTAGAGGCCTGGGGTGAAAAGGGGTGTTAAAGGTGTTTTAGTTAGTGAGTTCTGCTTGCTGTGTACATTCCATTTGTGCACTAAGAGTTCTGTGGTGCCCCAACCAGGGTGCCAGGGTGCCACAAGTACATCACTTCTAATCACATTACAAGCTATAAATCTGTATTAAAACTTATCTATGATTATTAATCTCATAATGGCTGTGAGCCCATGCATATAAGATTATTCAGTTGCAGACAAAGCCTTTGTTGGGTACAGATGGCTTTTCTCTATATCCTCTAACTAGTACCATAAAACACAATATTCCTACTATTATTACTAGAGATGAGCGAGTACTAAAATGCTCGGGTGCTCGAAGCTCGGGCCGAGCATCCCAAGATACTCGTGTACTCGGCCTGAGCACCGAGCCCAATGTTATCCTATGGGAGACCCAAGTATTTTACTGGCATGATCCCCAGCAGCATGGGTAAACCCTAAAAATGTCACAAAAGTATCAGAACAGTGCTCAAATGACATGGGAACAGCATGGGGAAGACCCCTGTAAGCATTTCAGACTCCAAGGTCACTGCTGTGAACAATGTTGTCAGAGTTTTACGCCACTTTTACAGACTGTCAAGAAAACGTTAGAAAATGAAATCAAAATGGATTTTCCTAGAGAAAATATTAAGGGCTCATTCCCACTTGTGAGACAGAGTTGGTGTATATTAGTTTTTTGGATTACATGAAAGATTTTTTTTTTAAAAATTGTGTGGCACTCCGATGCCCCTGGAAAGAGACGTACATGAAGGCCTCTTTAAATAATGTACCCATTTTAAAGAAGTGGGTCTTTTGTAGTCCTTTGGCAGGGCAGCCAAAAATTGGGATGCACCCCAATGCCCCTGGATAAAAACGAGCATTAGGGCCTCTTTAAATATTGTGCCCATTTTAAGGAACTTTGTCTTTTGTAGTATTGCCTAGGCAGGGCTGCTAAACATTGGGAGGCACCCTAAAGCCCCTGAATAGAGATGTGCAGGAGGGCCTCTTTAAATAATGTGCCCATTATAAGGAAGTGGGTCTTTTGTAGTATTGCCCTAGGCAGGGCTGCCAAAAGTTGGGAGGCACTTCAACGCCGCTGGATAGAGACGTGCATGAGGGCCTCTTTAAATAATGTGCCCATTATAACGAAGTGGGTCTTTTGTACTATTGCCCTAGGCAAGGCAGGGCAGCCAAAAATTGTGTGGCACTCTGATGCCCCTGGATAGAGGCGTGCATGAGGGCCTCTTTACTAATGTGCCGATTATAAGGAAGTGGGTCTTTTGTAGTATTGCCCTAGGCAGGGCTGCCAAAAGTTGGGAGGCACGTCAATGCCCCTGGATAGAGATGTGTATGAGGGCCTCTTTAAATATTGTGCCCATTTTAAGGAAGTTTGTCTTTTGTAGCATTGCCCTAGGCAGGGCTGCCAAAAATTGTGTGGCATTCTGATGCCCCTGGATAGAGGCGTGCATGAGGGCCTCTTTAAATAATGTGCCCATTATAAGAAAGTGAGTCTTTTGTAGTATTGCCCTAGGCAGGGAAGCCAAAAGTAGGGAGGCACTTCAATGCCCCTGGATAGAGACGTGCATGAGGGCCTCTTTAAATAATGTGCCCATTATGCAGCTAAAAATTGTGTGGCACTCTGATGCCCCTGGATAGAGACGTGCATGAGGACCTCTTTAAATATTGTGCCCATTTTAAGGAAGTTTATCTTTTGTAGTATTGCCCTAGGCAGGGCAGCCAAAAATTGGGAGGCACCCTAATGCCCCTGGAAAGAGACGTGCATGAGGGTCTATTTAAATATTGTGCCCATTTTAAGGAAGTGGGTCTTTTGTAGTATTGCCCTTGGCAGGGCTGCCAAAAATTGTGTGGCACTCTGATGCCCCTGGTTAGAGACGTCCATGAGGGTCTACTTAAATATGGTTCCCATTATTAGGAAGTGGGTCTTCCATAGTTTTCCCTAGGAAGGGCTGCAAAAAATTGGGAGGCATTGTAATGCCCATGGGAAGAAACATGGAGGAAAGACTCTAAATGTTGTTCCCATTACAAAGGAGCGGGTCTCCTGTACTTGTAATGCCCAGTCTCTAAGTATGGACTAAAACATTTACCCCTCGGGGGTATACATGAAACTACTGTCTAACTTGTTAACGGTTAGGGTCATCATCATCATAAATATTATATAAATAAATTATGTTTGGGGGCGTTGCCTAAGACTATTTTTTGCAGCTGTTGAGAGGCTTAATGCTCTGGGGAGAAGGGGGGAGCCGTTTTTGTTATTTGATGCTGGAAGCATAATTGACATGCTTGTTGGGTAGGTTTTTTTCTATATTGAAGTACCGTACCGCGTTCATCATGGCAGGAGGAGGAAAGAGGAATGATAAGGTTGGGGAGGTTTGATTTACGGAGGGATGTAGACAGTAGGATATATAGTCCCACTCTCTCAGAGAGGAGCGTATTTAGGGGGGGATGGGATGGTTGGGGGGGTGGTGGTTGGGATGGGGGGAGAGGGCAGACAGCAAGATGAGACAAGCAAGCTGAGAAACCAATGGGGTCGTCAAGTCCACTGAGCGCTCCTGTCAAGGTGCTTGGATGGAAAGAGACAAGTGTGGTACCAGACCAATGGGTTCGCCAAAACTACTGAGTGCCCCTATTAAAGTGCTGGGGTGGAATGTTAGAGGGCTATCAGATGCTACAAAAAGAGCGGCAGTCTTAAAATATATACTTGACCAACACCGACCATAATATGTCTGCTAGAAACACATTTGGTTAAAGATAAGTTGAGGATCTTACAGGAAATGGATACAGGAGTGCTATCATGCTGTATGTTCCTTGTACTCAAGGGGGGTGTCCATATTGGTGCCTATGTCTACTAAATTTGAATTTGTGGAGTCACACTCGGATGGGGAGGTACAATACATCATACTGGTATGTAAAGTACAGGGGTTGATGATGGCACTCATAGCAATGTACCTGCCTCCGCCCTATTCCAGCAAAAACTTAGAGAAGTGATGGAGTGGATGGGACATCTTGGGGAGATTCCTATTATCCTGGTGGGAGACCTGAACAATGTGCAGGATGATTACTGGGACAAACATAAAAATAATCTGGGTAGGATTCAGGACCACATCACGCCATTCGGGATATTCGGGAGATGGGCCTAAGAGATGTCT
Source organism: Allobates femoralis (assembly GCA_033576535.1). Classification (NCBI taxonomy): domain Eukaryota; kingdom Metazoa; phylum Chordata; class Amphibia; order Anura; family Aromobatidae; genus Allobates; species Allobates femoralis. The sequence continues at coordinate 399,268,067 of JARQOC010000003.1, read as the reverse complement.
GGAGGGTTTGTAGTCCAGAGGCGCGATGTTATTCTTGCTACTCCGCCACTCACAATACACTATCTCACATAGACATGACCCTGGGAAACGATGCTATGGATGCACTGGAGGTGAGGGTGGAATATTTACCCAGAACCATGTCGGATTTGTGTACATATTCAGTCGGGGGACAGCAAGGTAGGGGGAAGGATGGGATGGAAGCTTCACCCAGGATGGTTGCACAGCATTAATGTAAACCTGCTGCATAGGAATCTAGAAGAATACTTTGTTTTAAATGAAGGAGCAGCAGGACCAGAGGCCCTTTGGGATGCCAACACGTTTCCCTCTTCTTCAGGGGTATACTTCCCACCAGTCTCCAGCCCCTTATATGCAGCCCTCATTAGGCTAGCCCCCCCGCACCTGCACCGCACACCCGCGGCCGCAGCGCTCATCCCCGGCTGCTTCCGGCGTTCCCTGACCGGAAGTGCGTCATTTGACCGGAAGTGCGTCATTGTAAAGGTAGCGAGCCGGGGTCTCGCTTGCTGCGTAATGACGCCAACACATGTGTATAATTTTTTCCAAATGTCTACCCGTTTATTTCTCACCAGAATCAATAACCGGGGTAGTACATTTAACATTTAACACAAACACGTCACATAACACATTACTTTCCACATTACAGTACATAGAATATTGCACGTGTACATTTATGGTAACCCGGGACCTGTAACCACGACTCTTTCCCCATTGGAGCTCTATCAACCGCTCCCGTGGTGATCACAGCCTCCGGCCTATCTATACATTTACAATACATTTATAATAAACACATTATGTTACATATCAACGATGACACCTCCGGGTTCAGAACAGGGATTGAGCTACCTGAGTACCGGGTATGTCATGTATCCCCAAGGGGCTCCTTCCTGGACGCAGCTCAACCTACGTCCCGGTCAGAGTCCCCCCGGCTCGCTACCTTACAGAGGGTACAACAGTGTCAACCCGTACTATCTGTCGGCGTCTGAATGAAAAGGGACTGTATGGTAGGAGACCCAGGAAGACCCCACTTCTTACCCCGAAACATAAAAAAGCCAGGTTGGAGTTTGCCAAAACTTACCTGAGAAAGCTTTAAACGTTTTGGAAGAATGTTCTCTCTTTTTGGGCAAAGGCATCAACATAGAGTTTGCAGGAGAAAAAAAGAGGCATTCAAAGAAAAGAACACGGTCCCTACAGTCAAACATGGCAGAGGTTCCCTGATGTTTTGGGGTTGCTTTGCTGCCTCTGGCACTGGACTGCTTGACCATGTGCATGGCATTATGAAGTCTGAAGACTACCAACAAATTTTGCAGCATAATGTAGGGCCCAGTGTGAGAAAGCTGGGTCTCCCTCAGAGGTCATGGGTCTTCCAGCAGAACAATGACCCAAAACACACTTTAAAAAGCACTAGAAAATGGATTGAGAGAAAGCACTGGAGACTTCTAAGGTGGCCAGCAATGAGTCCAGACCTGAATCCCATAGAACACCTGTGGAGAGATCTAAAAATGGCAGTTTGGAGAAGGCACCCTTCAAAAATCAGGGACCTGGAGCAGTTTGCCAAAGAAGAATGGTCTAAAATTCCAGCAGTGCATTGTAAGAAACTCAATGATGGTTACCGGAAGCGGTTGATCGCAGTTATTTTGGCTAAAGGTTGTGCAACCAAGTATTAGGCTGAGGGTGCCAATACTTTTGTCCGGCTCATTTTTGGAGTTGTGAAACGATCAATGTTTTGCTTTTTGTTTTATTCTCTTTTGTTTTTTTTCATTGAAGACAAATTAAATGAAGATAATAATACCAAAGAATTTGTGATTGCAATCATTTTCAGGAAGAAACTGAGTATTATCTGACAGAATTGCAGGGGTGTCAATACTTTTGGCCAACACTGTATAGTGCTATGAATTCCATAGCACTTTACATACATCATTAATGCTGTCCCTATTGAGGCTCACAATCTAAACATCCTATCTGTATGTCTTTGAAATGTGGGAGGAAACTCATGCAAACTCGGGGAGAACACACAAACTCCTTGCAGATGTTGTCCTTCATGGGAATTAGAACCCAGGACCTCAGGACCGCAGTGCTGCAAAGGCTGCAGTGCTAAGCACTTGAGCCAACGTGATCAACATACCTAACAGTATCTCTTTATATAAATGGAATCCTTATGACCTTACAGTCGGTCCCAATGCCGGTTATGCCCTCCCGACATTATTCACGTAATTACAGGGATCATTATACACAGAACCCAATATATCTACAGGGATCATTATACACACAGCCCACATACAAGACAGACCCACAGGGATTCGGGACACTGCCGGTACACCCCTGATCACACAGTCATGCACAGTCTCCCTTCATAGTAAGTGTCCCAACATGGCACATACACATTCAGTCCCTCAGACTCCAGCCCATTACACAACATGGACCCCAACCTGTTACAGGCCTGGACCAGATCCAAGCATCCTGAGCTACCGGGTAATCAAGGCGTCCCCAAGGTCTCCTCACCATGTGCTATCAGGTCGACAGCCACCTCCAAGCCTCCATACCAGGCAGGCCTCCAGGACCACGGCTGCACCAACACGCCCAGAGCGAGCCCCCTCCAGGTTCTGCCAGGATTCCCAACCATTCAGGAGTTCCATAAACCTCCCCGTCTGACCACAAGCTTATTCATCTCAGAGGAACAGACGTCTCTCCTTTCAGAGGAACAGACTTCCATCAACATCCCAAAGGGGCAACTTCCTTTGACTCACACTCTCAGTCTGACCTCACAGCACTAGGTAGGTTATATCCCACCTGACAAACCCACATCTGGGATGCTGTGACGAGTCAAACATTAACAAACACAGACCTAGATGCAGTTAACCCTGTGTGCACCGTACTAATCCAGTAAAGCAATCACACTTAGGGTATGTGCACACTGGCCGGGTTAGGGTCGGGTTAGCAGTGTAAACCGCCGGTCGGTTTACATAAATTTCATGTAAATTTATGTAAACCGCCGGTCGGTTTACATAAATTTCATGTAAATTTATGTTAATCCAAACCGGCGTTTGGATTAACATTAAAACCTATGTAAACCGACACCCGGTGTCCACACACCGGCGGTTTACACATGCTCATCCGTTGCTAACCCGCTGGCTGCAAGCAGAATCATGTACTGCTTCCAGCCGCCGCAACACCGCCGGCGCTAACCCGCTGGCCACCCGCCCGGCACCCGCCGCACATACCCGCCAGGATGCCGGTGGACGGCTCCGGAGCTTCCTGGCGGGTCCGCCCAGCCGCCGCCGACGACCAACCCGCCCACCAGTGTGCACATACCCTTAAATTGCAACAGGCCCATGTGATCAATACTGGCCATGGGCTATCATGACGGTCATACCTCGAAATATATGGTTGATGGTGATCTTATGTCTTTATTTCTGGCCTGGGGTACAAGATGGCTATGCTTCGGGCCAACACGCTGTTTTTCCAGCCTTTAATTTTTTGGGCACAACCCAGATATTTATGCATAATCTCTCATTTCAATACATAATACAATCATTAATAAATTTTCATCAAAACTCTAAAACTAGACAATGTGCACTAACTTTACCATACACCTTCCACTGTGGCATATAATGTGCAAATACAACAATTATTTTCCATCTTTAGATGTTATGAACTTAATCTTTAACAAACCCTTTATACATTAAATAGGGGGCCTGCTGCACACTTGATGAATATTACCACTGATTAAAAATATGAGCTCTATGTCCCACCATGTTAGTGCATGTAATCCGGCTAGAAAAAGAGCGCGTGGGCCCGAAACATAGCCATCTTGTACCCCATGCCAGAAATAAAGGCATAAGATCATCATCAACCATTGGAGTGCTGAAACTGCTTTATTTCACCGTATCTATAGGAGGCATTGAAGATTCCTTTGCTGATTGGAACCCATATTTGCTGTTCTGCTGTTTTTCGGCATACATGTGAAGAAATGTTTTATTCTGAGGATATGTTTCCTCAAAATTACAAATCTCTCGCCATATACCGTATATACTCGCGTATAAGCCGACTTTTTGAGCCCAAAATTTGGGCTGAAAAGTCCCCCCTCGGCTTATACGCGAGTATACAGTATATATACATATATATACATCATATATGTATATATACTGCAGCAGCCCCGGAGGTATACAGCCCCCCCCCCCATCAAGCTCCAGGGCCCCCCCCTTGCGCGGCAGCCTGTAAAGGAAAATCATACTTGCCAGTGTCCTGTCGCGCCGTCCGCAGCTTGCCGACATGACGATCCCGGGCTTCATTCAGCGTCTTCCGCATTCCTTTAGTCGCGGGCAATGACGTCATTGCCCGCGACTACAGGAAGTCGGAAGCCGGAAGACGCTGAATGAAGCCCGGGATCGTCATGTCGGCATGCTGCGGACGGCGCGACAGGACACTGGCAAGTATGATTTTCCTTTACAGGCTGCCGCGCAAGGGGGGGGCCCTGGAGCTTGATGGGGGGGCCTGTATACCTCCGGGGCTGCGGCTGTATACAGCCCTGGGGCTGCGGCTGTATACAGCCCTGGGGCTGCGGCTGTATACAGCCCTGGGGCTGCTGCTGTATACAGCCCTGGGGCTGCTGCTGTATACAGCCCTGGGGCTGCTGCTGTATACAGCACTGGGGCTTCTGTATACTACCTAAAGGCTGCTGTATACTACCACTGGGGCTGCTGTATACACCACTAGGGCTGCTGTATATACCTCTGGGGCTGCATATACATCTGGGGCTGCATATGGGGCTGCATATACCTCTGGGGCTGCATATGGGGCTGCATATACCTCTGGGGCTGCATATACCCCTGGGGCTGCATATGGGGCTGCATATACCCCTGGGGCTGCATATACATATGGGGCTGCATATACCTCTGGGGCTGCATATGGGGCTGCATATACCTCTGGGGCTGCATATGGGGCTGCATATACCTCTGGGGCTGCATATGGGGCTGCATATACCTCTGGGGCTGCATATGGGGCTGCATATACCTATGGGGCTGCATATACCTCTGGGGCTGCATATGGGGCTGCATATACCTCTGGGGCTGCATATGGGGCAGCATATACCTCTGGGGCTGCATATGGGGCTGCATATACCTCTGGGGCTGCATATGGGGCTGCATATACCTATTGGGCTGCATATACCTCTGGGGCTGCATATACCTCTGGGGCTGCATATACCTCTGGGGCTGCATATGGGGCTGCATATGGGGCTGGGGCTGCATATACCTCTGGGGCTGCATATACCTCTGGGGCTGCATATACCTCTGGGGCTGCTGTATACTACCACTGGGGCTGCTGCTGTATACTACCACTGGGGAGGCTGCTGTATACCTCACTGCTGGGGGTTGTATACCTGTGCTGGAGTCCACCCTCGGCTTATACGCGAGTCAATAAGTTTTCCCAGTTTTTGGGGGCAAAAGTAGGGGGGTCGGCTTATACACGGGTCGGCTTATACACGAGTATATACGGTATATTATACCTGTACCAGTCTTTAACTCTCTTATATCCTTTATTTATTAGCTTCTCTATTCAGGACACTTACTGAACGTGACCAAACTTATTTTGAGGTATGTTCTGTACATACTTCAGAGTATAATACAAAATAATATTGTGGTACCGTGTTAGGCTGGCTTCACACCACGGATTTTTTTGATCCGGGGCTGTCCAGTTTAAACCAGACAGCCACGGACCGTTTTTTTGGCCCCATAGAAACCTATGGGGCCGGATGGAGCTGGATGGCAGCTCTCTGCTATCCGATTTCATCATTCCGGCACACTCCGGGGAATTCGGATTTTTTACTCCGGACACAAAAATGATGCTTGCATCATTTTTTTGTCCGGGGAGAAAAATCTCCCCATTTGCCGGATCTTGGATTTCGCCGGATCCTCTCGTATCCAGGGCAATCCGGCGCTCTCTAACATGGGAGCCTATGGGGCCAGATTGCCCTGGTCCGGGAGGATCCGGCAAGCGGACACTGGCGGCTGCACGGCGCTGTTCTTTCAGGACCGCGGCAAGCCGCGGTCTTGAAAAATCAGCAGCTGCGGCTGCAATTAGCAGAATCCGGATGCACACAGGACCGGAGGGCACATTTGGCCCTCCAGTTCTGTGTGCTGATCCGGTCCGGGGCTGTCTGGGTCATCCCGGACAGCCCCGGACCGGACCTTGCCGTGGTATGAAGCCAGCCTTAGCCAGAGAAATCGATGTAAATACTTAAGTCCCAAAAAAAGGTTGAGAAAAGTATTATAGGAGTGATACCTTTATTGGCTAACAAGAAAAATTATATTTGTAAGCTTTCAGAGCTCAAGGCTCCTTCATCAGACGATATTGCAAATGGGTTACTGAGACATTTAAATACAAAATACAGCAGGACATAAGGAAATGAAGGTGTGCTAAGGAAATTAAAATGAAGTCTTTGTTAATGATGTAGATGACGTCACACAGCCAGATCAGAATATCCCACACACTACACTGATGAGGGGCAGTTACCCCGAAACGCAGCGTCTATAGTTTGGGGTTCTGATCTGGCACAAATCCCTTAGTCATATTAAAAAGCTTGTTGGAAAGCGATTATGACTTTGAGGAGCTACTTAAAGGTGGCGCTGGAGTTCTTCCACTTCCTTACTGAAGTGCAAATTTGCATATTTCCTAGAGCAGGGATGTGGCTACAATCTCCACACCTACTTAACTGTCTTCTTATGGTTGCTGGAAATCTCCTCTCCATGAGGTAGATAGCAAGTTCCCAGACCTACTACAGTAGTTGTAAGGCATCATGCACACGATGAGTAGTTGTTGAGTTTTACTTCAGTATCTGTAAGGCCACGTCAAGAAGATGAGTATTTGGTGCATTTTACTTCAGTATCTGAAAGGCCATGTGCAGATGATGATTATTTGGTGCGTTTCACTACAGTATCTGTAAGGCCATGTGCAGATGATGATTATTTGGTGCGTTTTATTTCAGTATCTGTAAGGCCATGTGCAGATGATGATTATTTGGTGCGTTTCACTTCAGCATCTGTAAGGCCATGTGCAGATGATAATTATTTGGTGTGTTTTACTTCAGCATCTGTAAGGCCATGTGCAGATGATGATTATTTGGTGCGTTTTATTTTAGTATCTGTAAGGCCATGTGCAGATGATGATTATTTGGTGCGTTTTACTTCAGCATCTGTAAGGCCATGTGCAGATGATGATTATTTGGTGCGTTTCACTTCAGCATCTGTAAGGCCATGTGCAGATGATGATTATTTGGTGCGTTTCACTTCAGTATCGGTAAGGCCATTTGCAGATGATGATTATTTGGTGCATTTCACTTCGGTATCTGTAAGGCCATGTGCAGATGATGATTATTTGGTGTGTTTTTACTTCAGTATCTGTAAGGCCATGTGCAGAAGGTATTTGGTAGTTTATTTGTGGTGCAGTTTATTTGACTTCAGTATCTGTAAGGCCATGTGCAGATGATGATTATTTGGTGCGTTTCACTTCGTATCTGTAAGGCCATGTGCAGATGATGATTATTGGTGCGTTTCATTTCAGTATCTGTAAGGCCATGTGCAGATGATGATTATTGGTGCGTTTAATTTCAGTTCTAAGCATTCTAGATATGATTATGATGCGTTTTACTTCAGTTGTAAGGCATGCAGATGATGATAATTTGGTGCGTTTTACCTCAGTTTCTGGAAGCCCTTGTGCAGGCGATGAGTATTTGGTGCATCTGGAAGGCTTCGTGCACACACTGAGCATTGTGTCACATTTAGGGGACTACAACAAGAGTCTCCATTTTTCCAAAAAATTTGGGCCCAAACGCCAATTCAGTGGAGGTGACTTTCATGCAGCACGTTCCAAAATCCACAAACTTTAGTCTCCCCATGTTATCTTTAAGATTTGTCACCAAAATGTAAGTAGCGGCCAAAAAATCTGGGTAACTATGAAGACAGCAGGAGAAGGGGCTGCTGTCCAAGTCTTGCCATCCCCACGAGTTGTGCGTCAATCCTGTGTATGTAGAAGTTCCTCCACTGCTTCTGCCTCCTCAACCTCATCTCTGTCCTCCACCTGCACCCAAAGCTTGTCTGGTAATGCCACCCACGTTCTAACTGCACACAAGGAATCCTGCACACCTCCTTACTATGATGGCAGCAGGGCTCAACGGCATCAGGCGGTCTTTACCTTGAAATGTACGGGAAATGTGAGTCACAGAGCTGAGGAGTTGTGGTCTGCTGTGGAGACCGAGTTTCATCAATGCTTGTGTCCACTAAACCTGCAGCCAGGGAAGGCCGTGTGCAACAATGCTGCAATGCTGGGTGCAGCCCTCCGCTGGGGCAATGTGACACACGTGCCTTGCATGGCACACGTCTTAAACCTGGTTGTCCAGCAAATTTTTGCACACTATCCGTCCCTAGATGGTCTTCAGCAGAGGGCACGGTTGCTGTGTGCTCACTTCCGCAATTTGCATCCCGCAGCTCAACGCCTTGCATCTCTACAGAAGTCATTCGGCCTGCCAGTTCACCGGCTGAAATGTGATGTGCCAACACGATGGAATTCAACTCTGCACATGTTGCAGCAACTGTGGCAGCACCGACGAGCCCTGGTGCAATACGTCATGACGTATAACCTGGGCCTACGAGATCCAGAGGTGGGGTAAATCACACTGCTGGAGTGGTCTGAAATGAAGGACCTATGCGCCATTCTGTAAATGTCGACGAAGATGTTTAATGATGATTATGCCATTATCAGCATGGCTATTCCTGTCATTTACATGCTGGAGCACACTTTAAATAGGAAGTACAGGAGGAGTCGTATGCGGATGGGCTCACAAGATCTCCAAGGTGCAGTTGACACTTTATGAATGAGGGTCTACATTATGCTTGCTCAGAACCTTCTTATCTGGGCCTGGATCCGACTCCAAAAGCTTCTGGGCATCAGTGCAGATCATTACCTTGTCTTAACTCACAAAAGCTTTTGAGCAGACCTCTGATTCCCAGGCTATAGTATGAGTGAAGAGCGATGCATAGTCAACCATCTGTCTTACCCCATACTCAGATGGGTGGCTGGAGACTTGGGAGCTGTGCGGAAGCAAGTGGGATTGTTGTGACACCTCTGAGGACTGGTGTATTTGTGAAGTAGAAGTTGAGGTGGAGGAGAGCCCACTTGCTGAAGCACTTGCTATCCATTCAAGCGCCTGCTCTTTTTGTGCCTCATCTAGAATTGGTATTGATCGTCGTCTGAGTCGTGTCCGTATGAAAGGGATCATTTCAGAATCTCCAAGGAAAGACGTAGACATGTTACTTTGGCTGGAAGATGGTCTTCCTTCAGCAGATGTTACTCTTGCTTTCCCACGTACCCCACGGACACAAGCTGTTTTTCCCTTTCCACCATGCCTATTCCCCCTTCCACCAGCAGCAGGCCTTTTGACGCTTATTTTGTATGTGAACAAATTGGTAACTCTGCAGTTGTTGGCAAAAAATATTCTGATGGAAATCGAGCAGAGCTGAGTGGCCAAACAGTGGTACTAGGCACAAAAAAATTATGTTTCCTTGTTCCAGTAAAAAATTGTTAGAATGAACTACACTCACGGTGTATTTGGTTGTATTAAACGTGGCCTACAGTAAAGGTTTAGTGAACACTGTTTTAAGCAAAAAATGACAGGTTTGCTTGTTGCAGTAAAAATTAGTAGAAATCACTGTGGTACACTGGTAGTCTACTACTAGCCCGAACAAAGTTCCTTGACTAGTTGAAGCAAAAAAAAAAAGCCTAATTAAGACATGTGGTGTAGCTTTCTTCACAGCAGTGCTACACTAATTAGCCCTGACGTAATGGATACAAAGAGCTATATTACTGTGGCCAGATGCTGTGAGAAAGACTTGCACAGCACTGGCACACACCTGACACATACCTGCCTGGCAAAAACTAATAGAGACTGCTCGAACCTAGCCCTGATAAGGGCTGCAATTAAAACTAGTCCCTGCCTCTATGAAGTAGCCCTGAAAAGGGCTGATAGACTACTAGTCCCTATCCCTAATCGCTACTCCTATGGAGCAGCCCTAAAAAGGGCAGATATTACTAGTCCCTACTCCCTAAACCTATCTATCTAACGTTGTATTCGCTCACTAGCTGACTGAGAGATCACAATTTAGTTTGCACTGTTTAGCGGTCACACACAGCAGCAGCCGCAGGTGCCATCTAACACCTGCAGAAGCTATCAGCAAATTGGTGGCGATCTTTAAGATGGCCGGGTTTTATAGGGCTAGGACATGTGACAGACAAAGCCAATGATGACATTAGTTGTGTGAAAAAATGCACTTTGCAGTGTGGCACTGTGATTGGCTAGCAGCCTGAACCGCCCCACTGTACATGCTTTAGGAGAAAAAAAAAACCTTATTGCTCCAGATCTGATACAAGCCCCCCTGCACAATATACACACAAACTGGATATTAACATTAATTTGCAGTATTAGATCTAGGTTTAGGGTTAGGAAGATTAAGCTTTTGTGGATCGAAGCGTTATCGAACATATACTAGAAATGCCGAATTTAAAGCAAATTGTTGTAATTCGGCGAATGATTCGTATACCGCCAAAAACAGCTCGAATTTGAGATTGGCGAACAATTTTAATCGAACATCGCTCGTCTCCAATTACCACGTGATTCATCTTTTCGCACATTCCATTGGTTTGGGAATGGTAAGGCATGGTATAAATTTTCTTGCATCCGTATAGGTTACAGAACTCTTGATATACTTCAGCTTCAAAGGCAGGTCCTTGGTCTGTTAATACCTATTCTGGATACCCGTGTGGTCTGCAGAAATAGGCTTGAAAGATTCTTGCTCAGAGCCGGACTGGGACCGAAAAGCAGCTCTGGAAAACAAACCACACAAGCCCACATACTATATCACTCATCAGCCCCAATCAGTGAAATTTGATTTTACTTTGTCATGGCCTCATCACTTTCTTGGTGTTATTTTAAGAGCCACATGTGAATGGCGCAGCAGAGGGAATAATCAGCCACAGCTCCATTTACATGTTACTCTTCAAAGCTACGTGTCTCAGAATTGTGGGGGTCCCAGCCGTCAGATCCACAGCGAAGGGAAAGTCATCACTAATACAGAAGATAATACCCCCTCTCAGATAACAGGACAGGAGAAGTGCAGTGCAGTGTTTATATACAAAATAAGGCTGGCTTCACATTGGCGTTCCCCTCTGCAACGTTCTGCAGAGGGGAACCGCCATGTGAGCGCAGCCACCGCAAGCCCCTATGTTTATAATGGGGACGCACGGTGCTGCGCTTGACTGCGCATGACCGTGCGCTCCCATTCATTTGCCTGTGTGATTTGTATGCATGCGCATGCTTGCGTACAAATCATACATTGTCGTCCGCACCAGGAACGCGACATGTCGCGTTCCTGGTGCAGACGAGAGAGTGTGATTTGTACGCAAGCATGCGCATGCGTACAAATCACACAGGCAAATGAATGGGAGCGCACGGTCATGCGCAGTCAAGCGCAGCACCGTGCGTCCCCATTGTAAACATAGGGGCTTGCGGTGGCTGCGCTCACATGGTGGTTCCCCTCCACAGAACGCTGCGTCTGCCCTCAGCCTGCCAAATCTGTTAAAACGTAGTCTCTGGCAGGCTGAGCGCATAGCGTTAGCGGCATGTAATGCTATGCGCCGCCTGCCTATGCATCTCTATGGTAACCTGATGCTTCCCGCACTGCGGGCTCCACACAGACGATCTGGATATGCACTATTGCAAAGCGCACAGGAAAACACTGCAAACCGCTAATGACAGACGCTAATCTGATCCTGGCCTACTACAGACACTGAGGATTACACCCAGTATACAGGACAGGAGAAGTGGTACAGTGCAGTGTATATATACAGAATAATATAGACACTGAGGATTACACCCAGTATACAGGACAGGAGAAGTGGTACTGTGCAGTGTATATATACAGAATAATATAGACACTGAGGATTACACCCAGTATACAGGACAGGAGAAGTGGTACTGTGCAGTGTATATATACAGAATAATATAGACACTGAGGATTACACCCAGTATACAGGACAGGAGAAGTGGTACTGTGCAGTGTATATATACAGTATAATATAGACACTGAGGATTACACCCGGTATACAGGACAGGAAAAGTGGTACAGTGCAGAGTATATAGTATATACAGAATAGTACAGATACTGAGGATTACACTCAACATATGTCTGGCCCAACAATGGTATGGTGTACTCAGGTCTTGGGTGCGGTGGATGTCACGGGTGGTCGCTGCCCGAGCCTGTGTCCTTGCGGTGACAACAAAAAGGGGTATTTACAGGGATTAAAGTTTATGAATGATTGTTGTGACGCCACCTGTAGATCCGGTGATGGCACCGGCACTGCTGGGACCTCCGGGGTGATGGGCGGCAGCAAGGTGTTATAGCTCTCTACAGGAAGAGCTGGGTCCCCAGGGCTGTATGGGTTTGATGGTGGAGTAGGGTAGGGCAGTAGGAATGGGGCAGTGCAGTCTCTGCTTCACAGTGCAAAATTACCTCCGTTCACCAGGAAGAAACACAGACCCTTGTTCACTCTGTACGGGTACTTTACTCCGGTAATCTGCAGCTTACAGGATATGCAGCTGTTACAGCTGGGGTAGTGGACCGTGTGGTCTTGGCAGTGAGTAAAGTCCCTCTGAAGCTCCAGTGATGTTCCTTCTCTATATCTATCTCTGTCCTCCCTCTGCGCACTCCTTCCTTGCACTGCCCTGCACGAATCCCTTTGTTAGACCAGGCCTGTTGGGTGAGATGGGACACCTCTCACTCTCTATAGGAGCACAACCCGGTTTGGTGCTTCTGGTGGGGACCGTGCGTAGGTTGGGCTGGATAGTGCTCCTATGAAGCTATCGACCAAGGCGGTGTTTGCGGCTAAGGGATTGTCCTCTGCACCACTTCGGAGCCGGTACCCTGCTTCGGACTGGGCCAGGGTATTCGGTTACCCTCTATCCGCCCCTCTCTCTGTCTGGGTCACCAGGTTGAGGTGCCCTCCCGTTACTTCTCCTCTCACGCCCTCCTTTACTTCTCTACTTCTGCTTCTTCACTGCTTATCTCACACTTGTCTGTCTTCCCCCTTTTTCCCACTCACTATATAACCTAGCTCTCCTCCCACCAGGACCGGGTACCCTGGTAACAGGTTGTCTGATTGGTCCCTTATCACTAGTTGCATATGTGTGGTTGTGGAGCTTCAGGCTTCTATTACCCCATACCAGGACAAAGCATACTGCACCTCCTGTTAGGGGTGCAGTACCCTTTTGTAGTGCACTGACTAGCGGGGCACTATATATACAGGACAGGAGACCTATACACAGCATACCCAGGAGGCTGCAGTATATAGATGGGAGGCTGCGGACGGTATATAGATAGCCAATACTCAGCCAGATACTGGAGATAGGGAAAGATAAAAGGTGGCAGCAGCAGGTCCAGTGCTGGGCGCAGAGAGGAACAGAATCCATGGAGATGCCAGGAAGAGCAGACCGTGAAATATGACACAGGAAAACATTCTGATGCTGCACTGGGCACCAGCACACAGGAACTCACAACAGCCCCTACACAGTTTTAACCCCCACACAGACTGCCGCACAGTATTAACCCATACACAGGCTGGTACACAGTTTTCACCCCTACACAGGCCCCCTACACAGCATTAACCACCACACAGGCCCTTACACAGCATTAACCCTTAACACAGGAGCCTAAACCAGCATAAACCCCTAACACAGGCCCCTAATGACTCACCCAGCAGCTGGGGCTCTCGGGTTCTGGACGTCGCTACTGTATGTTGTCACCGGTGGTCGATGCCTGGGTCCGTGGCCCTGGTACTCATTGAAAGGTGTAGAAGTAAAATAATAAAATGGATTGTTCGTGACGCCACCTACAGATTCTGGTGATAACACCAGTGCCACTGTCAGACCTCCAAAGATGATGGTATTGCAGCCAGTTGGTCTTGCTCCCTGCAGGTGGAGCAGGATCCCCGGGGCAGGCTTGCTGCTGTGCTGATTGTCTCGGTAGCAGCTATGTACATCGACTGTAATAAGACAAGAGAGGTTTTTTTTGCTCTGTACGGGTATTACTTGTCACTAGACAACACAGTTCAAACCTGGGTAGTGGCCACTGAATGGGGTGACTCTATGTGGCTTAGGCAGATGTCCTACTTTGCTACTGTCTTGGTCCTTGTCTAAAATGAAGGTTGGCTGGCTTGAAATCTGGCCTGACTTCCAGTACTCTCCTCTGTGACTCTGCGCTCTTGTAGAACCTTCTACGGAATGCTGCACCCCTGGGGATTTTCAGTGGGTCTTGGCTCCTTGTTTGGCTACAGTCTTGAGGTGACCAGGAGGCTGAACACTCCTCGGTCCCACCGGTGTTGGCTGTGCAGAGTTGGACTTGCCTATGCCGCTCCAGGTTCTCCGTTTTATGGACCAGGGATTCCCCCAGACTGTATACTCGGACAGTCCGGCACTGGGTCTCCCTCCTTCTTCCTCGGGTCACCACTCTTGCTGGGTGCCCTCCCCGTACGTCCCCTGAAGAGTCCTCTCCTTTCTACCACAGCTCTGACTGACTGCTGCTCTAACTTCTTCCCGCCCTCACACTGCTCTGGCCTGAAACTCCTCCCACCGGGACTGGGTCTCTTAGCAGAGGATTTAACCCTGTAGTCCCATGCTCTAGAGTGTGTGAATGGAGAATGAAAGCCACATATCAACCTCCCCATTCACTGGCCACAGGGATACCACACACGCTGGTCTGGGTGCAGTACCCCATAGTGGCGCACAGACCAGTGGAGCGGCACACTAACACAGCAAACCCTTAACACAGGACCCTAACACAGCATTAACCGCTAACACAGCACTAACCCCTAATACAGGCCCCTAGCAAAGTATTAACCCCCAACACAGGCCCCTAAGACAGAATAAACCCCTAACACAGCACTAACGTCTAATACAGGACCCTAGCAAAGCATTAACCCCCAAAAAAGCATTAACCCCAAACACAGGCCCCTAACACAGCACTAACCCCTAACATAGGCCCCTAGCACAGAATTAACCCCTAACACAGCACTAACCCCTAACACAGGCTCCTAACAAAGCATTAACCCCTAACACAGGACCCTCAAACTGCATTAACCCCTAACACAGGCACCTAACAAAGCATTGACCACTAACAAAGGCCCCTAACAAAGCATTAACCCCTAACACATGACCCTAACAAAGCATTAACCCCTAACACAGCACTAAACCCTAACGCAGGCCCCTAACCCAGTATTAACCCCTAACACAGACACCTTAGAAGGCACTAACCCATAACACAGGCCCCTAACACAGCATTAACCCCCTAACACAGGCCCCTAACAAAGCATTAACCCATAACACAGGCCCCTAACAAAGCATTAACTCCTAACACAGGCCCCTAACAAAGCGTTAACCTCTAACAAAGACCCCTAACACAGGCCCCAAACATAGGATTAACCCGTAACACAGCACTAAACTCTAACACAGGCCCCTAAAGGTACCGTCACACGTAGCAATAACGCCGGCAATTTGACGTTAGCGCGTGACTCACCCAGGCCTCGGGACTCAGAACTCAGGCGCAGTCTGGAGGTCACGGGTTCCGGTGCCTGAGGCTGTGGCCCTGGTGGTCAATGGAAAAGGGGAAAAATAAAAGAAAAAAGAAAATAAAGTTTTTCGTGACGTCACCTGTAGGTCCAGGTGATGGCACCGGCGCTGCTGGAACCTCCGGGGTGATGGGCGGCAGCAAGATGGAGTGGCTCCCTACAGGAGGAGCGGGATGCCCGGGGTGTTGGAAGTAGGAATGGATGGTGTAGTATGGCAGCGCAGTCACTGTGGAGCAAGGCAGGTGAAGAACAGTTCAAGGAAGAAGACACTGACACGTTGCTCACTCTGAAGGGGTATTTACTCCGGTATTCTGCAGCATACAAAGTAATGCAGTTCTTGTTGCAGCGTAGTTGACCGGGTGGTTCTGGCAATGAGTAGTGTCCCCCTGAAGCTCCTCTGGTGTTCCTTCTCTATCACGTTCTGTCCCTTGCTCTGCTGCCCTGCTATACCCGTGCGGTAGCACTGAAGGCCCACGGTTGGGAGTCCGCTGCTGGACGTCTCTCCGCGGCCCCTGGTCCTCAATGGTGGGTGCTCCTGGTATAGACTGCGATGGTGTTTGGCTGATGGGTCGTGCTCCTATAGATACATCGACCACTCTGGGTTTGTGGTTCAGGGATGTAGCCTGCTGGACCACCTCGGAGCCGGTACTTCGGGTTTGGACTGGGCAAGGATATTCAATTACCCATTCTATTCTTGGCCCCTTTCTCTTCTGGGTCACCAGGTTGAGGTGACCTAGCCCGGGTTAGCCCCCCCTTATAGAGAATTTGGGTATAAAATGTTTCCATTCGTTAGATCTTTGTTAGATCCGGTTTGATCAACCAAAACTAACGTTAGATCTCCTCTACAAAATGAGATATTTAGGATCTTTTTCAGGGGGGGCTAACCCGTAGCTAGCCCCCCCTCTTTTGAAATTGCCCGTTTTTTCGATGGATTCTAATAGATATTCGTTAGATCCGGTTTGATCAGCAAAAATTAACGTTAGATCTCCTTTCGTTCCCGAGATATTGGGGGGGCTAACCCGTAGCTAGCCCCCCTCTTTTGAAATTGCCCGTTTTTTCGATGGATTCTGATAGATATTCGTTAGATCCGGTTTGATCAGCAAAAATTAACGTTAGATCTCCTTTCGTTCCCGAGATATTGGGGGTCTAAGGTGGGGGTTGGGTACGGGTTAGCCCCCCCTCTTTTGAAATTGCCCGTTTTTTCGATGGATTCTGATAGATATTCGTTAGATCCGGTTTGACCAGCAAAAATTAACGTTAGATCTCCTTTCGTTCCCGAGATATTGGGGTCTAAGGTGGGGGGTTGGGTACGGGTTAGCCCCCCCTCTTTTGAAATTGCTAGTTTTTTTCGATGGATTCTGATAGATATTCGTTAGATCCAGTTTGATCAGCAAAAATTAACGTTAGATCTCCTTTCGTTCCCGAGATATTGGGGGTCTAAGGTGGGGGGTTGGGTACGGGTTAGCCCCCCCTCTTTTGAAATTGCCCGTTTTTTCGATGAATTCTGATAGATATTCGTTAGATCCGGTTTGATCAGCAAAAATTAACGTTAGATCTCCTTTCGTTCCTGAGATATTGGGGGTCTAAGGTGGGGGGTTGGGTACGGGTTAGCCCCCCCTCTTTTGAAATTGCCCGTTTTTTCGATGGATTCTGATAGATATTCGTTAGATCCGGTTTGATCAGCAAAAATTAACGTTAGATCTCCTTTCGTTCCCGAGATATTGGGGGTCTAAGGTGGGGGGTTGGGTACGGGTTAGCCCCCCTCTTTTGAAATTGCTCGTTTTTTCGATGGATTCTGATAGATATTCGTTAGATCCGGTTTGATCAGCAAAAATTAACGTTAGATCTCCTTTCGTTCCCGAGATATTGGGGGTCTAAGGTGGGGGGTTGGGTACGGGTTAGCCCCCCCTCTTTTGAAATTGGCCGTTTTTTCGATGGATTCTGATAGATATTCGTTAGATCCGGTTTGATCAGCAAAAATTAACGTTAGATCTCCTTTCGTTCCCGAGATATTGGGGGGGGCTAACCCGTAGCTAGCCCCCCTCTTTTGAAATTGCCCGTTTTTTTCGATGGATTCTGATAGATATTCGTTAGATCCGGTTTGATCAGCAAAAATTAACGTTAGATCTCCTTTCGTTCACGAGATATTGGGGGTCGAAGGTGGGGGGTTGGGTACGGGTTAGCCCCCCCCTCTTTTGAAATTGCCCTTTTTTTCGATGGATTCTGATAGATATTCGTTAGATCCGGTTTGAGCAATGGTCCTGAGGTGTAGATGGAGAAGAGGAGGGGTCCAAGGACAGAGCATTGGGGGGACACCAACAGAGAGAGTGAAGTGAGGAGGTGGCGAGTGAGTGGGACGATCTAAAAGTTCGATCAGTGAGTCATTATCGTCCCCCGTGATGCCTACAGGCCCTCCTCTTCACAATCATCGCAGCACACTGCCCCCCTTCCCCCACCGCGACACATCGCCAATGAAGTCCTGATGCTGCCCACAATTCGCCCACGCCGAAGTCGCCGCTGCTTAAACGGATCTAGCGAATATCTGAATCCTTAAAAAAAAGGCAAATTTCAAAGTGGGGGGGGGCTTGTTTTTTGTATAGCAAGTTGTATTTTTCCTTTGCACCACTTTGGGTGCATATACTGTTTTGTATAACTTTTATTTATTTTTAGGAGAGGGAGAATTAAAAAAAAAATTTATTACGTTAATGTTTTTTGAGTTTTATTATTAGTTAATTTCCCGTGTGGTAAAAGTAACAGAACACCTTTATTCTCTGGGTCAGGTCGGACACACCCATACAAAATTTATGACTTTTTTTTTTACTACTTTTAAAAAGTAAAACTTTTTTTTTTAAATAATGAGAGAGAATGTTGCCTCGTCGCATGCGCAGCCCCGTAGCGCTTTATTTTTCTGACTACGGAGCAGTGGGATGCCTCATTTTTTGCGGGAAGAGTTGTAGTTTTTACCATTTTGGGGCATATTCGATTTGTTGATCGCGTTTTATGACTTCTTTTTGTGACTCAAACAGTGAAAAAAATAGAAATTCAGGCTTTTTTTAAAATTTTTATGGCATTTACCCTGTGGAATAAATATTAAACTACCGTATATACTCGCATATAAGCCGAGTTTTTCAGCCCAAAAATTGGGCTGAAAAGCCCCCCCCTCGGCTTATATGCGAGTCATACCCCTATCAGTACACAGGCGACCCCCCTCCCATGAGTATACAGGCCCCCCCCCATCGCTCCGCAAACCTGTAAAATAAGATTATACTTATCACTGTCCTGTCGCCACTGTCCCGCCGCCACCATCGCGCTCGTGCAAAGGAAAAATACAACTTGCTATGCAAAAAACAAGCCCCCCCCCCCACTTTGAAATGTGCCTTTTTTTTAAGGATTCAGATATTCGCTAGATCCGTTTGAGCAGCGGCGACTTCGGCGTGGGCGAATTGTGGGCAGCATCAGGACTCCATTGGCGATGTGTCGCGGTGGGGGAAGGGGGGCAGTGTGCTGCGATGATTGTGAAGAGGAGGGCCTGTAGGCATCACGGGGGACGATAATGACTCACTGACCGAACTTTTAGATTGTCCCACTCACTCGCCACCTCCTCACTTCACTCTCTCTGTTGGTGTCCCCCCAATGCTCTGTCCTTGGACCCCTCCTCTTCTCCATCTACACCTCAGGACCATTGCTCAAACCGGATCTAACGAATATCTACCCAACCCCCCACCTTAGACCCCCAATATCTCGGGAACGAAAGGAGATCTAACGTTAATTTTTGCTGATCAAACCGGATCTAACGAATATCTATCAGAATCCATCGAAAAAACGGGCAATTTCAAAAGAGGGGGGGCTAGCTACGGGTTAGCCCCCCCTGAAAAAGATCCTAAATATCTCATTTTATAAAGGAGATCTAACGTTAGTTTTGGTTGATCAAACCGGATCTAACAAAGATCTAACGAATGGAAACATTTTATACCCAAATTCTCTATAAGGGGGGGCTAACCCGGGCTAGGTGTTGAGGTGCCCTCCCAGTTAGCTTTCTCTTTGCTTTGCTGTTCCTTCTTCAACTCTGCTACATCTGCTGCTTTCACTTTGCTTCTCTGTGCTGCACGGCTCTGTACAGCTCCCTTCTGGCTTCTCTGCACTCACTTCCTGATCTAACTCTTTGCTGCTTTCCCCACTGCTATATAACCTAGTCTCTCCTCCCACCAGGACCGGTTACCCTAGTAAACGGGTGTCTAATTGGTCCTCTAACACTAAGTGTTGCATACAGTGCTGGAGCTTCAAGATTATCCTACTTATTACTAAAACAACGAATACGACACCTTCAGTCAGGGGTGTAGTACCCTTTTGTGACACACTCTTAGTGGGGCGCCACACGAGCACGTCCCGGGCACTTTTTTACACATCGCCATCACCCTGTCACACATAGAGAACTCACGTACCATCTCCGGCGATCCTACGTTCCGGAAATCCCCTGCCGCAGACCGGAAGCAATTTCCCTTTTACACATCGCTGTGCCACAAGCCACTATCGTAGCGGCGATGTCTCCATACTGTTATGATAGGGGTTTGCTAGAGTGTGTCTCACCACACCCCTATCACTGCAATTGGTGGACATAACTGCGTTCCCATTGGTCAGCCTTGCGTGAACGCACGGCTCATCAAATAAGGCGCATCGGACAGGGCCAGCCAATCGGAACGCAGTATCACCCACCAATCGCCGCACATGCGATGCAAAAACCACTACACTGTGTACGTCGCCTTTGCCCTGTCACACGCCACCATGCGCTGAAATTGCCTGGTGGATGACGCCTGATTTCTCTACAGTGCAGGGCAATCAAGCAACGCTCCATCAGTGATTTGACGCCATAAAATATCCCTGTCTCACGCCGCTACGCACAGGCAATGTGGTTTCCACATCGCCGAAATACACAAATTTACGGCGATATGGAAGCCATATTGCCGTGTGTGACGGTACCTTAACAAGGCATTAACCCCTAACACAGGCCCCTAACAAAGCATTAACCTCTAACACAGCTCCCTTAGGCTGTGTGCGCACGGTCCGGAGGAGCAGCGAGTTGGACGCTGCTCCTCCGGACCTGAGTGAAGCCGCGGGTGCCCGCAGGGAGACTGCAGCCGCCCTGTACTCACTATGTGCGATGGGTGCAGGGCGGCTTCTCCCTGCAGTCTCTCTGTGGCAGCAGCTTTCGACTCTGCAGCATGAAATAAACATGAGGAGCGGAATGCCGGCGACCCGCACCACAGCTCCAAACACGCTGTGGGCGGGTTAAGCATAGTGAGGATGGGATTTCTTGAAATTCCATCCACTATGCTAGTACTGTAGTATGCAGCATTTTGGACATAGCGGCAAGACGCTGCGTCCAAAATGCTGCGTATGCTGATCGTGTGCACGCACCCTAACACAGCATTAACCCCTAACACAGGCCCCTACTAAAGCATTAACCCCTAACACAGACCCCAAACCCAGGATTAACCCGTAACACAGCACTAACCTCTAACACAGGCCCCAAACACAGGATTAACCCCTAATACAGGCCCCTAACATAGCATTAACCCCTAACACAGCAGTAACCCCTAACATAGGCCCCTACCAAGGTATTAACCCCTAACACAGGCCTCCAACAAAGCATTAACCCCTAACACAGGCCCCTAACACAGCAATAACCCCTAACACAGGCCCCTAACACAGCATTAACCCCTAACACAGACCCCTAACACAGCATTAGCCCCTAACACGGGCTCTTAACCCATCATTAACCCCTAACACAGCATTAACCTTTAACACACGGCCCTTAACCCATCATTAACCCCTAACACAGCATTAACCTCTAACACAGACGCCTAACAAAGCATTAACCTCTAACACAGGCCCCTAACACAGCATTAAACCCTAACACTGGCCCCTAACACAGCAATAACCCCTAACACAGGCCCCTTACACAGCATTAACCCCTAACACAGACCCCTAACACAGCATTACCCCCTAACACGGGCTCTTTACCCATCATTAACCCCTAACACAGCATTAACCTTTAACACAGGCCCCTAACAAAGCATTAACCCCTAACACAGGCCCCTAACATAGCATTAACCCCTAACACAGGCCCCTAACAAAGCATTAACCCCTAACACAAGCTCCTAACAAGGCATTAACCCCTAATACAGTTTTAACCCTTCAGCCTCCCCAACCCCATCTTCAGCTCTTTGAGCGCTCACCTCCTCCTGTGTTCTCCTGCAGGCCCTGTGGGCTTTTCTTCCTCCTCCTTCCTGTCATCACTCTGCACTGTTTGCAGAGAAGCCGCAGCACCTCAGAACAGGGAGCTGACCCCGGACATACAGGCACCGCTACTTCCGGGGTCATCCAGCTCCCTCTGCCTGAGGAATATAGAGGTGCGCTGGTGCACCCCCCAGCATCCCGCCACCCTGGTCCTGCAGTCTTCCCCACTCTCCAAAAAGACAGCAGATTACACATATCTGTCACACTGTCTGACAGAGGGGATGATTAAAGTTTAATTAAAAAAAAAATGAATCTCTCCCCTCAGAGGAGCGGGTGCAGAGGCCCCGCCCACACCACCACAGGCGGAATTCCTGGTAGTCCCGCCTACCAGTCCGGGTCTGTTCTTGCTGCTGTCTGAGCTGTTAAGTCTTTTACCGGAACTACCACAAGGAATCTGTAGTAGTGGTCCACCACGGTAAGAGGGTAGGTATAGCCCCATCTGCTGGGTGTGAGTTTGACGTGATCTAAGGTTACCTGTTCTAATGGCTGTTTAGTGATGATAGGCTGGAGTAGTGCTTTCTGGCTGTTACGGTCTTTTCTTCTTAATAAGCATGGTCCACAATTTTTACACCATTTCTTTATGGTAGACCTCATGCGATCCAATAGAATCTCTCACGTAAAAATATTTCCAGTTTTCTCCATCCAAAGTGTCCTGCTCCATTATGATACGCTTCTAACACCATTTGGACGTCTCTCTTTGGAACCACGATTTGCCATACCATGTCATGTGTTCTGGGGTTGATATACCGTCTGCACAATTGACCTTGATAGATGAATAACCTGCTTTGTTCTTTCCACAGGTTTTGGGCCTCTGGTGGAGCATTCTTTTCAAGTTGGGAATCTGGTTGGGTTACTAGCTTCTTCACTAGACTCACTGCCGGATCACTGTCTTGTGTTTCTTTCCATCCATAGTGAGGCAACAGGTTTAGTGCAACAGTCTGATGGTTCTGGTACATATGAGTTTCTGTCATTTTCCATTTTCTACTTTTATGGAAAGCTGGGAGTTCTAATTCTCCAAGTCATCCGCCTCTTCTTCAAGTCCTTGCAAATGTACTTGAGGGTTTCTGGAGATGGCATCAGCATTTGCATTGTTATGGCCTGCCCGGTACTTGATGGTAAAGTCATAGTTCGATAGTTGGGCCATCCAGCGTTGCTCCAATGCACCAAGCTTTGCAGTATTCAAGTGTGTTAACGGATTGTTGTTTGTGAAGACGGTAAATTTTGAAGCTGCCAGGTAATGCTTGAACCGCTCTGTTATAGCCCAGACCAAGGCCAGGAACTCCAACTTACAGGAACTGTAGTTTTCCGGGTTCCTCTCGGTGTATCGAAGTTTTCTGCTGGCATAGGCAATTACTCTTTCCTTGCCATCTTATATCTGGGATAGTACTGCTCCCAGGCCTACATTGCTTGCGTCGGTATAAAGGATGAAGGGTAGGTTATAATCAGGGTAAGCCAGGATTTCCTCACCGGTCAGAGCCTGCTTCATCTGTTGGAAGGAGTTTTCTTGTTACTTTCCCCATTCCAATGGTGGCTCTGAAGACCTTTTCTTCTTAGTTTGGCCTACCAAAAGATCTTGTAGGGGCACTGCCATCTTTGCGTAGCCTTTTATGAATCTTCTGTAGTACCCAACCAAACTTAAGAATTGACGTACCTCGCTGACGGTGGTAGGTCTCTGCCAGTCCTGGATAGCTGTCACTTTTTCCAGGTCTGGTGCTACTCCATCTGCGCTGACCACATGCCCGAGGTATTGGACTTTTGGTTTCAGCAGGTGACATTTAGATGGTTTGAGCTTCATTCCGTACTTTGCCAGAGGTGTGAATACCTCTGCCAGGTGTTCCAGATGTTCTTCATAGGTTTTAGAATACACGATGACGTTGTCTAGGTATAAGAGCACCATCTCGAAGTTCCGGTGTCCCAGGCAACATTCCATGAGTCACTGAAATGTTCCCGGAGCATTGCATAACCCGAATGGCATGCTGTTGAATTCGCATAGGCCCATTGGTGTCATGAATGCTGTCGTCTGACGGTCTTCTTCTGCAACGGAGACCTGCCAATATCCGCTAGTGAGATCTAACGTAGAGAAATAATTAGCAGTCTTTAATGCAGCAAGAGACTCCTCTATTCGAGGTAACGGGTAAGCATCTTTGTAAGTGATTTTATTGATTACCCTGTAATCCACACACATCATCCTCATAGTGCCATCCTTCTTTCTGAAGTGCCCCTTGCAAACGTAAGGTAAAGTCTCTGATGGTGTCGTGCGGTCTCTGCATTGGTAGAATATCATCCTTAGTTCAGAATGTGTGCGTTTTTCAAAAGCAGTTTTAAGCTTGTCAAATACTTTTGCTACAGAGTCTCTGTCAGCATCGCTCCAAGACTCGACCTCTAGCCCCGCTGCGCCTGCTAATTGTCCCAGCACAACGGTGGCTCGCTGCTTTTCTGTCATAGCATACATGTCCAGTACTGCACACATCTTTTGTTTGAAGGCGGCTAAGGTACCAGGCTTACCCTCGTAGGTTGGCAACCATTTTGCGCCTGGTATGTATGGCAAGGCTAGCGGCATTATTGGGGCCACTGCTGCGGGTGCTGCGGCTGCCACACTGGCTGCGGCATCAGCCGGTGTTGCGTTTCGGACATTCCCTCTGTCAGGGACTTGTGCATCGTCCACTTCCACTTCACGCATGGCGGCGCTCCCCCAGTTAATCACTGCCAGCCGGTGAGGTAAACTTTTTCAGTAGTCGGCGGCTTTACAGGGGGAGTGGAGCACCTCAGGTATTTCCGGAACTAGATGCTGCACTTTGGTGATCTCAGGCAGAGCGGAGGGGCGGGGCTTATCTTCACGCTCTTTTAGCCGTGCAGCCGCGATTCTCTTCCCGCTCTGTGGCATAGTAATGGCGGCCCGATTTTACAGTTCACAAAACAGTCAATAAAGTCTATTTTTAAGCACACTGTACCCGTTTTTTCTGGGCATGGGATCCTGTTTGTGACGCCAGAACTGATCCGGTCGACAGGATAGGGGGTACTCGGATACCGGGACAGGTGGTTACTTTGGTGGGGGATCACAGCTGGTCGGTTCCCGGTCGGTTGCCCTGGACCCTCAGTGGCGGGGGCGGGGGTGATGATGATGGGGGAAATGGTATTGTGACGCCACCTGTGGTACCTGGTAATAGGGTTACCAGCGCTGCAGCCGGCCACTGAGGTGATGGGAATGCAACTTTGGTAGCACAGCTCCCCACAGGTGGAGCTTTACCTCAGGGCAGCGGGGTGGATGAGGGGAGTAGTAGTAGCGGTTCTACTGTGAACGATGTAGGCGGCGGGGAAGCAGGCACATACACACAATTGTCTTTGTTTCGGTACCTTTTTACTGATGTCCGGTAACAGGTACGGTCCAGAAGGGTAACCAGGTTTCGGTGCAGCTTGGGACATTCACCTTGGAGAGTTGTGAGGCCTCCTCTATTAGCGTATGCGGTGATTGGAGTAAGCTCTGCCTGTAGCTGAACCTGCTGCTCTTTTTACCTCTCAGGGTACTGTTCCACAACCGACAATGAGGATTTAATACTATTGTATAGGTTTGAGGATTCTGATCGCGTAAGGGCAATGAAGAGCAGAGATGAGTTCTTGGGTGCCAATTATTTATACACACACAGCAAACAATGTGAACTTAAAGGGAACCAACCACCCCCAATGACCCCCCCAGGCTATGAATATGCTTCCATAAGTAAAGATAATGCTATATAAAGTTTATACTGAAATGCCGGTTGGGAGTTACCTAGCTGCAGTAGAAGCCGAGATTGAGCTGCCAGTCTGGTTCCTGTGCACGTAGCTGCAGTAAAGCACAGCCCTTTGTTCCTCCTCCCAGGCTGGTGCACGGGCTCTCATGCCCGTGCACACGTCAGCAGCTGGAGGCGGGTCACGAGCGCGCGCGCTCTCACTTCCTGGAATCAGCTGTTCATTCCACCGGGCTGAAGCGATAGGACAGTATGTTTGTATTTACTGCAGGCAGCCATTGTTCTTATGTGGCAGGGGGGACATGCAGGCCATAGTAGCGGTCCAAGGGAGATGTGTAATGGCTATCTGTGTTTACTGCTGGGCATTTTAGGACATCTATATTGCAGTGTCTGGGCTGACATTTTTTGCATTGTATTGCATGTTTTGTGCAGTGCCTTGGCGGACATGCTGATAATAGTAGTGCAGGTATTGTCCAGTGGCACTGCAGACATGCTGGGCATAGTAGTACATGTATTGTCCAGTGGCACTACAGACATGCTGGGCATAGTAGTACATGTATTGTCCAGTGGCACTACAGACATGCTGGGCATAGTAGTACATGTATTGTGGAGTGGCAGGGCGGACATGCTGGGCATAGTAGTACATGTATATTGCGCTGTGGCAGGGCGGACATGCTGGGCATAGTAGTACATGTATTGTGCAGTGTCAGGGCGGACATGCTGGGCATAGAAGTACATGTATTGTGCAGTGTCATGGCGGACAGGCTGGGCATAATAGTACATGTATATTGCGCTGTGGCAGGGCGGACATGCTGGGCATAGTAGTACATGTATTGTCCAGTGGCACTGCAGACTATACCCAGCATGTCCGCCCTGACACTGCACAATACATGTACTACTATACCCAGCATGTCCGCCCTGCCACTCCACAATACATGTACTACTATACCCAGCATGTCCGCCCTGACACTGCACAATACATGTACTACTATGCCCAGCATGTCCGCCCTGACAATGCACAATACATGTACTACTATGCCCAGCATGTCCGCCCTGCCACAGCGCAATATACATGTACTACTATGCCCAGCATGTCCGCCTGCCACTCCACAATACATGTACTACTATGCCCAGCATGTCCGCCCTGCCACTCCACAATACATGTACTACTATGCCCAGCATGTCTGTAGTGCCACTGGACAATACATGTACTACTATGCCCAGCATGTCTGTAGTGCCACTGAACAATACATGTACTACTATACACAGCATGTCCGCCCTGCCACTCCACAATACATGTACTACTATACCCAGCATGTCCGCCCTGCCACTCCACAATACATGTACTACTATACCCAGCATGTCCGCCCTGCCACTCCACAATACATGTACTACTATACCCAGCATGTCCACCCTGCCACTGCACAATACATGTACTACTATACCCAGCATGTCCGCCCTGACACTGCACAATACATGTACTACTATGCCCAGCATGTCCGCCCTGCCACTCCACAATACATGTACTACTATGCCCAGCATGTCTGCAGTGCCACTGGACAATACATGTACTACTATGCCCATCATGTCCGCCCTGCCACAGCGCAATATACATGTACTACTATGCCCAGCATGTCCGCCCTGCCACTGGACAATACATGTACTACTATGTCCAGCATGTCCGCCCTGCCACTCCACAATACATGTACTACTATGCCCAGCATGTCTGCAGTGCCACTGGACAATACATGTACTACTATACCCAGCATGTCCGCCCTGCCACTCCACAATACATGTACAACTATGCCCAGCATGTCCGCCCTGCCACTGCACAATACATGTACTACTATACCCAGCATGTCCGCCCTGCCACAGCACAATACATGTACTACTATGCCCAGCATGTCCGCCCTGCCACTGCACAATACATGTACTACTATACCCAGCATGTCCGCCCTGCCACTGCACAATACATGTACTACTATACCCAGCATGTCCGCCCTGACACTGCACAATACATGTACTACTATGCCCATCATGTCCGCCCTGCCACAGCGCAATATACATGTACTACTATGCCCAGCATGTCCGCCCTGCCACTGCACAATACATGTACTACTATACCCAGCATGTCCGCCCTGCCACTGCACAATACATGTACTACTATGCCCAGCATGTCTGCAGTGCCACTGGACAATACATGTACTACTATACCCAGCATGTCCGCCCTGCCACAGCACAATACATGTACTACTATGCCCAGCATGTCTGCAGTGCCACTGGACAATACATGTACTACTATACCCAGCATGTCCGCCCTGCCACTCCACAATACATGTACTACTATGCCCAGCATGTCCGCCCTGCCACTGCACAATACATGTACTACTATGCCCAGCATGTCTGCAGTGCCACTGGACAATACATGTACTACTATACCCAGCATGTCCGCCCTGCCACAGCATAATACATGTACTACTATGCCCAGCATGTCTGCAGTGCCACTGGACAATACATGTACTACTATACCCAGCATGTCCGCCCTGCCACTCCACAATACATGTACTACTATACCCAGCATGTCCACCCTGCCACTGCACAATACATGTACTACTATTCCAGCATGTCCGCCCTGACACTGCACAATACATGTACTACTATGCCCAGCATGTCCGCCCTGACACTGCATAATACATGTACTACTATGCCCAGCATGTCCGCCCTGCCACAGCGCAATATACATGTACTACTATGCCCAGCATGTCCGCCCTGCCACTCCACAATACATGTACTACTATGCCCAGCATGTCTGTAGTGCCACTGGACAATACATGTACTACTATGCCCAGCATGTCTGCAGTGCCACTGGACAATACCTGCACTACTATTATCAGCATGTCCGCCAAGGCACTGCACAAAACATGCAATACAATGCAAAAAATGTCAGCCCAGACACTGCAATATAGATGTCCTAAAATGCCCAGCAGTAAACACAGATAGCCATTACACATCTCCCTTGGACCGCTACTATGGCCTGCATGTCCCCCTGCCACATAAGAACAATGGCCGCCTGCAGTAAATACAAACATACTGTCCTATCGCTTCAGCCCGGTGGAATGAACAGCTGATTCCAGGAAGTGAGAGCGCGCGCGCTCGTGACCCGCCTCCAGCTGCTGACGTGTGCACGGGCATGAGACTTCATTCTGCCTGGTTGGCAGGTACGTGGGCTCGTTGTTGGGTAGATAATGGTTTGGTTTCTAATGCTGCTTTCCTATCGTTTTTTTCAGTATTGGTGGGAATATATCTTTGGGGTTCTTCTTTGGCGAATAAGCGTATTCGGGTTCGGTTGGATGTCACTGGAGCTGTGTTTGCGCTTAATACTTTTTCAACTAAGTGTGATTACATGGGGGCAGCTCTTAGTGAGCTGGTGTTACAATGCTTGTTCCATAATATTTGGATTAAAGCCTTTTATGTATCGAGTTGTGTCATGCTGCTAGTGATTTCGTTTCACGGCAGGCTTTGGAAGACTTTCTTGGCCAGCATCCGGATTTGGACATCGAAGGTATCCCTTGTCCGCAGGAATTGTGGGGGGTGATGGGGATCTCATCCCGTCACTGATTAGGAATTCACTGGCAACTTCAACGTGGTCTTCTTACGCCTCGGCATGGGCCGAATGGAGGATGTTTTGTTCAACGAGAGGCCGTTCGTGTGTAGTGCATGATACGGCATTGACTTTGGAATTTCTTCAAGAGAAAGTATTGGCTGGTTTGGGTTTTTCTTCCCTTCACCGATTGTTGGCTGGAGTGTCCTTTTTTCTTCAGCTCTATGGTGAGCGGTCTTTGACTGGCCTATTTCCAGTACAACAGTTCCTGAAGGGTTTACGAAAAAGGACTTTCCAGCCGGATAGTAGGCGTCCAATTTCTTTTGACCTATTCCGTCAATTATGGGATACCCTCCTGAGGGTATGTTTCAATGGGTTTGAGAAGTGTTTATTTCAATCTTGCTTTGTGTTAGCGTTTTTTGGGGCACTTCGGGTGTGTGAGTTGGTAGCGGCTAGCAAGCTTCATGTTTCAGGGCTTGATGTGTCGGATGTTTCTATTGGTACTTCTCATGTGTTTATATGGGTTTGTCGTTCAAAAACGGATCAGTTAGGTAAGGGAGTGTTGACAAAATTGGGTGCCATACCGGATTCTCCTCTTTGCCCTAGGGATAATTTATTGCATTGGCTATCCTTTAGGCCTAATGTACAAGGGTCTTTATTTGTGCATGGTTCTTTGGAACCGGCTACAAAATTTCAGTTTGGCGTTCTCCTGAAAAAATGTTTATCATTTCTGGGTATTGGGCATTTGAACCTGACCCCTCATTCTTTCAGGATTGGCGCTGCAACTGAGGCTGCTCGTTTAGGCATGTCCTGCGAAGAAATCAAACGGTTGGGTCGTTGGGAATCCAGAAGGGTGGAGCTTTATATTAGGCCAGAGCTTTCATTTGATCTTTGATTTCTTTTTTAGGGCTCCGGACTATCTGGATTGTAGGTCTTTCATACATTCATTGGGCACGGAATAGAGCAGCTGTGCACCCTGATACGGAAAATCTGTCCTTCGATGATTCGGAAATTCGTATTTTTTGGCATGGCGTTCGCAGCATGCGTTGGGGAGATCTGTGTTCTGTCATTAAAAAACTTTTATTTTCTTTCCCTCTTCCTGATCTCATAATCATTCAACTAGAACGATCTCGGGAAGATACGTACGTGGAATTTGCTTTGGTTGATGCAAAGGGATTTGACACTGCTTCGCTCTTTAATCCCTGGAGCGTTTTTGGTGTTCTCTGAGGTCGTTCCTCATCTAATTTGGTCTTCGGGTCATTTGGCTTTTGTAAATGGGATCAAGAAACGAGTGAACAGGAGGATGGAAAGATTTATGGCTAGTTTGGGATTCTATTCTTTTCGTCACGTAGATTTAGAGAGTTTTCTCACGGGGTTGTATAGGCGGGATGGTGTTCACTTGGGAGAGGTTGGGTTGGACATTTTTAATGTAGGCATGCAGTCGATTGTGGAAAGGTGGCTTGGCTTGGGGATGGTCAGGCATTCGCAATGCCTGCCCGTTTGGGCACAATTGCTCTTTTCCATGAGCGGATTTTGGTTAAATGGTTATAAAGGATTATTTATATTTTTAATTATTTATGGAAATGGAGTTATTTATTAAAATTGGAGTTATTCTTTGGTGTAATTCTTCAAATATTAAGT
This sequence comes from Allobates femoralis, assembly GCA_033576535.1. Classification (NCBI taxonomy): domain Eukaryota; kingdom Metazoa; phylum Chordata; class Amphibia; order Anura; family Aromobatidae; genus Allobates; species Allobates femoralis. The sequence goes on along the minus strand of JARQOC010000003.1, from coordinate 399,237,119 downwards.
AACCCTTAATAAAGTTTCATGGCCACTTTTATTCCACACACGACTGAATGTCTCATTTATCTTATGGGGTTTAATTGTATTTTAAACATAGGGTGGGTCATATGTTGCCATGTTGTCTGGCTCAGCCTCTAGCTCCTCCCCCTCTATAGAAGTTTGTCTAGTTCTGCCGGAGCTCCTCCCCCTCCATAGAATGTTGTCTGGTTCTGCCTCTACCTCCTCCCCCTCCATAGAATGTTGTCTGGCTCTGACTCTAGCTCCTCCCCCTGCATAGAATGTTGTCTGGTTCTGCCTCTAGCTCCTCCCTCTCCATAGAATGTTATCTTGTTCTGCCTCTAGATCCTCCCCCTGCATAGAATGTTGTCTAGTTCTGCCTTTACCTCCTCCCCCTCCATAGAATGTTGTCTAGTTCTGCCTTTACCTCCTCCCCCTCCATAGAATGTTGTCTAGTTCTGCCTTTACCTCCTCCCCCTCCATAGAATGTTGTCTGGCTCTGACTCTAGCTCCTCCCTCTCCATAGAATGTTGTCTAGTTCTGCCTTTACCCTCCCCCTGCATAGAATGTTGTCTGGCTCTGACTCTAGCTCCTCCCTCTCCATAGAATGTTATCTTGTTCTGCCTCTAGATCCTCCCCCTGCATAGAATGTTGTCTGGCTCTGACTCTAGCTCCTCCCTCTCCATAGAATGTTATCTTGTTCTGCCTCTAGATCCTCCCCCTGCATAGAATGTTGTCTAGTTCTGCCTTTACCTCCTCCCCCTCCATAGAATGTTGTCTGGCTCTGACTCTAGCTCCTCCCTCTCCATAGAATGTTATCTTGTTCTGCCTCTAGATCCTCCCCCTGCATAGAATGTTGTCTGGCTCTGACTCTAGCTCCTCCCTCTCCATAGAATGTTATCTTGTTCTGCCTCTAGATCCTCCCCCTGCATAGAATGTTGTCTGGCTCTGACTCTAGCTCCTCCCTCTCCATAGAATGTTATCTTGTTCTGCCTCTAGATCCTCCCCCTGCATAGAATGTTGTCTAGTTCTGCCTTTACCTCCTCCCCTCCATAGAATGTTGTCTAGTTCTGCCTTTACCTCCTCCCCCTCCATAGAATGTTGTCTGCTCTGACTCTAGCTCCTCCCTCTCCATAGAATGTTATCTTGTTCTGCCTCTAGATCCTCCCCCTGCATAGAATGTTGTCTGGCTCTGACTCTAGCTCCTCCCTCTCCATAGAATGTTATCTTGTTCTGCCTCTAGATCCTCCCCCTGCATAGAATGTTGTCTGGCTCTGACTCTAGCTCCTCCCTCTCCATAGAATGTTATCTTGTTCTGCCTCTAGATCCTCCCCCTGCATAGAATGTTGTCTGGCTCTGACTCTAGCTCCTCCCTCTCCATAGAATGTTATCTTGTTCTGCCTCTAGATCCTCCCCCTGCATAGAATGTTGTCTGGCTCTGACTCTAGCTCCTCCCTCTCCATAGAATGTTATCTTGTTCTGCCTCTAGATCCTCCCCCTGCATAGAATGTTGTCTAGTTCTGTCCTTTACCTCCTCCCCCTCCATAGAATGTTGTCTAGTTCTGCCTTTAACCTCCTCCCCCTCCATAGAATGTTGTCTGGCTCTGACTCTAGCTCCTCCCTCTCCATAGAATGTTATCTTGTTCTGCCTCTAGATCCTCCCCCTGCATAGAATGTTGTCTGGCTCTGACTCTAGCTCCTCCCTCTCCATAGAATGTTATCTTGTTCTGCCTCTAGATCCTCCCCCTGCATAGAATGTTGTCTGGCTCTGACTCTAGCTCCTCCCTCTCCATAGAATGTTATCTTGTTCTGCCTCTAGATCCTCCCCCTGCATAGAATGTTGTCTGGCTCTGACTCTAGCTCCTCCCTCTCCATAGAATGTTATCTTGTTCTGCCTCTAGATCCTCCCCCTGCATAGAATGTTGTCTGGCTCTGACTCTAGCTCCTCCCTCTCCATAGAATGTTATCTTGTTCTGCCTCTAGATCCTCCCCCTGCATAGAATGTTGTCTGGCTCTGACTCTAGCTCCTCCCTCTCCATAGAATGTTATCTTGTTCTGCCTCTAGATCCTCCCCCTGCATAGAATGTTGTCTGGCTCTGACTCTAGCTCCTCCCTCTCCATAGAATGTTATCTTGTTCTGCCTCTAGATCCTCCCCCTGCATAGAATGTTGTCTGGCTCTGACTCTAGCTCCTCCCTCTCCATAGAATGTTATCTTGTTCTGCCTCTAGATCCTCCCCCTGCATAGAATGTTGTCTGGCTCTGACTCTAGCTCCTCCCTCTCCATAGAATGTTATCTTGTTCTGCCTCTAGATCCTCCCCCTGCATAGAATGTTGTCTGGTTCTGCCTCTAGCTCCTCCCTCTCCATAGAATGTTGTCTGGTTCTGCCTCTAGATCCTCCCCCTGCATAGAATGTTCTCTGGTTCTGCCTCTAGGTCCTCCTTCTCCATAGAATGTTATCTTGTTCTGCCTCTAGATCCTCCCCCTGCATAGAATGTTGTCTGGCTCAGCCTCTAGCTCCTCCCCTTCTATAGAAGTTTGTCTAGTTCTGCCGGTAGCTCCTCTCACTCCATAGAATGTTGTCTGGTTCTGCCTCTAGCTTCTCCCTCCACATAGAATGTTGTTGTCTGATTCTGTGTATAGCTCTCTCCCTCCATAGAATGTTGTCTTGTTCTGCGTCTAGTTCCTCTCCCTCCATAAAATGTTGTGTGCCTCTGACTCAATCTCCTCCTCCTTCATATAATGTTGTCTGGTTCTGCCTCTAGATCCTCCCTCTATGTAGAATGTTGTCTGATCCTGCTCATAGCTCCTCCCCTCCATAGAATGTAGTCTGATTGTGCCTCTATCTCCTCTCCCTCCATAAAATGTTGTCTGGCTCTGACTCTAGCTGCTCCCTCTCCATAGAATGATTCTGCCTCTAGCTCCTCTCCCTCCATAGAATGTTGTCTGGTTCTGCTTCTAGCTCCTCCCTCTATATAGAATGTTGTCTGATTTTACGCTTAGCTCCTCTACCTCCATAGAATCTTGTTCAAAATTGCAGAGGGTGGACGGTGTATACGGACCTGTGCTGCATTGATCAGAAAGATCAGGCGGTGTTCATCATTATAGTGTTGAATTCCGAAGCGTTTCAGAGTTAGTCCCAACTCCTTCCTCAGGGTCAACTACGCTGACCGTTGTGGTGTGGATCTTTGCAGCAGCTATTACCTTTTATCCTGATACTGGTTGTGTGTTACACAACCCCTCCAGGTGAGTGACTAATTGAATTTAGTCCACCTTTTTATCAATGATAAGACCCTATTGCGCTTCTCTCTCCCTTTTCTAGTTTCCATAGAATGTTGTCTGATTCCACCTCTAGCTCCTCTTCCTCCATAGAATGTTGTCTGAGTCTGCCACTAGCTCCTCCCCCTCCATAGAATGTTGTCTGGTTCTGCCTATAGCTCCTCTCTTTAAAAAGAATGTTGCCTTATTCTGCCTCTAGTTCCTCCTGCTCCATAGAATGTTGTCTTATTTTGCCTCTAGCTCCTCCCCCTCCATAGAATGTTGTCTTATTCTGCCTCTAGGTCCTCCCCCTTCATAGAATGTTGTCTTATTCTGCCACTAGGTCCTCCCCCTCCATAGAATGTTGCCTGGTTCTGCCTTTAGCTCCTCTCCCTACTTTATCCCCTCTCTTGTACCAGTATGACCTGATTGTCCACATTTATTGTACGTTTCTTTGTCTGCCCTTTCCCTAAGTAAAGCGCCATGGAACCTAATGGCGCTATATAAATAAATAATTATATATATATATACTAGCTGTATTACCCGGCTATGCCCGAGTCCAGGTTAATAACAAAATAGAATTTGAATATGTCATATTAATGACCTGTAGAAAAATAGATGCTGAGCTGTGATTGGTTGCTATAGGCAGCCTGATAAATCTCCAGCCAACAGTAAACCCCTCCCCCTGGCCGGGCAGTACATATTACCTCACACATACACATAATAGACAGCTCATGTGACTGACATCAGCCTTAATTCCCTATATAAAACAAAGTATTCACTGATCTCAGGGAGACCAGTTCAAGAAAACACTGTGGGCAGCCGGCTAAAGCGCTCAACACAGTGAATTCCTAGGCCCATTGCCCCCTGGGAATTTTGAATATGCAAATAGAGCCTGTGGAGCCTCTTTTAGGAGTCTCAACACAGGACTAGCCAGATCTTCCTCTAGCTGTTTCGGGGTGTTGCCCCTCATCAGTGTTGAGTAGGATTCTGGCTAGGTGGGAGCAATGCCTAGTAGACCAACAAAACAAAGTATTCACTGATCTCAGGGAGACCAGTTCAAGAAAACACTGCGGGCAGCCGGCTAAAGCGCTCAACACAGTGAATTCCTAGGCCCATTGCCTCCTGGGAATTTTGAATATGCAAATAAGTCTGTGGAGCCTCGTTTAGGAGTCTCTACACAGGACTAGCCAGATCTTCCTCTAGTGAAGGACTTAGCCATGATAACCACCATATTAAGTGGCCCTTTGAGTCAATATCCAGCTCTTTACAAACTTAAAGATATGACAAGGGAATACCAAGGCCAGGTATCCATCCACAGACAGCTGTTTCGGGGTATAATTCCCTATATGGCACATGTGTTGCACATTGGCTGTTTTTAATCAGATGTTTATTTTTGGAAATTAAAGATAGCACACATGTGAGGCGAGTTGTGAGAGCGATTTGTGCACATCTGTGTCTGTGTGGTGTGTGTGTGTCCCTGGGGTGTGTTTGTGTGTGTGTGTGTCCTTGCGGGGTGAGTGCATGTGTCCCTATAGGGCGTGTATGTGTGTGTGTCCCTGTGGGGGGGTCTGTGTGGTGTGTGTGTGTCTCTGGGTTGTGTGTGTCTTTTTGTGGTGTGTGTGTCCCTTTGGGGTGAGTGTATGTGTCCCTATAGGGTGTGTATGTGTGTGTCCCTGTGGGGGGGGTCTGTGTGGTTTGTGTGTGTCTCTGTGTTGTATGTGTCTCTTTGTGGTGTGTGTGTGTCCCTGTGGGGTGAGTACATGTGTCCCTATAGGGTGTGTATGTGTGTGTGTCCCTGTGTGTGTGGGGTCTGTGTGATGTGTGTGTGTCTCTGTGTTGTGTGTGTCTCTTTGTGGTGTGTGTGTGTCCCTGTGGGGTGAGTGCATGTGTCGTTATAGGGTGTGTGTGTCTCTGTGTTGTGTGTGTCTCTTTGTGGTGTGTGTGTGTTTGTTCGGGTGCGTGGTGAGTATCCAATGTTGGGGCTGCACCTTAGCAACTATACACTTGCTGTTACTCTTTGTGTGCATGTGTGTGTCCCCGTGCGTGGTGAATATCCCATGTTGGGGCCCCACCTTAGTGACTATATGCTGGTATATGCTGTTAGTCTTTGGCGCGGTCATTAAGCCCCTCTCATTCACAACTGGTAACTGTCACTTTTTCCCCATTATGTAGATAGGGGAAAAATTGTTTGGTGAACTGGAATGCGCGGAGTTAAAATTTCGCCTCACAACATAGTCTATGATGCTGTCGGGGTCCAGACGTGTGACTGTGCAAAATTTTGTGGCTGTAGCTGGCAGCTGTCGATTTTCCTCCAATACTTTTCCTTTCACTTTTTACCCATTATGTAGATAGGGGCAAAATTGTTTGGTGAACTGGAATGCGCAGGATTAAAATTTCGCCTCACAATATAGCCTATGACGCTCTCGGGGTCCAGACGTGTGACTGTGCAAAATATTGTGGCTGTAGCTGCAACGGTGTAGATGCCAATCCCGGATATACAGACATACATACATACACACATACACACATTCAGCTTTATATATTAGATATATATATATAGAAGCTGCATTATATAGCCCTGCCCATAGAGGGTAGGGATAACTGGAGGGGGTAGGGCTATGAGAAGAGGTGGCTTATTAAGTAGGTGGGGCTAACAGAGGGGGTGTAGCTATGTGGGGAGGTGGGCTATAAAGTAGGGTGGCTATGGAGAATTGGAGGGCTATGAAGTGGGTGTGGTTATTTGGAGAGCAGGGCTATGAAGTGGGCAGAGCTATGTGAAGGGGTGGAGCTCTTATACATGCCCTTAGCTTTACATATTACATTTGGGGGTGCAATTAGACATTTATCTTTGCTGCCCCATGATTTCTATGTACGCCCCTGAGCACTGTTTCCATCCATTTCAATGATTATCTTGACCCCCCAGTGCAATGCTTGAGATTGTGTGGCGCACCAGGGCCCGGTAATCACATTACAAGGTTGGAGGCATGGCATCGACCAGGTGAAGTACACATATAACATATCCCAACCTGGGCCTGTAAGGGGAGCTCTAACAGTTGAGGTCAGGTGAGTTGTTGACATCAGTAGAGGTACCCTAGATCTGCAGGTGCAGGGGGTGGAGCTAGTCAGTTCCTGTCAGGAGAGCTGAGGTGACAGTTGAGCAGAGCAGGAGGAGGAGAGGAAAGTGATCTTGGGAACAGGAGCCGTGTTAGGCCGGTCCAAGGAAACTAACAGTGTGTGGAGCCAATAACGAGGACCTGAGGAGGACAGAAGGAAGATCTGGGAGTGGTAGTAGTGCCAGCAAGCCCAGAATTAAGTATAGTACTGTCACCGGAGACAGAGATCGTAAGGGATTATGCACCCAGCGGCCAAATCCGGAGAACGGATAGTTATACACTGCCCCGTTCACTGTAAAGCTAAAGAGACACAGCCGCACTACAGAACCCAGGAGAGCTAAGTAGAAATACAGCCAAGAGAAGGGTTCACACTGCTAGTCCTACAGATAGAACAGAACAGAGAGGGTCATAGCATTGCTTTATGCAGCCAGGTACCAACGGACACAATCTAAAAGGAAAGCCTCAGGAATTGCCTGGCGTGGAAAGACTAAAATTACCTCCAAGCTCCGGACCCCGTGAACTTTAGAAAACAGTACCCGGTACTACCTGAGTTCCACCATTAAAGGTAAAGAAAAGACTGTTACTCTTGTGTCTCCACATCATTGTTTGAGCTATTTCCTGCATCCCCATCAACACCAATAACAATTATTATCACCAGCTCAGGGATCATCCTAGCCCTACCTGTGGAGGGTTTATCATCCTGCTGCATCCCAACATCATCCCCTGAAGCTGAGATAAGCAGCGGTGGTCATATCCGGCCGCATCCCACAGGTGGCGCCACTGACAAATGCTTATTTGTATTTTTATTTTTTCCCTTTTTAATTGCTGTCCCTCCAGCGCCATGGAATCGGTCCACGGCCACCACCATGACATCCCCCTGTAAGCAGAGAAAAAGGACCGGTCCTGAGTAACCCATAGCCCTGAGGCCGATACAATTGACTTCCATAATACTCATCCCTTGAGGCTGACCTGCTCAATTTGACTACTGAGCACTGAGCATTTTAGTGCTGTCCTATCACCATTGTACATACATGGTCTGGTAAAATCAGCATAGTGACGCACCCAGGGCAGGGTACTCAGATCTCAGGCTCAGTCTGGGGTGTCACGGGTGGCTGCCTGAGGCTGTGGCCCTGGTATTCAATGGTTAAATGAAGAAAATAAAGTATAGTATAGTTCATGACGCCACCTGCAGTACCTGGTGATGCTCACCAGCGCTGCTACAGTCCTCCGGTGGTTGATGGTATTGATGTCATAGTCCTCCACAGGCAGGACTGGACCGCCGGGGCAGCGTTTCCGTGGAAAGAATCAGTTTGTAGGAGGAAAGATGCAGCAGAGTCGAGAAGTCACTTCACCGGGTACTTTACTGAAAAAACCTTTTGCAGTCATTACAGTTTCTCAGTGCAGTAAAGATGTTATAGTGACAAATGGCCACGGGTGCTGCAAGTGGATGGTATGGTTCATTGATTCAGTAGCGTGGAGGGGGGGGGGGGCGGTCCGCCCCAAGCGGCACGTGTGTGGGGTCGGCAGCAGAGACAGGGATTTGAAGTTCCCGCCCGGGCAGCACATCTGACGGCGGTGGTGGCTCAGGCGGCGCTGCGCCGGGTAAGTGTGTGAGGAGCAGGTGGCAAGGCGGGTACAGCTTCAATGCCGATGTCGGTACACTGTGCATTGATTCGCACTGCAGAGAAAGAGAGAGGTGCCAGTAGCTGGGAACAGCCGAAGATGGGGCACAGGGGTGCAGGGATGGGGCACAGCACAGGGAAATGGATGGGGCACAGGGGTGCGCACAGGGGTGGGGAACGGGGCACAGGGGTGCAGGGATGGGGCAGACAGGGTGGTGCACGGGATGGGCACAGCACAGGGATATGGATGGGGCACAGGGGTAGGGCACAGCACAGGGTCAGGGATGGGGCACAGGGTGCGGGATATGAGGCACAGGGGTGCAGGATGGGGCACACGGGTGCTGGGATTGAATGGGGCAAGGGGCTGGGTATGGGGGGCACAGGGTGCTGGGATATGGGTGGGGCACAAGGGCGCAGGGATGGGGCACAGGGGTGCTGGGATATGGATGGGGCACTAGGTGCGATGTGGATGGGGCACAGGGGTGCTGGGATATGGATGGGGCACAGGGGTGCTAGTGGATGGGGCACAGGAGTGCTGGGATATGGATGGGGCACAGGGGGCAGGGATGGGCAGGTGCGGATATGGATGGGGCACAGGGGCAGATATGGTGGGGCACAGGTGTGATATGAATGGACAGGGGTGCAGGGATATGGCTGTACACAGGGGTGGTGCCTGGGGCTGGTGCCGAGTGCAGGCGAGCTGGACACCGGGAGCCGCAGAGGAAGAAGCTGCCGGGATGAGGGATCCGGAATCAGGAGCGTGGAGTCAGGTAAGGCGCTGTTACAGCCGAAGATAGCAGCCTGGGGGGGGGCAGAATGGGATAGATGGATGGATGGGGCGGCCTGGAAGAGGGGGCAGAATGGGATGGATGGATGGATGGATAGATGGCGCGGCATGGAAGAGGGGGCAGAATGGATGGATGGGGCAGCCTGGAACAGGGGGCAGAATGGAATGGATTAATGGATGGACGAGGCAGCTTGGAAAAGGGGGCAGAAGATGGATGGAGGAGGGGGGCATGGAATAGGGGGCAGAAGATGGATGGGTGGATGGGGGAGAAGGTACATGGAGCGTAGGGGAGAAGCTACATGGATGAGGGAGAGGCTGCGTGGAACATGGGAGGGGAGAGGCTGCATGGAACATTGGAGGGGTATGGGGGGGGGGGGAGTATGAACTGCATGGGACATATGGATGGAGAATGAGCTGCATGGGACATATGGGGGGTGAACAGTATGGGATATGTGGAAGGAGGATGAGCAGTATGGCATACACATTTATATAGAGAACGTACTGTCCTGGTGATGTATTGATGGTGAGTCTGATTATGTATTATTGTATTGCTGGTGGTTTTGGTCATGTACTGACGGGTTATAGTGATGATGTATTATTGTATTGATGGGGGTTCTGATGATGTATTGACTGGTTTTGGTGATGTATTACTGTATTGACAATGGTTCTGGCAATATACTGACAGGGGTTCTAGTAATGTGTTATTGTAGTGCCGGTGGTTCTGGTGATGTAGTCATGTATTTGTTGTAATCTTTAAGTTATCAGACTTGATCCTAAAACATTATAGACATTGCTTCCAGATTACCAACGACCAAAGGGGCGGCAGCCACGGTAAGTTTTTTGACTGCCCCGGGCGCCACAAACAGTTGCTACGCCACTGGGTAGATGGATCCCTCACTATGTGCCTTTCTTATTCTTTCGTTTCCCTTGCCTCCCATTGGCGGTGAATGCTGACCTTGTGAAGATAGAATTTGACCTCCTGCTGTTCCTTGTCTTTATCTCCCTTACGCCCGTTGGGTGAAGTTTCTTGTTGATTACCGCAGCCGGCTACTGCGGGTCTGATTCCCCTCTAATGGGTGCTTTAGGAGTTAGGGCCGTATCTAGAGATACTACCGGTCTACGGATTTTCTACAGGCCGTGAAGGTTCCTGCAGGTGCGGGCTGCGGTACCCGATTGCGATCCTAGAGCGAACTACCTCGCTTGAGTCCCTTGCTCCTTTCTTTCGTCTGGGATCTATTCTCTGTCTGTCCCTCGGATCCCTCAGCCGAGGTGACCCTCCTTCTTGGCGGGTGAGCCTGTCCCAGATGCACCTTATCTGGGCCAGATCCACCGTCTAACTAGCCATCTGAACCCATCAAAGGACTTCTTCTTTCCTTGGGGACTACTATATACCCCCTCCCGGGGGTCCCTCCCACCTGCTGACTAGTGTGGGGTGTGTGTTCTAGGTGTTCCATAATTCCACTTGCAGTGGGGTGACTACACAGCTTTTAAGGGTGTAGTACCCCTTTTGTGGCACCTACGCAGTGGGGCGCCACAATAGTCTGATGCCAATAGAACTCTCCCACTCCCACCTACACACACCAGTACAGTACATTTTCTATGGCAGATGGGCAGCTTTAGTTCTCTTTGACATTCCATCAAGTTCATTTTCCCCACAATGAGAGAGAGCCTTTCAGAGACTAGAGTGCTGGCTCCGATCATTCACTCTTTGGGGCGAATTGGCCGTAACGAGCCCTCATAATTTCGAGGACTACCTAGGAGCAGGTTTAGCAATCCACTGACGACACTCTCCAGCAAGCAGCCCAATAAATGACACATAGCTGGAGTCAGGGTGTCTGCAGCTTCCTTCTGTGTATGACGTCACCTGGATGTAGATGCTCTTGAGTAGGCACTGTGGATGTGAGCGCCTCTAGCGGCCTTTACGAGATGACACCAACAGCTGACATGATGCAGCTTGTGAGGATGCTCAGGTAGCGCCAGCTCCACTGCACAAGGTACCACGCTGCTCAATATGCATATGTGGCCACACCCCCGGCGGTAGACTCCGCCCCCGCTGTGATAGACCCTGCACTTGCTTATCACTGTCTGTTCGCTGAGGAGCCTTGAGGACCGCTCCCTCACAGACACCGCCTTTGAAGCGCTGGCTCCGCCTCTCCCGTTCTTCTCTGCTGGGTCATCGCCTTCGGCACGGTGTTTCCGGTCAGTGACGGCCACCAGCGCCGTGGCTATCGCTTGGATAGAGCCCCGATGCATCCTGTGCTGTGCCTCTGACAAGCCTCCTGATGCTGCGGTAAGGACTGAGTGCACGAAGGATGGGAGCGGATTGGTGATCATCCTCTGTATGGCAGACAATGGGTGCCATCCTCCCTGGGAGCCTGGTGCCATGGTGATCGGTCCTGTCTATGAGCCGGGTGCTATAGTTCTCGCTCCTCTCTATGTGCCATCCATGGTCGCCGGCAACATCGGCATCATCCATGGAGGAAAAATCAACGGGTGGGGCTTGTATTGTTCAATATGGGAATACATTAACGGGATTATGGTGGTAATGCTGTCTGCATGACTGCACCGGAGCAGGGCGAGCCTGATGGCATTATACACAATGTATATGATGACGGTGAATGCACTGTCACATATGCCGCCATAGGCCTGATGGGGGAGAGAGCATCTGCGGAGGAGCTCAGGCATGAGGTAATGGCTGGCAAGGAGCTGTCATCTGTGGGGTGCAGGGGCTGTGCTGTCATCTGTGGGGTGCAGGGGCTGTGCTGTCATCTGTGGGGTACAGGGTCTGTGCTGTCATCTGTGGGGTGCAAGGGCTGTGCTGTCATCTGTGGAGTGCAGGGGCTGTGCTGTCATCTGTGGAGTGCAGGGGCTGTGCTGTCATCTGTGGAGTGCAGGGGCTGTGCTGTCATCTGTGGGGTACAGGGGCTGTGCTGTCATCTGTGGGGTGCAGGGGCTGTGCTGTCATCTGTGGGGTACAGGGTCTGTGCTGTCATCTGTGGGGTGCAAGGGCTGTGCTGTCATCTGTGGGGTACAGGGGCTGTGCTGTCATCTGTGGGGTGCAGGGGCTGTGCTGTCATCTGTGGAGTGCAGGGGCTGTGCTGTCATCTGTGGGGTACAGGGGCTGTGCTGTCATCTGTGGGGTGCAAGGGCTGTGCTGTCATCTGTGGGGTACAGGGTCTGTGCTGTCATCTGTGGGGTGCAGGGGCTGTGCTGTCATCTGTGGGGTGCAGGGGCTGTGCTGTCATTTATGGGGTACAGGGGCTGTGCTGTCATCTGTGGAGTGCAGGGGCTGTGCTGTCATCTGTGGGGTACAGGGGCTGTGCTGTCATCTGTGGAGTGCAGGGGCTGTGCTGTCATTTATGGGGTACAGGGGCTGTGCTGTCATCTGTGGGGTGCAGGGGCTGTGCTGTCATTTATGGGGTACAGGGGCTGTGCTGTCATTTATGGGGTACAGGGGCTGTGCTTTCATCTGTGGAGTGCAGGGGCTGTGCTGTCATCTGTGGGGTGCAGGGACTGTGCTGTCATCTGTGGGGTACAGTGTCTGTGCTGTCATTTATGGGGTACAGGGGCTGTGCTGTCATCTGTGGAGTGCAGGGGCTGTGCTGTCATTTATGGGGTACAGGGGCTGTGCTTTCATCTGTGGAGTGCAGGGGCTGTGCTGTCATCTGTGGGGTACAGGGGCTGTGCTGTCATCTGTGGAGAGCAGGGGCTGTGCTGTCACTGTGGGGTGCAGGGGCTGTGCTGCCATCATCTGTGGGGTACAGGGGCTGTGCTGTCATCTGTGGGGTGCAGGGGCTGTGCTGCCATCATCTGTGGGGTACAGGGGCTGTGCTGTCGTCATCTGTGGAGTGCAGGGGCTGTGCTGTCATCTGTGGGGTACAGGGGCTGTGCTGTCATCTGTGGGGTACAGGGGCTGTGCTGTCATCTGTGGGGTGCATGACCTGTGCTATTATATATGGGGTACAGGGGCTGTGCTATTATATATGGGGTGCAAGGGCTGTGCTGTCATCTGTGGGGTGCAGGGGCTGTGCTGCCATCATCTGTGGGGTACAGGGGCTGTGCTGTCATCTGTGGGGTGCAGGGGCTGTGCTGCCATCATCTGTGGGGTACAGGGGCTGTGCTGTCGTCATCTGTGGAGTGCAGGGGCTGTGCTGTCATCTGTGGGGTACAGGGGCTGTGCTGTCATCTGTGGGGTACAGGGGCTGTGCTGTCATCTGTGGGGTGCATGACCTGTGCTATTATATATGGGGTACAGGGGCTGTGCTATTATATATGGGGTGCAAGGGCTGTGCTGTCATCTGTGGGGTACAGGGGCTGTGCTGTCATCTGTGGGGTACAGGGGCTGTGCTGTCATCTGTGGGGTGCAGGGGCTGTTCTGTGATCTGTGGGGTGCAGGGGCTGTTCTGTGATCTGTGGGGTGCATGAGCTGTGCTATTATATATGGGGTACAGGGGCTGTGCTATTATATGCAGGGTACTGCATTATATATAGTGTACATGGATTTTATTATTACATATGGGTTACATGGTCTGCATTATTACATATGGGGTACATGGACTGGAATATTATGTACATGGACTGTATTATTATATATGATGTACATGGACTGCATTATTATTTATAGGGTACATGGACTGGATTATTATATATGATGTACATGGACTGGATTGTTATATATGATATACATGGACTGCATTATTATATATAGGGTGCATGGCCTGGATTATTATATATGATGTACATGGACTGCATTATTATATATAGTAAGGTGATTCCCTGTAGGGTATATATAAAAAACAAACATGCGGCGCCAATCTCAGCGCGTTACCAATGTAACTCTCTGGTGCCCTTTTAATGAAGTTTTATGCACTCACCTCTTGCCATAAAACTTCAAGCATATGGTTTTTCCAAAGCCTCCTCACGCTTCGGATATTTATCCGGGTCTGCTGCTCCCCTTGAATTGATCCTGTATTGGGTCCTGCCAGAGATTCCCACAGGCATAAAGGTTCAATAGGGAAAGATCCAATTCTATGGTGGCCGCGCTCCCCGTGGTAATGATTTTAAGAACTTCTTATCCACAAAAAATGTTATTACTCAAAACATGTGAGAATATAAAAAACGGATACAACGCATTTTGTATCCGTTTCTTATATTCTCGCATGTTTTGAGTAATAACATTTTTTTTGTGGACAAGAAGTTCTTAAAATCATTACCACGGGGAGCGCGGCCACCATAGAATTGGATCACTTCCTATTGAATTATTATATATAGGTACATGGACTGGATTATTATATATGATGTGCATGGAATGTAGTATGATATATGAGGTACATGCAGGGGTGAACCTAGCCCCTCTGTTGCCTGAGGCGAACTGCAAAACGGCACCCCTTTTCCCCTGCTAGTAAATTTTTTTAATCGGTAAAAGTAAATCTGGTACATAGAGATTTATATTTATCCTATAAAAATGAGCAAAATAGTGGGTATTTTAGTTTACAGAAACAGAAAAAAAGATGTTCACACAAAGATGTCAGCGCCATCACATGCACATACAAGAACCACACAGAAGAATCCAGAACAAGGATCATTAATGGCAATGGTGGCTTGGCACAAGCTACAGACACTTAATGATGACTGGCAGAGCTGTGATCCAGTAGACAGACACAGTCCTGCATCCTTATAGCACAGGAGGCAACACTGATTGCCAACCTATTATCTCTGGCATATGCCTACAAAACTCTGGACTGCTGCCTGGCACTAACTAGTCAGACATGTCACCATGGAGTACCGTCCACACACCACAGCACGACCTGCAGTCTGAGCATCAATGAGCCGCCACTGCACTAAGCTGGTAAAATGGCGCTTCTTCTCCAACAGACAACGCTTCCTTCCAAATTGGTTAGTCAATCACAAGCGCCGCACACGGGGCTGTCTGGAATAAATAACAGGGTCCTTCCCATTGGGTTGAGCAAAGGATATGGGAGCAGGAAGGGGGAAGAACACCACCAATCAACCGCCGCTCAGGAGAAACATGGCTGCATGCCTGTACGTATTGAGGGGTGGCATTGGATGTGGATTGTAACTTATGGCCAATCAGTCCTACTTCAGAGTTGACGGACAATGCATCCTGTACCATAGAAATCATGGAGCCCAGAGCAGAAGTTCTAATTGGGCCCCCCCCTAAAAAAACAATATTTGGCTGGGTCACATAGGTACATCTTTCACAACATTTCAGCCCTTACAAAGTAATTTCCATCCTACTGAATCCCCTAGATTCCCCTTTCATTGCCCCTATAAAGTGTGATGCCAACAAAAGTGCCCCACAAACACTGTATGATCCCCCACAGTGCATTCCTCCACACACACAGTATGATGACCATACTGTACCTCCTTCAACTACCCCAGTACAGTATAATGGACCTATGTACAGTATAATGGCCCCCATAAAGTATAAAGGCTAATTTGTAGCCCTCCAAGTATTATCATGCCTCCCACAGAGCCCTCCAAATATTATAATGGCTTCCATGTAGTATAATTGGCTCCATATAATATAATGCACCCCATAGTCTTCCACATAGTATATTGCACCCCCAAATTCCTCCATATATTATGCACCCCCAAATTCCTCCATATATTATGCACCCCCATAGTCCTCCATATAATATAATGCACCCCAAAGTCCTCCATATAGAATAATGCATCCCCACAGTCCTCCATATAGTATATTGCACCCCATAGTCCTTCAAATAGCATATTGCACCCCCACAGACCTCCATATAGTATAATACACCCCACAGTCCTCCATATAGCATATTACACCCCCACAGCCGTCCATATAGAATAATGTACCCCCACAGTCCTCAATATAGTATAATGCACACCAATAGTCCTCCATATAGCATACTGCACCCCATAGTTCTCCATATAGCATATTGCACCCCCATGGTTTTCCATATAGTATACTGCACCTCCAAAGTTCTCTATAGTATGTTACATCCTCATAGTCCTCCATATAGAATAATGCACCCCCACAGTCCACAATATAGTATATTGCATCCTCAAAGTCTGCCATATAGTACAATACACCCCCATAGTCCTCCATATAGTACAATACACCCCCATAGTCCTCCATATAGTATAATGCACCCCAAACTCCTCCATATACATATATAGTATAATGCACCCCAATCTCCTCCATATATCATAGCATAATACACCCCAAAGTCATGTATTATTTATGCACATCACATAGTGCTCAACAGTATCCCACCACTGTACTCACTGTTTAAAAATAAAAAGTAAATACTCACCCTCCCTCTCTTATTCTCATCACAGCGGGGCACTCAGTGAGGACTTCATTGCTCCCAGTCCCTGCCATGCTGAGCTGTAGACACTCAGAGAGCAGCGGCTGGGACCCGGAAGAATGTGTTCGCAGTGGTGGCGACCAGGACTATAGGAGCGGGAGCGGCATCTGCAGGGGATCTCGCTACCACCAGGCATCCCTGCAGATGTCGCCCCCTGTCTACTAGCAGGAGTCGCTGCCTGAGGCAGACACTTTATGTCGCCTCATGGTAGATGCGCCCTTGTGTACATGGATTGTTATATGTAGTGTATATGGACTGGATTATTATATATGGGGTACATGGACTGGATTATTGCTGGGGTATATGGCATGTATTATTAAGTATGGAGTACATGCATTGCATTATTATATATGGAGTACATGGACTGTATTATTATATATGGGGTACATACATGGACTGTATTATTATATATGGGATACTTGGATTTTATTATTACATATGGGGTACATACATGGATTGTATGATTATATATGAGGTACATGGATTGTATTATTACATATTTGTTGCAACATTTGCAGGTTTTGACCGTTTATGTGAAATAATTTTGGGATCACCCACCCTAGACTAACCAGGGTACACATCGGGTTAATAAGCGGTTAATAAGCGGGAGAACGCTGGTAACCAGGGTAACCATCAGGGTTACTAAGCGCAGCGCTCTGCTTAGTAACCCGATGTGTACCCTGGTTACCAGTGCGCTGTGCTCTCTGTGTGTGATCTCACTTTGGTCGTTGCACTCCCACTGGGAATGCTGCATCACTATGTTTGACAGGGACAACGACCAACGATCTCAATACTATGCCCGAGAGTGACAATTCCCAACGACCTCTGTATCATTCCGGATCGTTGCTGAAGTTGCTGGTGAGATCTGACTGTTTGACATCTCACCAGCGACCCCAAAGTGACGTTCCAACGATCTCTACCGGGTTGTAACGTTGTCGGGATTGCTGGTGCGTCGCTACGTGTGACGGAACTTTAAGGTGAATATATTACAGCAGAAAATGTGAATCCTACAGGATCTCAAATGAAAACTGCCTCACAAGTCAGACTGGTCTAGTTGTTCAAAGCAACCAATCAAAACTCAGCTTTCACTTTGCCTCAGCAGTAAGTGAGGGCTTAATAAGCCATTTACAGTAAGCCGGCTATTGTCGACTTTGTACAAATTTATGAATGAAGCCACGGCTCCCCTGACTGTACTGGAGATACTGTACGTAATGTACAGGGGCGGACCTACCGTGGTGCAGCTGAACCAGCTGCACCAGGGCCTCGACCGGGTAGGGGGCCCCTCAAGCACCTGTAGGGGGCCCCCTGTGAGCCTATGTCAGAGGAGAGGAGGTTAACTGAGGGAAGCCTCCTGCTTCCCTTGGCCGTTCCCGCCCCTCCTCTCCTCATCTACAATGTGCGGCACGGCGCAGGTAAGAGCCACACGGAATTCCCCGCTGCTAGCACCCCTCCCCCCCCCACCGCTCCTCACCTAAAGCTGCACCAAGGCCCGGCGGGCTGAAGGTCCACCACTGGTAATGTACGTATAGTATCAGCCGCTGTCCAGGGTCCTGTAAGCATTAACATTAGGTCTATGGGGGTGCGCTGACCCTTTGACAGTGACTCTGAGGGTACCTTTACACGCGGCAATATTGCTTGAATTTCACTTGCAACTTACTGTGGTTGCAGTGAAATCATGGACTCATTGTTCCATTTTGTTGCTGTGTACAAATGGAACAATGTGTCCATGATTTCACTGCAACCAGTAAGTTGCACGTGAAATTGCATGCAATGTTGCATGCATTTTTTTTTTTTAGGCCCCTATCAAATCAGCGTTTTTGCTGAATTGCAGCAGATCCGGCAGATTTACCGCATCTGCCACGTAACGGTCACACTTTCGGCACTCTTGCTGGAAACCCTATTCATTCTCTATGGGGCTTGCGGTCAGATGCGGCAAGTGCGGATCTGGCAAACCGCACTTGCTGCACCTGACCACAAGCCCAATAGAGAATGACTGGGGCTTGCCGCAAGATTGCCAAAAGTGCAGATGCAGTAAATCTGCCGCAATTCAGTGAAAATGCTGATGTGAAAGGAGCCTTACACAGTTAGAAGGGTTAAAAGTTTATCCGCAATTTCTAAATTTTCCAACAAAATTTACAAAACCATTTTTTAGGGCCCACAGCCCTGTCTAATAGGCCACTTTGAGAGGCCTATTAGACAGAAATACCCAAAAGGGACACCATACCCTCTTCATTTTCTGTTTTCCTTATTTTGTTTCTCCCTCCCCTTCTTCCAAAAGCCATAATTTTTTTAATTTTCCGTCAATACAGACATATGAGGGCTTGTTTTTTGCCGGACGATTTGTACTTTTGACTGAAATAATTTATTTTACCATATAGTGTACTGGCAAATGGAAAAAAAATCGAAGTGTGGTAAAATTGCAAAAAAGTGCAATTACACAATTATTATTATTATTATTATTATTATTATTTATTATTATTATTATTTTTGTATTCATCTTGTTCACTATATAGTAAAATTAACATGTCGGTATGATGCCTCAGGTCGGTATGAGTTCGTAGACACCAAGCATGTATACTTTTATTGTTATCTAAGTGGTGGAAAAAAATTCAGAAGTTTTTAAAGAAAAAGATTTGCATGATTGGTGCCATTTTCTGCGACCCCTGACATTCTCATTTTTCGGGATTTGGGGCTGTGTGACGACTTATTTATTGTGTCTTGAGCAGACGTTTCTAATGATACCATGTTTCCTGTTATTGCATTTTATTGGAATGTTGCACCGTCCAAAAAAACATAATTTTGTCGTTTTGGACTTTTTTTCCTTTACACATTTTACAGATCTGATTAATTGATTTTATATTTCTCTAGTCACCTTCCACGACAGCAGCATCGGAGGATGTCTCCACGCCCTAATAGGGGACAGGAATACACAGAGGTTAAATACCCCTCCCCTTCCTGGAACCGACAGTGTTTTTCCATTCCCCTATGCGGCATGAAGAGGCTCCTGATGGTGCTGCCGTGGCCGGCGATCTGGAGCACCCAGCTCCCTTATTGTCTGGGTGTCACGCTTCCCGGGAAGGCGCCCTAGAGTGTACCCACTGGGCCGTGGTACAGAACTCCCCTGGGTGAGCTGATCCTAGTTTACACAACCCCTATACAGGGATTGTCAGGGGCAAGCCCAGGGGGTCTAAATGCCACAGCAGCTAGTACCAGGGGGGCGGCTCGTAAGGTTAGCCTATACTAAGAAACAGAGAAGTATTACAGGTAACAGGGTACAAGGCTAGGAGACCAGGAATGGTGCTACCGGGGAAGAGCACAGCAAGGGTTCCATAACATAGAGCACAAAGAAGGCCTGACCAACAGACAGCAAGGCAGAAGCAAAATGACTTAATAATCAGGCACTTCCCATCAGAGGAGGTGGCCTGATATACCATGGGAAGAGCAGCTATTGGTCAAGGGGAGTGTCAGGTTGGACCTATTCGGCCCCTAGAGTCACAGGGAAGGAGTGCACCTAGCGCGCCGCTGATTGGTCACATGAATACGACCATAGTAATGTGCTCATGTGCGAACCCGGCGGTCAGCTGACAGGAGGGAACATGGCGACGGCTCCGAGCCACAGCACGCCTGGATGCCGGATGCCCGGTCGGCAGAGGAGCAGGAGATGCCGACCCGGGAGAGGTGAGCTGGGAAGCGGTGCCAGGGTGCCTAACACTGGGTTATGTTCTCATAGAAGACTTAGTCCACCTCTCTCTCTCTCTTAGGGAGACAAGGTCCATGCCCCAAAGATGGATAAAAGCCCAGCCGCAAGTGTGGTGTATGTGCTGTTAAACTTCTTTCAGCATACAGGAAAGCTTTGCTAATCCTGCATTGACAATGTAATGCATGCCGAACAGCCCTCCCTGTTGGACAGCATTAAAACCCTCATCAAGGAAGAGGTTCAGTCCTCTATGTCTGCCCTTTCCCAGGCTCCGGTACCACAACCACCTCCTTCTAAGAAAAGGAAAGGATCCTGTTGAGTCTTATTCAGACTCTAATGAGGCCCTTGACTCTGGTTCAGAGGATATTTGGGAGAATAAGGGTTCCACTTCCACCCCCAAATCTGATAATAAAAAATATTATTTTTCCTCCGAAGATATGGAGGAACTGATTGATATGATGAGAAGCACCATGGGGGTTGAGGATGAGGATGTCAAGCAGACAGTGCAGGATGAGATGTTTGGGGGACTAAAACCAAAAAAAGCAAAAGGGTTTCCCCATACATGAAAATATTCAAAGCCTTATACATCACGAGTCGGACCTTCCCGAGAAAGGGCTTAGTGTCCCGTAAGAATTGAAAAATCTGCCAATGATGTGATCCTGCTTATGAACAATCCAACAAGAGTCCTACCAATATTATTAAATGACATTGACCTATTTGGGACATTCTCGGGGTTCAGGTTAAACAGGACCAAGTGTGAGATACTAATGTTGAGAGGAGGTAGAGGTTTAGAAGATAGGGATAATATTCTGGGCATTCCAAAGGCCAAGACATCTCTGATGTCTAGGTCTTCATATTGGCAGAACTCCGGATATGGTCTATTCACTTAACTACAAATCATTGATAGAGAAAATTGTAAGAGAACTGACCAACTGGGAAACTCTGCCATTATCTTTTATGAGAAGATGTCACCTACTGAAAATGGTGAGCTTTGCCAGGTTACTATACCCCATGCAAACCATCCCTCTCCTGATTATTTAATCTACTACAATCGATATGCTTAAAGTCATCTCAAAATTCATTTGGTGGGGGAAGAGACCTAGAATCCGGACAAGAACATTGATGTTACCCAAAGACGAGGAGGGGGCGAGTTTACCGAATTTGAGAGGATATAATTTGGCATGTTTGATACGTCATGTGATAGATTGAGTACCTAGAAGTGGCCTTCGCCCAGATTGCGCCCTGGAGAGCGAATTTTGCAGACCATGGGACAAGGTGTCGCTCCTGCATGCTCCTCTGAACAGTGTGCCGGATTACATCAAATGCTCCCTGATCTTCAAAGATACTCTCATGACATGGAAGGCAGTTCAGATGAAATTTAAACTTCCATGGAGGGTGTCTAAATATCTTAATCTGTGGGCGCACCCTGACTTTATGCTGGGAAGGGAAAACAAACTATTTGCAACATGGAAAACACATGGAGTGACAAGGATGGGCAACCTGATACATAGGATGGAACGCAGGTGGATGCGAGGGCCAGAAGTAGTGGAGCAGTTCAACCTTGATATCAATCATTATTACCATACAATCAGATACACTATACCTCATTTATTACAATACAATCAGATACACTATACCTCATTTATTACAATACAATCAGATACACTTCCATGTGATGCAGAAATTGGTAGACGTCACTAGAGAAGCGAATACTAACAACTTTGATGCACTAGTTAATAGAGATATAGAGGAGGTTACCATATCCACAATCTACAGACACATCAGAGAGACACTGTTACCCTCAGGTCCAGCCAAGCTTTTTACCAAATGGACAAAATATATCCAAGGGGATGACACAGCAGACAATATTTAAAAAGGTTGGGTGGCAGTTTGAAGGGCGGTCATAAACAAAAAATGGAGGGACAGTCAGTTTCGCCTAATCCATGGTGCGAACTGCAGATTTGACATACCTCCTAATGCAAAGTACGCGGGCAGACTCCTAAAATGTCCTAAATGTAACAAAGATAAAACGGATATGATCCATACCATATGGAGTTGGCAAGCAACCCAGAAATATTGGAAGATGATCCAGAGGTTCACTAAAGAAATCTGTTGGTCGGCAATAGATCTTGATCCATTGTGTTGGATCCTCCATTACACCGAAGGCGTAAGGCAAGAGAGGGGGGTGTCGGGTTTATTCCATGTTATAGCTTTGTTGGCTAAAAGTCTGCTTCTCCACAAGTGGCTAATACATTCTCTCCCAGGAGAAAATGACTTGCTGTCTGGAATGAAGAAAATTATGGACATTGAACAAAGAGAAGCTGAAAGGAATAAAGATGTGTGGACAGAGAAATTTTTAAAAAAGTGACGACCATTTATTGAAATGAAGTTAACTAGAGAGGAAATTGTACAGGTGGGTAACAGGGTGGTAACAAAGTGCTCAGATTAACAGGGTCCTCACAACGCATTTCAGCGGCAGGTTCCGCCTTCATCAGGTGATTAGGGGGAAGTCTGGGGCTATTGAAAATATAGGCTACAGACGAACGCCTGGGACATAATGAGAGGGTCCGTGTACTAGTGGGCTTTATAGAAAGACATGATATGGGGGAAATCTTATTGCATAGTAATTATAATAATTATACGTACCTCACTGCTGAATCTTATAACTTAAAAGTCATTTATGATGAGATACCGTGATTATATTGATAGTAGTCCTTGTGTTGTAGCTTGCTGCTGTTTTCATTTCTCTGTATTGCTTTCTGTATTTGCATGTATATAAGTGCTTATTTTTGAAAGGTTGAATAAAAATGATATTAAAAAAAAAAAGAATTGAAAAATCATTTACCCCTAGATGGAGATTGCCCTGAGTGGGAGATTCTCAAGGTAGACGTGCAGGTGTCCAGGGAGGCAAAGAAGATGGCTCTTCCGTTTGAGGCCTCATCTCAGTTTAAGGATCCCATGGATTGTAAAATCTAGAGTTTGCTACTTTAATCCTGGGACACCTCCACTAATCTACTTAAAACAAACGTGGCTTCCACCTATGTCACTAGATCACTGGCTTCGTACACTAGATCACCTCACTCAGGGAACTTCTGGGGAAGGGATACTTTCCTCTCTTCCCCTCCTGCAGAAAGCGAAAGGTTTCCTTACTGATGCTTCTGCCAAATACATGTGTGTAGCAGCAAAGTCTGCAGTCCTCTCCAATTCAGCCAGGAGAGCTCTATGGCTAAAGTCATGGAGTGAAGACATCATCTCTAAGGCCAAGCTTTGTGCCATACCCTTTCAGGGACACCATGTGTTCAGTCTGGCCCTTGACAAGATCTTGGAGAAGACTACGGACAAAAAGAAAGCACTCCCTGAACAGAAAAACACCAGAAAGGATTTTTTTCGTCCCTACCAAGATCAGTCCTCCTAGAGCAAATACAAAGGGAACGGCAAGTCAGGCTATTGGAACTATACCAAAGGTGGAAAGGGCAAAAATATCCTTGTCCCCCACCACCAGCAAACATCTGACAAACAATGACAGCTCTCCTGTCAGGGGTTGACTCCCGGGCTTCATAACTCAGTGGCAATCCATCTCCACAAACCAGTGGGTTCTCCATACCATTTAGGACAGGTTGAAGCTAGAGTTCAAGACTTTTCTCCCACAGTGCCTAAGATTCATCTCACTACAATCCCTACACCTGCAGGTCTCCTTACTGTTTGGTCTTCATGGTCTGCTTCAAGCAAAGGTGATCCCTTGGGGCCACTATTCTTGCCTCTTCCTAGTCAAGAAGCCTTCAGGGAAGCACAGAATAATAATCGATCTGAAACTCCTGAATCGAGTGATCACATACAAATGGTTCAAGCTGCAATCGATCAGATCTGCAATCCCACTAATTGGACAGGATTGGGTGATGGCTACTATAGATCTGAGGGATGTCTATTACTATGTTCCAGTCCACCCGGATCATTGAGGATTCCTCAGATTCGCAGTATGCCATGGTCACCGGGTCAGCCATTACCAGTTCATTGTCCTCCAATTCGGCATTTCATCTGCACCGCAGGTATTCTCCAAGATTATGATAGAAGCAGAAATGTTAATTTGTCACCAGGGGATTTGCATCGTTCCATATTTGGACAACTTCCTAGTTGTCGCACTGTCTATTCTCCAGCTCAATCAAGATGTGGCGAAGACCTTGAAAATCCTGGAATTCCTGGGCTGGATCCCAAATCTGGAGAAATCGGATCTTCTTCCTTCACCAAGGAAAAAATTCCTGGGAATTCTCCTGGATTCAGAAAGAAGAGCATCCTTCTTGCCCAGAGATCGTCAACTCGATCTCCTTCAGACGATCTCTAAGTTAAGAGACCAGAGGGCTCCTACCCTGAAGGACTCAATGTCTATCTTGGGGTCACAAACATCATGCAGTATCACCGGGCAGTATCTTTGGCCCAAGCCCATACACAAGTCCTCCAGACTCATGTTTTCTCGTCTTAGGACAGACATCAGAATTCTCTGACCAGGGGAGTTCATTTTCCTGATTATGTGAAGTCTTTCCTTGCATGGTGGCTAAACCCCCTGAAACCTCCAGCAGGGTGTCAGCTGGCACAAGCTTCCCCTGAAAATACTCACCTCGAAGGGGCTGGGGTGCTGTTGTAGACAAAACCCACTTCCAGGGCCTATGGTCCCCAGACATCAGATCCAGTTCCTCGATCCTCAGGGAGCTGAAAGCTGTTGAAGAGGCATTGAGAGTCTGCCCTAGTCTGAGGTCATCATGTATGCGTGTATTCCGACAATATGACCACGGATGCCTACCTCCGCCACAAGGGGGGCACGAAGTATGTCAAGCTAAAATCAATCGCTATATTGAGAAAAACACGAGTACAACCTTCAAATTTGTGCAATTTCTGGTGTCTTTATTAAGATATACCAATTAAGAGAGAAAGGCTCAGGTGAGGTAGGTAGTGCCGGTGACGACCGTCACTACAAATCTTCCAGAAATGGCAATTACAGGTTTTATAGGGTCACATACAATATGGTTTTACAGACATATCATTAATACAGGAGAATATTGTTGTAGTGCTCACTAAATACATAGACCAAAGGATACCAATCTCAATATTACATACAAAGTAAAATGCAAACAGTATAAACTGTATCACCTTGGTCAGTTCACATTACAATTATGAGACACATACATCTGCAAAGTAATGTCATTCCCTTAAAGTGCACTTAAGTCTGCAAAGACCATCAGAATAGTCAGGACCCTTACTAATATGATCAGAGTGACCAAAATTACCATTACTACTAGCGCCTATGTGGACAGCAGACACTGGGTGCATGGGAACCTGGAGAGAGTGGATCCCAACGCTGTTTCATAGCCAGAGGGTTAAGGACACTTCATCAGGGTCCTCTGTTACACCTGGGCCTTTACCAGGTGAACCTTGCAGCCTGGCTACTGAAGACAGAATCCTAAGAGCTAAAGGACTTTCAGATGGAGTGATAAAAACTCTCCACAAAAGTAGGAAGCCTGTGACCAACACCATTTATGGTAAAGTTTGGAAGAAATTCTCATCCTGGTGTTCTCCGAATATTACGGATCCCTTTCCTCCTAACATTGTTCAGATTTTGGCTTTTCTTCAAAAGGGACTTTACCTGGGTCTAACACAGAGTAACTTGAAGGACCAAGTGTCAGCATTAAGCTCCTTTTTTGACCAGAACTTAGCTAGCCATCGTTGGGTAAAGCATTTCATGACCTCAGCGGCTAGAATCCGCCCAGACTTCCCAGTCGGAATCCCCCCTGGAATCTGAATCTGGTACTTAACAGTCTAACTAAAGATACGTTTGAACCCTTATATGAGTTTAACAAACTTTACCCTTAAAACTGACTTTTGTTAGCTCTTACTTCCACTAGACGTGTAGGTGAGCTACAGGCCCTCTCTAAGCAAGATCCCTACTTGACAGTCACTGCAGATAGCATTATCCTGAGATTAGATCCCTCCTTTTTGCCTAAGGTAGTTTCAGACTTTCACAGGGATCAGGATATTGTGCTACCCTCATTCTGCCCAAATTCTTCCAATTCAAGGGAGGAGGCCTTTTACACTCTCGATGTTCGCAGGGTGGTTCTCTACTACCTCCAACACACTGAAAGTTGGAGGATTGACCGAAACTTATTCATTCAACCCTCAGGTCGAAATAAGGACAAGAAGGCAGCTACGAATATGATCTCCAATTGGATCAAACAAGCTGCCTCGCATACTCATCAGATCATCTCCTCCTGCATTACTGAGGGCTCATTCTACAAGTTCAGTATCAGCATCCTGGGCAGAGAGAGGGACGCATCTAGTGAGCAGATATGCAGAGCAGCCACCTGGTCTTCTGTCCGTACATTTACCAGACACTACAGACTAGATATTAATAGAGATTTAACATTCGGCAGGCGAATTCTGCAGTCTGTTATCCCTCCCTAAGAAATTAGTTGCTGGTATTTCTTTGCTGCTTCTGTTGTGGAAGGTGACTGGAGAAAATAGAATTAGTCTTGCTGGTAATTTGGTTTCTAAGAACCATCCACGACAGTAGTAATTTCCCTCCCTATCTGATGTTTCTTATTGGATGATTCCTGCACTTTGGTGGTAACTATTCATGCTACTGTGTCCAGAAAAAACACTGGTGGTTGCAGGAAGGGAAGGGGTATTTAACCTCTTTCATGTCCCCTATTAGGGCGGGGAGACATCCTCCCAAGCTGCTGTCGTGGAAGGTTCCTAGAAACCGAATTACTGGTAAGACTAATTCTATTTTTGATAGATCGGGTCTCTCTGAATGTGACAATACCAAATAATATGTGTATTTTATTTATTTTTTATAGTTTTATTTTCAACAGGGCTGATACTTGGAATTCAAAATTGACTGGAATCATCAGCGGACGCCATGTTGCATTTGGAGAGCCTCTGATGTGCCTAAACAGTGGAAACCCCCCTCCACAAATAACCTCATGTTGGAGACTACACCCCTTAACCCTACACCCTACATGCTCTTCATTTTGTGATTTTATTAAAAAAATTTTTTTTTACTGAATCCCTGTATGGGACATTAATTTTTATTACTCTGATCACTAGTATAATCCATTGTAGTGCACCAGAATCGCAAAGGGTAATTATCACCATGTGATATTTCAGGTTTTCTTTTTTAATAAATTTGCAAAAACCTCTACATTTCTGTTTTTTTTCAGTCAAGATGGGGTGCAGAGTGTACATTAATGAGAAAAAAAAATAACTTTTTTGAATTTACAAAATGGCTGCAATGAAATAAAGAGTGAAGAATTTAAAGGGGTCCGAATACTTTCCATACCCTTTGTACATAATTGCCCTGTCGAGTCTGTCATCACCTCCATAGACTCCTGCATCTGGTTGTCCTCCCATCACATGCCTCCTGAACGTCCTCTGATTGTCAGTTGAGGCAGCCACAGTTGCACACCCAAGTGAAGGGTTTTCTTAAAAAGGCTTGTTTAAATAATTTTGGGGTATTGATATCAACCATCAAGAGACTATTAGCGAGTGTTTTACCTCTTCTGTATATAAACCTCAGAAGGTTTTTAAAAATGTCTCTAATGTTTGTTATCATGTTGTAGCAAACACCAGTAATTCTTTATAGGTCTTTCAGTCAAATACAGTTAAGGCCACTTTACACACACCAACTTATCTGTCCAACTTCTGAACAACTTACTGGTTGCAGTGAAATCATGGACACATTGCTCCATTTTGTGGCTGTGTACAATGGAGCAATGTGTCCATGATTTCACTGCAACCAGTAAGTTGGTCAGAAGTTGGACAGATAAGTTGGTGTGTGTAAAGTGGCCATCCCTGTGTAACATCTCCTATGCGATTTTGGACAAGTGGCAAAAACGTGCGCGCTCCCGTGAAGTTGTATGCAATATTGGAACGATATTGCGACGTGTAAAGCGGCCTTAACTATGAAATGTGCCAATTTTGATTTAAGTTTTTTGCTTTTATCTTCTGTATTGCTTTTCAGTTAACTACCCCTTTCCATCTCCCCGTTCCCACCTAAAGGTACCATCACACACGGCAATTTTGCTAGTAATTTCACTTGCAACTCACTGGTTGCAGTGAAATCATGGACACATTGCTCCATTTTGTGGCTATGTACAAATGGAACAATGTGTCCATGATTTCACTGCAACCAGTAAGTTGTTCAGAAGTTGGACAGATAAGTTGGTGTGTGTAAAGTGGCCATTACAGGTCCCACTGTGAACGGTGTGACGCAGGAAAGTTCATCTCAGGTTAGAGAGCCGTGTCACTCTATCTGACCTCAGGTGAGCCAGACTGTGAAGTCGCCACTCTTACAGCAGAAGCCAAAACTCAGTCAGTTTCGAGTCCTGCTGTGAACGGTCGTTGCAGAGGATCGTGGAGGATTTGTGAGGGAGTAATAAAGATTGGATGGTGACTTGTGATTGTGTTTTTTTTATCAAATAAAATGCTTTTTTTCCTGTGGTGTATTATTTACTATTTGCTTAAAGAGGACCTGTCACCAAACCAGGCATGGTGATCTAATTACAGCACTGGATACAGCATGTCTGCAGCATGCAGGCAAGGGATCCCCCAGCACTTGAGCAGCCCTGCACCCAGAGATAATACACTACACTTAGAAAACTTACATGCTCCAGCCATTAAGGAGGTGGCTAGGGGCTGCAGCCAAGGGCAGATTCACACCCCCTGCATGTTTAATCTGCCCACCGCTGCCAATCATTCTCTCCCTCTTCAGCAGCATTTAAACAGAGTTTTTTTTTCTCTCCCAGAAAGTCTGTTTAGCCCCGCCCCCTGAGGGGTGGGGCTAAACGGACATTTCAAAACCTCTGTTTAAATGCTGCTGAAGAGGGAGAGAATGATTGGCAGCGGTGGGCAGATTACACATGCAGGGGGTGTGAATCTGCCCTTGGTTGCAGCCCCTAGCCACCTCCTTAGTGGCTGTAGCATGTAAGTTTTCTAAGTGTATTATCTCGGGGTACAGCGCTGCTCAAGTGCTGGGGGACCCCTTGCCTGCATGCTGCAGACATGCTGCATCCAGTGCTGTAATTAGATCACCATGCCTCGTTTGGTGACAGGTCCTCTTTAAAGGCTCGTAATGGCCAGGTCTAACATTGGCTTGACATTATGAACCTCGGGCTTAGTGCCAGTCGGCAATATTCAGCTCACATTAACTCCTTTATTACGTAGTCTGCCACAGCCACAGAGCAGCAGGAAGAGCTTTGATAAATGCGCCACTTTCTAGGGCAGCTGCAGGCTGCAATTTGCAGTGTGTGTGTGTGTGGGAGGGGGGGAATCACAACTGCCCACTTGTACCTGGCTGGAAACCAAAAATACAGCGAATGTCAACGTAATTTTTTTTAAAAAATATTTCACAAAATAATGAAGAAAAGGGGCTCCCCTGTATTTTGATTACCAGCCAGGTAAAACTAGGCAGCAGGGGGTAGGCGGCAGCCCATACCTACCTGCTGTACCTGTGCTGGTGATCAAAAATACAGCAAAGCCTCATGTCATCAGCGCAAAATTCTCGTCAAATCCGCACTAAATACGCAGCAAGAATTGACACGCTACAGATTTTTCTGCGGTAAAATGCACACCATTTCCGCCATGGGAAAATCTGCAGCGTGGATACAACACCTCTAATTTCCCATCCACTTTGCAGGGAATGGGCTGTACCTCAGATTTGTTAAACAAACGATGAAAGAATGTGGGAAAATCATGGCAAAAAACAAGGGAAAAATGCAGCATTAGCACATAACTTAAAGGTGAGACATTTAGGGTTTAAAAAAAGAACATTTTCAATATGACAATCTATTGTTAGCAAATTTTGTGAAGTACCTGTAGGGTTAAAAATGCTCACTATGCAGGGTATCCCCTACCTTGGTATTATCCTCTGCAAATCCAATGACTTAATAAGAAAAAACTACGCCACATTAAAATCGGCCATTTCTGAGGCCATCACGTCTCACCCGCTGGCAGCACTGTCGTGGGTAGCAAGGATACAGGCATTTAAAATGCTGCTACTACCTAAACTTCTATACACGTTTCGCTGTGTTCCTATACTCTTTCCGCGACAATTGCTAGCTGAACTTCAACGACTAACTAACTCTTATATCTGGGCCACTAAGAGACCTAGAGTTGCTAAGGGATTATTATACCTCCCCTTTGCCCGAGGGGGCATGGGAGTCCCCTCCATCAGGGAGTATCAGAGAGCCTGCCTTCTGGAAGAGGCGGAGAACTGGTGGCGCTTGCCTTCTGATAAGAGATGGCTGGAGATAGAGGAGGCCTCCTCTACAGTCGGGTCACTCCGGCTTCTCCTTGCTGCAGAGTCCCTGGCGCCTGTTTGCGTCAGACCTAACTTAACGACGATACGCTCGATGCTTACCTGCTGGAGAGGGACTCCGAAAGGTTGGACCTCCTTCCCTCTCTCTGAAGTTCCCCTAAGGGCACTCCTCAGCCACTTACCGCTTTGGGGGTGCAGATGTGGGAGAGGGAGGGAATAGCCATGCTGGGGGACCTTATGTCAGGGGACTCCTTGGTCTCCTTCTCAGAACTGATTTCGAAGTTTCCCTCACTGACACCTAGTTTCTTGCACCACCTGAGGCTCCAGCACTTTATAACTGAGGTAAACAAACGCCATCCTTTGAAAGACATTCTAGCACCATCGCCACTTAGGAGACTCATCTTCTCTGTCCCTAGGAGATCCAAGGGCTTATCTATGATTTATCAGGGGCTGGTTGCGGCTAACTTGGAGTCCAAATTAAGTTACATGATTAGGTGGGAGGACGAGTTGGGTTTCTCGGGGTCCCTGGAGGATTGGGAGGACGCATCTAAACTTGCTTACAAACTGACCAGATGCATAAATCATCTGGAGATACTCAAAAAGATTCACCTGCGGTGGTACCTCCCTCCCTCCAGGATCTCTAGATACTCCAAGGATGCATCCCCCTTGTGTTGGCGTCAATGTGGCCTCAGAGGAACACTGACGCACATGTGGTGGCAATTCCCAAAACTGACTCCATACTGGAAGTTGGTGGAGGGCCTGATTGGCTCCATCACAGAAATACAGATCCCCTTGGAGCCCCAGCTGGCTATCCTCAACATAGGCCTATATCTATATCCCGCCCAATTCAGATCGGTGGTCTTCTATATACTGACGGCGGCCAGACAATCCCTAGCAGCGAGCTGGAAATCAACTGACCCTCCTACACTCAGTGCTGTGGCGAATCGCACAAACTACATTTTCCACCAGGAATACTACCTGGCGTTGGATGCTGCGAGTAGAAACCAAACTCGTGATGCTTGGATCTTGTGGGCCTCCCCCCCTTGGCAACCCCTGTCCCAGCGAATTATGCTGCTATTCCCCGATAGCTCAACCAGAGGGGACATCTTTCTACTTCAAAAACGTTTGCCTACTCCCCCCCCCCCCCCCCCCCTTCTTCCCTGCTATTCCTTCCCCCCTATTTTCCAGTTTTAATTTGCAAAGGTGATGTGTTTTCAGTTTATTTCTGTATGTTATTTTGATTTAAGCCCTAGAGCTTTGTTTGTATTAATTGCAGTTATGCTAAAATTCAATAAACATTTATTGGGAAAAAAAAAAAAAAAAAATGCTCACTATACCCCTGTATACAATCCTTGAGGGGTTTAGTTTTCAAAATGGGGTAATTTGTGGGGGGTTTCTGCTGTTTAGATACTTTAGGGGCCCTGCAAATGCGACATGGTGCCCACAACATATTTTGGATTTTCCAAACTACAAGTATTCCTCTCAAAGTCACTTCAAATGTGATGTGGTCACTAAAATATGGTTGTGTAAATTTTGATTTGAGGTTGAAAATGGAAAAAAAAATGTTTCCAAAATTGTGATGATGATTTGGTTTAACTCTCTGATTCAATGGTATAAAAATTAAAATGTTGAAAAATGAAAACAATAACAAAATTCAGTTTTTTTTTCACAAATAAACGCAAAAAAATATTGTTCTAAATTTACCTCTAAGGGCCCCTTTACACGCTGAGACTTTCCAGCGATCCGACGCTGGAAAGTCTCTCTGCAGTCGCTAGTGACCTGTCAAACAGGCAGACTCACCAGCGACCAGTGGACCAGCAACATCGTGTAAGGAATATAAACTATTCTTTCCGCGATGTCGAGCTCCCGCTCCTGTCTTCTGACAGGCTGCGGTTAGCGGGAGCAGGCTGGTAACCATGATAAACAACGGGTATCTAGGCAGCGTGCAGCACCTAGTTACCCGATGTATACCTTGGTTATCAGCCTTCTCCGCTTCCAGGATGGTATCCAAGGTACACAGTGGGTAACTAGGGACAGCGATGTGCTTAGATACCCTCTGTGTACCTTGGATACAAGCCTGGAAGCGGAGGAGGCTGGTAACCAAAGTATACGTCGGGTAACTTGGCGCTGCACGCTGCCTAGATACCCGTTGTTTAACATGGTTAGCAGCCTGGGGAGGTCACTGATTATTGGTCTCTCTGTCACACGCAGCGATACATGCTGACCAGCGGGAGACCAAGGACCGAAAAATGGTCCTGAACGACGTGCAGCGATCAGCGACCTCACAGCAGAGGCCTGATCGCTGCTACGTGTCACACACTGTGACATCACTGGCGAGGTCGCTGTTACGTCAAAAAACCTGTGACGTTTCAGCGACATCGCTAGCGATGTTGTAGTGTGTGAAGTACCTTTAACATGAAGTCTAATATATCACAAAAAACAGTCACAGATCACTGCAATCCGTTGAAGCGCTCCAGAATTATAACCTCATAAAGTGACGCTGGTCAGAATTGGAAAATATGGCCTGGTCCTTAAGGAGAAAATTGGCTCTATGGGGTTAAAATTGCTCTTGGAAGAACAGCAATTCCCTTTGAAAATTTACATGTAATTTTGGTCTGGGAACTTGCTATCAACCTTATGGAGACAGCAAAGTAAGTGAGGAGATTGTAAGCCACTTTCCTCCTCTCAGATATATGCAAATATGCACTTCACTAAGGAAGTAGAGAAACTCCAGTGCCACATTTAAGCAGCTTCCTCAAAGTCATAATCGCATGTAATTTTGGACACATTACAGTGTAATAAAGCATTGTCGCAAGAAAACAAATAATAAAACACCCCTGTGAAGAACAGCCTTTTTTCTTAAGTTGAAGAATGTATATTTGAATTCACATAATCAAGATTTATATAATCAAGATACCGTATATACTCGCGTATAAGCCGAGTTTTTCAGCCCAAAAATTGGGCTGAAAAGTCCCCCCCTCGGCTTATACGCGAGTCACTCGGTTTTTGCTGTGGGGGGGCTGTGACCGGTGGCTGGAGGAGGCAGGAGGGGGCCGCAGTGACCGCGGGTGGTCACGTGGGGCCGCCTCATTAGTGTAATGAATATGCACGGCATTCCCCCGTCCATCAGCGGCGGGGGGATGCCGTGAACATTGCACTACACTGGCCCCCAGCAGTAACACACAGCCCCCCCTCCTTATTATATGTCCCCCAGGCTGCGGCACCTGTCAAAATAACAAACCTTTCATACATCACCTTTCTGGCGCAGCTCCTCCGGTCCCGGCTTCTTCTTCCTGCTTGTGCCGGTGTCATGTGACCGGGCGCAGGAGATGACGTCATCTCCTGCGCCCGGTCACAGCACTAGAATCCGGCACAAGCAGGAAGAAGAAGCCAGGACCGGAGGAGCGGAGGAGCTGCGCCAGAAAGGTGACGTATGAAAGATTTGTTATTTTGACAGGTGCCGCAGCCTGGGGGACACACAAAAAGGAGGGGGGGCTGTGTGTTACTGCTGGGGGCCAGTATACCACCACTGGGGGCCTGTATACTACGGCACAGGGGCCAGTATACCACCACTAGGGGCCTGTATACTACGGCACAGGGGCCAGTATACCACCACTGGGGGCCTGTATACTACGGCACAGGGGCTTGTATACCACCACTGGGGGCCTGTATACTACGGCACAGGGGCCTATATACCACCACTGGGGGCCTGTATACTACGGCACAGGGGCCTATATACCACCACTGGGGGCCTGTATACTACGGCACAGGGGCCTATATACAACCACTGGGGGCCTGTATACTATGGCACAGGGGCCTATATACCACCACTGGGGGCCTGTATACTACGGCACAGGGGCCTATATACCACCACTGGGGGCCTGTATACTACGGCATAGGGGCCTATATACCACCACTGGGGGCCTGTATACCACTGCACAGGGGCCTGTATACCACTGCACAGGGGCCTGTATACCACTGCACAGGGGCCTGTATACCGCTGCACAGGGGCCTGTATACCACTGCACAGGGGCCTGTATACCACTGCACAGGGGCCTGTATACCACTGCTGAGGGGCCTGTATAATACCACTGCTGAGGGGCCTGTATACCATTACTGAGGGGTGCTAATACCAGTGACGGGGGGCTATATAATAGGATGGGGGTCTGCTGCATTTCATACCCTAGGCTTATACGCGAGTCAATAACTTTTACCAGCTTTTGGGGGCAAAAGTAGGGGGGTCGGCTTATACACGGGTCGGCTTATACACGAGTATATACTAATCTAAAAAGTTATAAATTGATAAGAGAGATTGATATCACTTTTTCTACTTTATTATTATGGCTACATGGATTGCAGTATTATATATAGGGTACTAGGCACTGGAGGCCATGTGCCTAGGGAACTGGGTTGCTGGGGGCGGCACCAACACAGGGAAATGTTTTTTTTTTTACCTCCCCTCCCCTGTGTTAGAGAATCCAGGAAATCTGTTGTCTTTTCGGAGAGGGTGGGGGCGAGGCAGGGGTGCACCTCCATATTCACCTTGGATGCAGGGAGCTGACTGACCCAGGAATTAGTGGCGCTGCAGCTTCCGGGGTCAGAGAAGTCCCTGCTCCGAGGTGCTGCAGCATCTCTGCATGTGAGGAGATTGAGATCTCT
Source organism: Allobates femoralis (assembly GCA_033576535.1). Taxonomy (NCBI): domain Eukaryota; kingdom Metazoa; phylum Chordata; class Amphibia; order Anura; family Aromobatidae; genus Allobates; species Allobates femoralis. Next base: position 399,202,326 of record JARQOC010000003.1, on the reverse strand, counting down.
CCTACTGTAGACATCACAGCAAAGGAGAAGGAAGACAACATGGGAACAAGACGCAGGATCAGGTGAGCGTTCATAGAGATAAAGACTGCGGGGATGCTGGTGCTGTATATTGGTGACAGAGGAGGCTGGTGACAGGAGGCTGTATTGTATACTGGTGAACAGGGGAGGCTGCTGCTGTATACTGGTGACTGGGGAGCCTGCTGCTATATACTGGTGAACAGGGGAGGCTGCTTCTGGATACTGGTGACAGAGGAGGCTGCTGCTGTATACTGGTGAACAGGGGAGGCTGTGCTGTATACTTGTGACAGGGGAGGGGACGCTGTGCTGTATACTGGTGACAGGAGAGACTGCTGCTATATACTGGTGAACAGGGGAGTCTGGTGCTACTATATACTGTTGAACAATGGAGGCTGGTGATGCTATATACTCGTGATTAGTAAAGGAATGAGCAGCACTCACCGAGTCTTCAAATGCAGTGTTGGAATTTATTCCAGGTAAAACAGAGTTACAGAGTGCAGGGAATGGAGGTTGGCGAGGTCCGACTCTGCCAACCTCCCTCCCTTGCACTCTGTAACCCTCTTTTAACTAGAATAAATTCCAGCACTGCATTTGAAGACCCTGTGAGTGCTGCTCATTCCTTTACTAATCACATGAATATCTCATCACTTGGAGCAGAGCAACGCCGGCCAAAAATCCACTGTATGCTGATGTTACTTGGTTCAAGCCTGTTTATAGTGGTTGGTGCCTGGATTCCTCCTACTGCTCATTTGATGCTATATACTGTTTGAACAGGGGAGGCTAGTGCTGCTACGGTATATACTGGTGAACAGTGGAGGCTGATGCTGCTATATACTGGTTAACAAGGGAGGCTGCTGCTATATAGTGTTGAACAGGGAGGCTGGTGCTGCTATATACTGTTGCACAAGGGAGGCTAGTGCTGCTATACTGTTGAACAGGGGAGGCTGGCGCTGCTATGTACTGGTGAAAGGGGAGGCCGGTGCTGCTGTATACTGGTGAACAGGGGAGGTTGCTGCTATATACTGATGACAGGAGAGGCTGGAGCTGCTGTATTCTGGGGAACAGGGGATGCTGGGGCTGCTATATATTGGTGAACAGGGGGAGTTGACGCTATGCAGGCTGGGGATTTGGGGTAGGCTGATGCTTTATAGGTGGCATGGTGGCTTAGTGGTTAGCACTGCAGCCTTGCAGCGCTGGTGTCCTGTCTTCAATTCTCACCAAGGACAACATCTGCAAAGGAGTTTGTATTTTCTCCGTGAGTTTCCTCCCACATTTTCAAAGACATACTGCTAGACTGTTTAGATTGTGAGCCCCAATGGGGACAGTGTTGCAACTGTATATAAAGCCTATGGAATTACCCGTATATACTCGTGTATAAGCCGAGTTTTTCAGCCCAAAATTTGGGCTGAAAAGTCCCCCCCTCGGCTTATACACGAGTCACTACGGTAGACTGCGTGGTGGGGGCTGAGGAGGCGGGGGGAGGCTACTGTATGAGCGGCCCCGTCACGTGGGGCCGCTCATTATATATGCACTGCTTCCCCCTGTCAATCAGCGGCAGGGGGAAGCAGTGCATATGGCCCCCCAAAAGCTGGCACTGTCCCCCCTTGTAAGGGCCCCCCCCCCCCCGCTGCTTATACATTACCATCCCGGTGTTCTGATCGGCTCCGCTCCTCGGTGCTTCTTCTTCATCCTCCCGTCCTAGCTGGCTGCATCTGGGATCTCCGGCCGTCGCATATGACGTCATCGCGCGACGGCCGGAGATCCCGGATGCAGCCAGCGAGGACGGGAGGATGAAGAAGAAGCACCGAGGAGCGGCGCCGATCAGAACACCGGGATGGTAATGTATAAGCAGCGGGGGGGGGGCCCTTACAAGGGGGGACAGTGCCAGCTTTTGGGGGCTGTTGGTACCCCCAGGGGGCTGCTGGGTACCCCCTGGGGCTGCTGGGTACCCCAGGGGGCTGTTGGTACCCCAGGGGGTGCTGGTACCCCAGGGGCTGTTGGTACCCCCAGGGGGCTGCTGGGTACCCCCAGGGGGCTGTTGGTACCCCCAGGGGGCTGCTGGGTACCCCCTGAGGGCTGCTGGGTACCCCCAGGGGGCCGCTGGGTACCCCCTGAGGGCCGCTGTATAACCCCTGGGGGGTGCTGTATAACCCCTGGGGGCTGCTGTATAACCCCTGGGGGCTGCTGTATATACTGCTGAGGCCTGTATACCACTGGGGCTGCTGTATATACCACTGGGGCTGCTGTATATACCACTGGGGCTGCTATATATACCACTGGGGCTGCTGTATATACCACTGGGGCTGCTATATATACCACTGGGGCTGCTGTATATACCACTGGGGCTGCTGTATATACCACTGGGGCTGCTGTATATACTGGTGGGGTCTGTATATACCACTGGGGAGGCTGCTGTATACTACATTGGGGGGCCTGTATACCACACTGCTGGAGGCTGTACACCTGTGCTGGGGTCCACCCTCGGCTTATACACGAGTCAATAGGTTTTCCCAGGTTTTGGGGGCAAAAGTAGGGGGGTCGGCTTATACACGGGTCGGCTTATACACGAGTATATACGGTAATAGCGCTATATAAATAAATAAATATTATTATTAGAGAGGGGATTTGGGGGCATATTACTGTAGAATAGTTTTTATTGGAGCTATAAAGTTAAATCCATTTTATTTAATATGCAGGTGAGGGTGCTTCGCAGCACCCTTGTGTTTGTATACATACTAAAGCCTGTCTTTATTGACAGCACTCCGATAGTCATAGTGAGTGTGTCTAAAATTAGCTTGTTAAGTCTACACTTATGCACTGAGGCTAGTTTCACACTTGTGGTTTTTTCAAGTCAGGTAAAATCAGGTTTTTCAGCCAAATCCTGATATGTTCAGGATCCAGTTTTCTGCCCATTTACTTTAATGGTGTCAGGAAGCAAGCTAAAGTAACAGGATTGTACCAGACACCATTAAAGTGAATGGGCAAAAAAACTGGATCCTGAACGGATCAGGATTTGGCTGAAAAACTCGATTTTGGCTGATTTGAAGAAAAAAAAAACGCAAGTGTGAAACCAGCGACACTGGATGAGTACAGCAGCGCACTCCAATTGTCAGTGTGGGTGCACACAATGTGGCTGCAGGATCACTCTGATGCCTAGGACCTGTCTGCTATTGCCTTCCATTTGAACATCTTCTATAAAGTGGAGGGTGAATGAGCAGACAGCATGTCTCTGTATCATTAGGCCTCTCCTCCTCACTGAAGCAATGGTTAGGTCACCTATTTTAATCTCTTGATGACTTTAAAAAGCTGAAGGTGTTAAAAAAAACACTTAAAAGACTGAACCTGTGCCCAGCAAGTGCAGACGTTCATTCTTTTAGTGTTTAATTAGTGCTTTTTGAAGAGTATTGCAGAGTAGATCTGTCCTAAGGCGGCTGTCACACGCTTCAATGTTATGCACGATATCGCTCAAGCGATCTGCTTTTTGATCGCTTAAGCGATATCGTTTGTGCATCGCTGCGTGCAATCAAGCGATTTTACAATGTAAAATCGCTTGATTGTTACATCGCAGATATGGGAGCAGGAGCTCATATCAAGCGATAAACGCTTGATCAATCTGCATCATCGTGGTGTATGACACCACGATGAGCGATCTCCCAGCGGCAGAGCCTATGCTGGGAGATGGTAACTATGGTACACGTCGGGTTACTAAGCGCCGCGCGGCGCCTAGTAACCCGATGTGTACCATAGTTACCAGCGATCTCGCTGGCCCACATCGCTGGTGAGTCTGTGTGACAGCTCACCAACGATGTGAGCGATATTGTTAGCGATCGCGCATGCACGTGATCGCTAAAAATATCGCTCTCAACATTGAAGCGTGTGACGGCCGCCTTAAATAGATTTCGTGTGCAGAAACTCAGTGTCTCAGTGCTTGATGAACAGACCTGAGACGTCTCGAAAGCTCGCCTTGTAACATATTTTATGTTTGTTAGCCATTAAAAGGCATCATAACTAAAAGATTATTATGTTGTTTCTCCCACTGAGAGCAATCAACATTTTCTTAACTGGCTAACATGGTACCAAAACTTTTTTTCTTCAGACTCAGGGTGTGACATCAGTAAGGGGAGTGACCACTAAAAGTGCCTAGGGCAGCGTGAAGGCCAAATACGGCTCTCAGGGTACATGTACTGTATTATTATTATTTATTTATATAGCACCATTAATTCCATGGTGCTGTAGATGAGAAGGGTTACATACAAAATTAGAGATATAGTTTACAGTAAACAAATTAATAATAACAGACTGGTACAGAGGGGAGAGGACCCTGCCCTTGCAGACTTACATTATACAAGATATTGGGGAGGAGTCAGTAGGTCAGGGATGCAGCAGCTCCGGTGGCGGATTTGGCAGCAGCTCAGTCATTGCAGCCTGTAAGCTATCCGGAAGAGATGGGTTGGAAGCGTGGTGGATAATCGGACGTGTTGGGGCCTAGAATTCCAGATGATGGGGGATATTCGGGAGAAATCTTGGAGGTGGTTAAATGAGGAACGGATAAGTGTGGAGGAGAGGAGGAGGTCTTGGGTGGATCGAAGATTATGTGAGGGAAGATAGTGGGAGATTAGTTCATAGATATAGAGAGGAGACAGGTTATGGATGGCTTTGTAGGTCAGTGTTAGTAGCTTGAACTGGATTCTTTGGGGATCGTTCATCCAAGATTTGTGATCCGGACCTCAAATCTATCGTTCGTCGTCCAATTAACACTGCTGGAAGAAGCTACATCGTTCAGTGTGACACCTTTTTGAACGATCTCGTTCAAAAATCTCCTATTCCTGCTGCTTTAAAAGATCGTTCAGTCCTTGCTCTCCTATTTAACTGGTGCGTTGCCTAATGGGATATCGCGTGTAACAACGCAATAACGATGTTGGAACGATCACTATCGCATGATCTGTCTAATGGCGGGTTTACACGTCGCGATATCGCAGTACAATTTCAATCAAAAGTCACGTGGTTCAATCGTCGGAGGCGAAATCGTTCCTGCGTTGTATGGTGTGAACGTCCAATACGATGCAGGCACGATGTCAATGCGATATCGGGGATCGAATGAGCGTGCTATTCAATGCCCCGATATTGCATAGCGATTGAAGCCGGATCGTGCTGTGTAAACGCCCAATTACGATGCGATTTCATACGTCACCCATTCACTCCCATGTTAACTATGCGATCCTGGGTTGGGAGGCGGAGACAACGCACGGACGTTGTATTCCGATATCGCAGCGTGTAAACATTCAATGCGATGCGGGAGGAACGTGCACTAATTGCGCGCTCCTGCGCCATTGAGTTGCGATATCGAAACGATATCGCGGCGTGTAAACCCACCATCAGGATATCGTTAACGATATCCTAGCGTGTAATGGCAGCTTAAGTGATAACATACCTGCAGGAAGAGTAGGCATGAGGATTAGATGATTATAGAGCAGTGATGATAGATGACCAAATGCATCATATTAATACTGGTCTAATTCATTGCAGTACACTTGTTTGATGTATTGTGACGTGCCCCATTGTCATATATGAGGAATATGGACTGTGAGGTGTGCTGTATTATCAACTTTGATATCATATAGCATAAGGGCGGCACAGTGGCTCAGTGGTTAGCACTGCAGTCTTGTGCATTGGGGTCCTGGGTTCAAATCCAAGGACAACATCTCCAATGAGTTTGTGTGTTTGCGTGGGTTTCCTGTGGGTACTCAGGTTTCCTTCCAATTCCAAAGACATACAGATAGGATGTTTAGATTGTGAGCCCCAAGGGGGACAGCATTACTTATGTATGTAAAGTGCTGTGGAATAAACAGTGCTACATAAATGAATAAATATTATTATATATTTTATGAACATGTTTTATGCTGCCTATGAGGTTTAAGGCTTGGTTCTTGTGTCTTAGATCATAGAAATAAAGATGAGGTGGAGAAATTGTCTAGTGGTGATGTCGGGTGTCAGTGATTGTCGACTCTTGTCAGGCTATGGAGATTGTGAAATGCTGTGATGAGAAAGCTTTGTGATGTATGAGAGGATACTGCTCATCTTTTCTGGATCCATTAAGGAGAATTGCATTTGACTGGTAATAGAATTTCTTCCTTAGTTTTTCATTTTGGCTTCATACATTTGAGTGTATGTGTGAGTGTCTCTGATGATAATATCTATGTATTTCTATAGATATTATACAGTGTATTGTGAGTAATTTCATTGTAGCCATCACGTTTATTACATGTACATCTGGATTTATCTGTAAACCTGGATAAATATGGTCTGTGATGAGGGGTTTTTAGCGGTGAACAATGGATACATTTGATTTTTGTTTTCATTTGCTTGGCTAGAAGGAGATTTTATGGCAGAACTACCTTCTTGTACTCTGGAGTGGCATGCTCATCACCCACTGTGGAAGACCATCTGTTGTTCGGATGGGGGAGGGAAGGGAATGGTAGATAGTTCTGGAGAGCTGCATTCTTTCTACAAGTGAAAGGGAGGGGGAGAGAATGATTGGAAACATCTCCTCCATTGTAGGCCTAAGTGGAATGAAATCACTACACCTACCCAAAGAGTCGCTCTGCAGCGTTTCCACACTTTATTGTGATGTGTGTAGATTAGGGAAGATGTTTATTATGATCATGGTTCTTAGAAACGGTTTTTGTGCAGAAATTATTTTGTCTCGACTGTTATACAACTATTGTGTGAGTGGCTTCAGTAAATGACAGCATGATTTATAGATGGAGCAGCTGGTTTGGCTTTAGACCGCCTTTGTGACAAATAATTCCTTATACAAAGACTGATGTTGCTTGGTTGTTCCTACATATTGTAGCACAGATTATTAAAGTGAACCTGTCACCAGGTTTTTCCCATATAAAGTGCAGCCACCAAAAGTAAGCCCCTTTATACAGCATTCTAGAATGCTATATATAAGTCCCCACACCGATTTGTATAACTTAAAAAAGATTATTATACTCACCTTCGAGATGGTCTTATCTGATGAGCATTGCTAGTCTTGATCTGGTGCCTCCTCTCTCTTCTTATGATCACCGTTCTCTTTTTCTGCTTCATGTGGATGACACATCCTAGTTTATCCACAGTGTCCTCTATTTCGCTCTTGTGCACACGCACTTCTCTCTGCCCTGCCAAGGGCAGAGCACAGTACTGTGAAGCGCAGGGCGGGAAAGGGTTAAAGTGCGCCCACGAATGTGTCGAGACCACTAGGACGGGGTACTCGGTACCGGACCGGGTCTGCTACTGGGGACGTCACGGGTGGTCCTGGTCCGGACCATGTCCCGGGCCCTGGCAATAATAAGGGTGTAGTTACAGGGAATAATGTCAGTCGTGACTCCACCCACAGTGTGTGGCCAGTAGTGGGGCCACCGCTGCCGCAGAACCTCCGGGGATGATGTGATGGCAGCTAAGATGGAATAGTTCTCCGTGGGCAGAACTGGGTTCCCTGGGGCAGTGATGATAAAGTCTATTGTGTAGGGTATGGTGCAGGCTTGTGCTGGGTACAGTGCACTTACTGTCCTGATGCTGCAGAAATCCTCCTTCAGTGTTGGAGCTTACAAGCTGTGGATAAGGGAGTCAGATTCAGGGTTCACCGTGTTTACTTCTCAAAGTTCTTTCTCAGTTACAGTTACAGTACAGTTCGCAGTTTACACTCTTTACCCGGGCACACTCTCCCTTCCGGGTTCCTTTACTCCCTGCAGCCAGGTTACTCCTTCTATGACCCCTCACTCTGTCTCTCTGTCCTCTCCAGGCTTTCAGTTCTCTCTCTTGTTCACTTGGTGTGTGTGACTCCGAACAGTATGGCGGTGGCTCGGACCCCTGTGAGCCCTCCGGGTTGCCACTGAGCTGCCTGTCCTTTGGGGTAGGGACCCTAACGTGTAGCTGAGGTCCCCCGTCGGTTGTCTGGGGATGCCAGGTAAATCTGCGGTCCCCTCCAGAGCCGACACTCTGCTCCTAGCCTAGCCTCCAATAGTCCTCGTTGGTGAGGCTACTACCAGGCTCTCTCTAACCGTGTCTTCGGGTTCTATAGGAGGGCTACTCTGCCTGCAGTTTGCCGTCTCAGCCATTTTTCTAGAACCCAGTATCACTGGTCCTCTCGTCCCTCACACTCCTGGGGTGCTGGCTCCGGTTAAGCTTTCTCTCTGTGGCTCACACTGGCTCTTCAGATTCTGCGTCCCTTTCACCCCACTCTTCCAGGACATTTGCTTCTGTCTCTGCTGCTCAGCCTACACCGGCCTACTGCTGCCTTTTGGCCTGTGCCATGCTCCTCAGCCTGCTGCTGGTCTGTGTCTTTGCTGCTCGGCACCCTGGGCCTACTGACTCCTTTCTCCTCCCCCTGCCTATGTCTACCCTCTGTCACCTGACTACGTGTTTGCCCACCCACTGTCTCTAAACCCACCACCCCTTTGCTTGCCTAGAGTTCCCAGGCTCCGGGTTGGGTGCTGCCCTCTACTGGTACATGGGTTGTGTGGGCAGTGAGGGTGTTGGTGTGCAACTGATCGTTCCTACCTTCCTGGCTGCAGTTTCCTTTGTGGCCTCCTGGACGCAGGGGCGCCACACATGCGCACTACAGTACTTTGCTCTGCACTTGGCATGGCAGAAAGAAGTGCATGTGCACAGGAGTGCAATAGAGAACAGCGTGTGGATGACGTAGGACACATCATCCACATGAAAAAGGAGGATGGCGGTCACAAAAAGAGAGGAGTGACCTAATCAAGACCAGCGACGCTCATTATACTGGCCCCCGGCCCGCCCTATAGATGAGATATAATAAAAGGTCTTTTTTTATGTTATAGAAATCAGCTTGGGGACTTACGGTCCCGTCACATGTAGCGACGCACCAGCGATCCCGACAACGATACAACCTGATAGGATCACTGGTTCGTCACTTTGGGGTCGCTGGTGAGATGTCAAACAGTCAGATCTCGCCAGCGACTTCAGCAACAATCCAGAATGATACAGAGGTCGTTGGGAATTGTCTCTCTTGGGCGTAGTATTGAGATTGTTGGTCGTTGTCCCTTTCAGACACAGCGATGCAGCGTTCCCAGCGAGAGCGCAATTTATTAAAAAATGACCCAGAGCACTTTTTAACGATCAGCGATCTCACAGCAGGGGCCTGATCTCTGCTAAGTGTCACACGTAGCGAGATCGGTAGCGAGCCCATCAGTACCAGTACACAGCCTCCAACTCCTCCCCTCATCCTAAAATGGCGCCGCAGCACTCTATAAGCAGCGCCTGCAGCCACCTCCTTATATTTTCTCTGATGTGACATGATCACACTTGTCACATCGGAGAGGAACAGCCCCCTGCCTCCTGGTCCCCCCGGTCGTCAGGGCCACAGAGGGCTCCAGTGAGCTCTAGTCCTCACCGCTCATTATCGTCGTCATCATCTCCCTCCCATCTGACAGCTCAGATGAGAGGGAGATGATCCGTTCTGTCCTGCCTTGTTCCCCTGCCCGGTCACTCCCGCCCCCGGTTATCCCACGATCCCCTACCTCCTCCCCTGTGGACGTCGGTGCCATCATCATTATCATCATCTCACTCCCATCTGACAGCTCAGATGGGAGGGACATGATCCGTTCTCCACCGCTCTGCCTTTGCCTGGTCGGTCCGCCCCCCCCCCCCCCCCCTCGGTGGTCCCCCGATACTCACCATCATCCCTGTGGCCCTCGGTGCGGCTCCCACTGCTTCTTCCGGCCTCTTCTTCTTTCGGTATGCCGGGCGCATGCGCAGACAGAACAGAGACTGCTCTGTTTGCACATAGTGATGGCTCATAACCTCAGTGAGGTTATGGCAGGTCGCCATCCTTGGTTCACATAGGGGTTAATTGTGATCCCATCATGGGATCACAATTGACCCCTGTGTGAACCAAAGATGGTGACCTGCCATAACCTCACTGAGATCATGACCTGTCATTATATGCGCTGACAAAGGAGTTTCTGCTCTGTTAGCGCATAGAATGACAGGTCATGATCTCAGTGAGGTTATGGCAGGTCATCATCCTTGGTTCACGCAGGGGTCAATTGTGATCCCATGATGGAATCACAATTGACCCTTTGTGAACCAAGAATGGTGACCTGCCATGACCTTACTAATGTCATGACCTGTCATTCTCCTAGAAGGATGCCTGCTTTTATAGTATATGGGGGATGCCCACATATACTGTAACAGACTGGAAATCATCGAGGGACCTCCCACTGGACTACATCGGACCTTCTCACTAGACTATGTCGGATCTTCCCATTGGACTACGTCGGACACTACAGACTAATAAAGATGGGGTCTAAATAAGTGTTTGTGTTTTTATTTTTCTAATAAAAATATTTTTCTCTGTGTTGTGTCTTCTTTTCACTATTTACTAGAGATTCCTAATGGACCGGTCTAATATTGGCAAGACATTATGAATCTCGGGCTTACTGCCAGCTGCCAAAAAGCTGGCATTAACCCCTTATTACCCAGTCTGCCACTGTTACACGGCAGCTGGAAGAGCTGGAAACAGCGCCAGAAAATGTCGCTTCTATGAATGCGGAGGGGGGGCAGAAAGTTTGGGCCTCCCTACGCTGAGGATTCCAGCTCCCAGCTGCCTAGTTGTACCTGGCTGGCCCAAAAATATAGCAAAGCCCACGCCGTTTTTTTTTTTAAATTATTTCATGAAATAATAAAAAAGTGGCTTCCTTATATTTTTGTTTTCCAGCCAGGTAAAACTAGGCAGTGGGGGTTGGTGGCAGCCCGTAGCTGCCTGCTGTACCTGGCTGGACCAAAAATATGGTGAAGCCCCACGTCATTTGTTTTAAAAATGTAATAAAGAATAAAAAAATGCAGGAGAGGAGACGTCCAGGACACAGTGTCTCTGGATCTTGTGCACATGCCCTAAGGCTAGGGTAACATTAACGTTTCATGGGGCTGGCGTCCAAAACATAGGTTTTGGCAACCCTGACACCTTGTTACTGCCATGGTAACACGGCGTCAGCACTGCCAATGCTTACCTGTGGAGATGCGGCCTCTAGCGCAGCTCAAAACCCGGCATGTGAGTGAAATCTCGCACTTTTTCCTAACGCGAGAAAAGATGCTTTCAGAAGCGTCTTTGCTCGCGCTGGGAAAAAGCGTGAGATTTCAATCTCCGGCCCTCAGATATCGCCGTTTGATCTGCACTGAGTGCCATGTCTCCATAAGTAAACATTGGCAGCGCTGATGCCGTGTTACCATGACAGTAAAAAGGCATCAAGGCTGCCAAAACCTATGTTTTTAGCGCGACCCGCATGAAAACATTAATCTGACCCTGGCCTAAAAGTAAGAAATTGTGTGAAAAAAAGAAAATTTTGAATATGACAACTTATTGTTATGAAATTCTGTGAAGTAGCTGTAGGTTCCAAATGCTCACTATATGCCTAGATATAATGCTTGAAGGGTCTAGTTTCCAAAATGGGGTCACTTTTGGGGTTTGTTTGCTGTTTAGGATCCCTAGTGACCCTGCAAATGTGACATGGTCCCCCAATGTATTTCAGCTTTTCCAAAATTCATATATTGCCCCGTCCCTTCTGTGCCCTCCCATTTGTGTAAACATAATATTTTGGTTACTTGTGGGGTATCATTGCGCTCACAAGAATGTGGGTAACAAATTGTGGGGTAGACTTTATGTTGTTACCTCTTGTAAAAGTGAAAATGTGGTGCAAAAGCAACATTTTTGTGAAAAAAAAAGAAAATTTTCATTATGATGACCTATTGTTATCAAATTCTGTGAAGTAGCTGTAGGTTCCAAATGCTCACTATACCCCTAGATATAATCCTTGAGGGGTCTAGTTTTCAAAATGGGGTCACTCCAATGTTTAGGCACACAGGAGCTCTCCATATGCAACATGGTGTCCGCTAACAATTTGAATGGAAAATTAGCTCCAATTGTTAGCGGACACCATGTCGCGTATGGAGAGCCCCTGTGTGCCTAAGCAGTGGAGCTCCCCCACAAGTGACCCCATTTTGGAAACTAGACCCCCAAGAATCTAGATGCATAGTGAGCACTTTGAAACCCCAGGTGCTTCACAAATTAATCTGTAAAAATGACAAAAGAAAATATTTGTGAAAAAAAAGTACTTTTTCATTTTTATGGATTCTCTTTTGAGGTCTAGACACAGATGTACAATGATGTTCCAGATCATGGGACTGTGAGAGCCATTGTAAAACCTTCAGCTTGCGTCTTTTGAGGTAGTCTATTGTGGATTTTGTCATTTGTTTAGTATCATTATCCATTTGTAGAAGACATTAATTTTTCAACTTCAGATTTATTACAGATAGTGCTTTGTTTGCATCAAGAATATGTTGAAATATCATTGAATCCATTCTTCTCTCTACCTGTGACATTTTGCCTGTGGCATTGGCTGCAACACAACCCCAAAGCATGAATGATCCACCCCCATGCTTAAAGGTTGGCGAGATGTTCTTTTCCTGAAATTCAGTGCCATTTGTTATCCACACATACCTTTAATCATTGTGGCCAAAGAGTCATATTTTAACCTGTGGTGGACTGTAGTTTGTTCAACTTCAGATTATTCATAATAAAGATATTTGTAGCATTATATTATATTTTTTTGGATATCAAATAAATGTGTAAACCACATTACATAGCAAATACCTCCTAAAAGATTCCCTTTAATCTGAAGACAGCATTCTGTAAGGGATATCAACCAGATTTCTGCGATGCCTCTCTTACCATACTGTTTGTACTTGTTTACCTGCTGTTTTTGTTTTAGCTTCAGGAGATTATCATTGCTGGACTAGTTCTATAGACATTGTATATAGACAGCCTGGGTTAGCTTTCTCAGCTCTAATACATTGCTAAATCTAAAAACTCTGGTTGTGTCACAAGCGTTTCAACCAGTAAAGTAAGCGATACATGGTTGGATTAAGAGTCTCTTGCAGCTCTCAGATGAAGTAGCAAAAACTTTAAAGAGGACCTGTCACCAAACCAGGCATGGTGATCTAATTACAGCACTAAGGGCTGCAGCCAAGGGCAGATTCACACCCCCTGCCTGTTTAATCTGCCCACCACTGCCAATCATTCTCTCCCTGTCTGCAGCATTTAAACAGAGTTTTTTTTCTCTCCCAGAAAGTCCGTTTAGCCCCGCCCCCTGAGGGGTGGAGCCAAACAGCAAGTTCTGGAAAAAAAACAAACCTCTGTTTAAATGCTGCTGAAGAGGGAGAGAATGATTGGCAGCGGTGGGCAGATTACACAGGCAGGGGGTGTGAATCTGCCCTTGGCTGCAGCCCCTAGCCACCTCCTTAGTGGCTGTAGCATGTAAGTTTTCTAAGTGTATTATCTCGGGGTACAGGGCTGCTCAAGTGCTGGGGGACCCCTTGTCTGCATGCTGCAGACATGCTGCATCCAGTGCTGTAATTAGATCACCATGCCTGCTTTGGTGACAGGTCCTCTTTAAGAATGAGCTAGTCTAAAAAATCATCTCTCAGAAGGTAATGAGGATGGATGCAACTTGATAAAAAAGTGGAGAAAGTGCTACACTTTTAAACATGATCCTCAAAGGTATTCTTGAACCCTAAAGAATAAAGTAGAAGGAAACAGAGAAAACTAATAAGATAAACTCCCTGAATCTATTTGTCATTCCATCTATTCTCTGGTACTGTGCTTTTTAATGTCCCAATTCTATATGTAACTTTGAAATTGAGGACAGAAGCCATTCTATATAAATATGGGCACAGCATTACAAAATATGTTAGCACTGATGAGCTGGAAATGTATGTTAGATTTCATCAGACATTAGTGATTGTTCTTGTACACAAAAAGCAGTCCGCGTTCATCAGTGTTTTTTGATCAGCGTTTCATCAGTGTTGATCAGTGAGCCAGTTTTTGCCAACAGAGATTCATTTTCATCAGTTTTTCTAAAATGGAAACAAAAAAAAAACAACTTTTTTTATACTTCTATCAAACAGTCATCTCGGGTTTTTTTTGTTATTTTTTTTCACAGGGCCATAGTACTGCATGGGTGAGTTTGATTCCACACTCGGCTCACTATCAGACACGTCTCCATGCTTTGTCTAAGGATATAATCGGAAATCTGAACAACCATGTAGACTATCATAGGTCCGAAAATCACTGATATCAGACACTCAAGAAAAACTGACGTCTGGATGAGCCCTTATAGAGTATAGTAATTTTTTAAAAATAAAATCTATGTGGATTCCATTATACTTTATAACAATATGAACAGATATTTGTAGAAAATTAAAAAAAAACCTGCATTTTATGCATATTACATGCAAAACAGTGCACAACAAAGAAAATAGGAAACAAATGACATGACTTCCTAAAACACTAGATGGAGCTGTAAAAGACTGACAAAAGAAAAACTTTCTTTGCTGCCCATAGGTACCAACCTACTGCCACTGTCCCACTCTCTCTGTCCATGCAATGTCATCTCTCTAGTGCGTTTATTGCTTTGTAGCGCCTCCTCCACGGGGCAAGGCCAACATCACACTGACATTCACATGAATCAAGCCCACAACCATTAAGGCTGGTTTCACATCAAGATTTTTTGGCATCCGTCGCTATCCGTTGTAAAATGGACAGCCACAGATCCGTTTTGGCCTGCATATATCCCTATAGGCACAGATAGGATTGGATTGGTCCTTAAATGGCCTCCAATTGTGTCAGTTTTGTGATGGATCCGATTGTGTCAGATTTTTTTACCGTCCCCAATATCGGAGTCTGCTGCGATTTTGGTCAAATCAGACACAATTGGACAAGCACGGATCCGATACTGTCCGCGGTAAATAACATGGGAGTCTATGTTCGTCAGATCCGCAAAAAAATCGGATCGTTTCTCAGATTTGATTTAGTGCACCACGCATGCAGAATGATTTTTCCGGCTTCAAAGATACTAAAATCAAATCGGATCCGTAAGAAAATCGAATCGGACACTTAAGTGTCCTCCAATCCGTTTCAGTACGTTCCTGTCTGTGTGGTCCTGCAAAAAGCAGGATCCACACGGACACACAAAAATCTAGATGTGAAACCAGCCTTAGCTAGCAGCTAAAACTTTGAACCTATCCTAACAAGAATGGAATAATTTTCTATACTTAAAGAAGCAGGGCAAGCTCTAAACCTTCAAGCAGAATATACAGTACAGACCAAAACTTTGCACACACCTTCTCATTCAAACATTTTTCTGTATTTTCATGACTATGAAAATTGTAGATTCACACTGAAGGCATCAAAACTATGAATTAACACATGTGGAATTATATACTTAACAAAAAAGTGTGAAACAACTGAAAATATGTCTTATATTCTAGGTTCTTCAAAGTAGCCACCTTTTGCTTTGATTACTGCTTTGCACACTCTTGGCATTCTCTTGCTGAGCTTCAAGAGGTAGTCATCGGAAATGGTCTTCCAACAGTCTTGAAGGAGTTCCCAGAGATGCCTAGCACTTGTTGGCCCTTTTGCCTTCACTCTGCGGTCCAGCTCACCCCAAACCATCTCGATTGGGTTCAGGTCTGGTGACTGTGGAGGCCAGGTCATCTGGCGTAGCACCCCATCACTCTCCTTCGTGGTCAAATAGCCCTTACACAGCCTGGAGGTGTGTTTGGGGTCATTGTCCTGTTGAAAAATATATCATGGTCCAACTAAACGCAAACCAGATGGAATAGCATATCGCTGCAAAATGCTGTGTTAGCCGTGCTGGTTTAGTATGCCTTCAATTTTGAATAAATCTCCAACAGTGTCACCAGCAAAGCACCCCCACACAATCACACCTCCTCCTCCATGCTTCACGGTGGGAACCAGGCATGTAGGGTCCATCCGTTCACCTTTTCTGCATCACACAGACACGGTGGTTAGAACCAAAGATCTAAAATTCGGACTCATCAGACCAAAGCACAGATTTCCACTGGTCTAATGTCCATTCCTTGTGTTCTTTAGCCCAAACAAGTCCCTTCTTCTTGTTGCCTGTCCTTAGCAGTGGTTTCCTAGCAGCTATTTTACCATGAAGGCCTGCTGCACAAAGTCTCCTCTTAACAGTTGTTGTAGAGATGTGTCTGCTGCTTGAACTCTGTGTGGCATTGACCTGGTCTCTAATCTGAGCTGCTGTTAACCTGCGATTTCTGAGGCTGGTGACTCGGATGAGGTGACTCTTGGTCTTCCTTTCCTGGGGCGGTCCTCATGTGAGCCAGTTTCTTTGTAGCACTTGATGGTTTTTGCAACTGCACTTGGGGACACTTTCAAAGTTTTCCCAATTTTTCAGACTGACTGACCTTCATTTCTTAAAGTAATGATGGCCACTCGTTTTTCTTTACTTAGCTGCTTTTTTCTTGCCATAATACAAGTTCTAACAGTCTATTCAGTAGGACTATCAGCTGTGTCTCCACCAGACTTCTGCACAACACAACTGATGGTCTCAACCACATTTATAAGGCAAGAAATCCCACTTATTAAACCTGACAGGGCACACCTGTGAAGTGAAAACCATTTCTGGTGACTACCTCTTGAAGCTCATCAAGAGAAAGCCAAGAGTGTGCAAAGCAGTAATCAAAGCAAAAGGTGACTACTATGAAGAACCTAGAATATAAGACATATTTTCAGTTGTTTCACACTTTTTTGTTAAGTATATAATTCCACATGTGTTAATTCATAGTTTTAATGCCTTCAGTGCCTTCAGAATGAGAAGGTGTGTCCAAACTTTTGGTCTGTACTGTATATGTAAATAGAGATACATTGTATTTCTTTGTACCTATATTCTAGGGAGAAAATATAAGTAAGATTTTTTTCTTTATATAAATAAAAAATAATAATGAAAACCAATTAATGATATTCTTGATGCACATTAAGAAGAAAAAATCATCATAAACCACATGAACACATATTTGGTTCTCTCGTGAATCAAACCTATAACCTGTATAATTTCCAGGCAGCAGCTAAAACTATGAGCCACAGAATGCACTGACACATGTGGAAGAGATGTCTATAATTTAATCTACGTTGCAGGCTCTGAACCCACAGGCATTTCATTCTGATACATAGAGATACATCCTACTATATAATTGTCTAATTCTGTCTGTAATGGAAATCCCACGTTGCTGATTGGTTGTGGCCGGCCGAGCACGACCAATCAGTGACAGGCGCAGTCCAGCCGCGAATTGGCGCGGGATTTGAACCACGCATGCCACCGCTAACGTTAGCAGATCAGCGGTGCTAGCTGCTGATCTCCCAACGGTAGCCGCGGGTCATCTCCTGCTGCACGGAGGCCAGGGCCGATGCACCCGGCTTGCAGCATAAGTACCCCGACCAGTGTTAGCGATCTTGCTCAGTGTGACAATCTCACCAGCGACCACATACTGACGCTCCAGCGATCCCTACCAGGTCGCATCGTTTGTCAGGATCGCTGGAGCATCGCCAAGTGTGGCGGTACCTTACTGATTGCTGGTGAGGTGTCACACGTGCAGATATATTGAACGAAGCCGCGTCACTGATTGGGGAAAATGCTGTGTATTCAATGCATTATTTTTAAATCTTTATAAATAAACTACATATATATTCTAGAATACCATATGCGTTAGAATCGGGCCACCATCTAGTCTGAACATAATAGTGTACTTATATGGTCCTGTATTCTAGAGGGAAAATAAAAGTTAGATTTTTATCTTCCTATAAAAATAAAAATAATAAACATCAAAAATCAGCAAATAACAAACATATCCTGCAATCGTATGTATCCCTGTAATCATAACAACCCGTAAAACACAATGATATGATTGCAGTCATTGGTAAATGGCGTAACAAATGGTGTGATTTTTTTTTTCTCCATTAAACCCATAAAAATCTAATCTACTTACATAATCATGCTATCTCGTCTGTCATCAACTTCGGTATTGATTTCCCCATATCACCAGCTGGCGACAGCCATATTTGCACACCCAAGTGATGGGTTTGCAAATATGGTGCATCTAGCTGACACCTGAACCCAAGGCTACCCAAAACCGAAGCCAATAACCCGCCGTTACAGTAGGTGCCTCTCATGCTGCCCACAGACTTTGCTTGACATCAACACCACATGACTGAGCCCGGTAGCGCAGTTAGTCAGACCGCCGCCACCTTTGGACACTGAGCATGCACACACCAGGTACGTGCAAGCACACTTATTGATGCCGCCGTCGTCTGGACACACAGCTATCTACCAGAGCACTTGGAAGGCCAGTACTCTGAGTGCTTCCTGGAGGACTGGGTTGATACAACCTTTGGGGAAGAGCTCTCCAACATTTGTAGTTGAAAGGGTCCCCTGGGTCCACACAAGAACTCTCCCCCCTGGAACCAAGCCACAATCATTTCTGGCCTGTGTCTTGACCTGTAAGGACATAGACACTGTACTACGGTTGGCCAGACAAAAAGGTCCCTTCACATACAACAATGCCAAAATTTAGATTTTCCCAGATTTCTCAGTGGACCTTCAAAAACAACTAGTTCAATTCATGGTACTCAAGACGGCTCTCAGGGACAGAAACATCCTTTACCCTATGGTATACCCTGTTTGGCTGTATGGGATACTTTAAATTAGTGATGGACAACAATCTAGACAGACTGAGATTAGATGACGTAGCCCCTCTATGATCCCATCTCCTTCTACTTTGTCAATATAAATGGAGGGCAATGGGTGGTATGATCTATGGAGGCTGCACCATCTGGGTGTGAGGGAGTGCACATGCCACTCTTCAATGAGCCACATTATCTCCTGAATAAATTACATGATTAGATCTAGTAAGCTGGTATTGTAGGTGGGGAAATTGAACATGGGAGCATGGGGGTGCCTGATCACAGCCCGACAGTTCTCACACTCAGGTTTGGTCTTCTACAACACATGCCACAATGGAAGCTACACCCATTCTAGTTGAAGCTACTAGGTCCTAATGACAGAACACCCAATCAAATAGACTGCTTCATTATAACATACCCCAAATCACAAAATATTAATTTATTCTAGGATACCCTGAAGAGGCTGTCTCTCCTCCTCAGTATCATCAAATATCAAAAAGAAAATCGCTAAGGAAGATATTGATGTTGAGGAGAAGCTAAAACAATCGAGGTAAACATATATTTCTAACCTGATTAGTGAGAATAGGGCAGACTGGTTAGACTCTCATAGACTATATATGCAAGACATAGACGTTAAATTTAAATGTAAAATATTCTTTATCCGACAGTCATACTTTGAACTTGGGAGCCAGTCAAGCAAATTGCTGGCATTTATGATCAACCAACATAAACTATATAACACTAAATTTACATTTGGACCTCAAAGGGAGCTATTGTCACAGCTGTGGATGATATTCTCAATTGATTCTTTGACTATTATAAATACATACAGCGGTCTGACTCTAAAAGTGACTCTAACGTAATGGAATGTTTTGCATACTCATCCGACATGACTCCTCTAACCTAAGCCCCTCCCAGCAGTCCTTTTAGAAGCAGACTTTACCCTAGAGGAAGTAAATGTGGTAATTGCCGGTATGGCAACAGGAAAGGCCCTGGGGCTGTACAGCCTCCTCATAGAACTATATGATAAGTATCTAGATGCCCCCTGGGACTACTTTTACTAGTGTTTTTTTCACAGCCATTTGAGGGATGTTCCTTCCTAGACTCCCTTTTATGAAGCAAATTTCATAATACTTAAAAAAGAGGGGAAAGACCCCCTAGACTGTGGATCGTATCGACCTGTTCCGTTAATGTAGACTCTAACATTTTCACAAGGATCCTGGCCAATAGGCTTAATGCAGTTATACTAGATCTAATACACCTAGACCAAAACGGCTTTATGCCTGGAAAAAAAGTGCTTCTATTAACATCAGAAGAGTCCAACAGTTTTCCAATACAGTTCATTATTACCGGCTAATGAATGTGCTTTGGCCTCAATAGACACTCGCCTTCAATAGCCAAGGTCTTTAAAACTCACTGGAATGGCCCTTCCTGTTCGCTTGCCTCCAGAGATTTGCATTTGCTCCCAGATTTTGCAATTAAGTTCAAACATTATATGCGGCCCCTAAGTCCTACTTGGTAATCAATAATACACAGTCCTTAAAGAGAGGAATATGACAGGGGTGCCCTTTTCGATCTTGCAGTGGAGGTACTGGCGAGGCTCCACCTCAGCTGTTAGGGATTACTATAATGAACTGCACAGACACTATTGCTTTGTATACAAATGATATGGTAATTTTTATTGACAGTGTGGAGGACACCCTACGGAATGTCATCTCTACCATAGATGCATTCATCAAGTACTCTGGACTATTACATAAGTTGGGGAAAGTCTGCATTGATGACCCTTCTGCATGATCGAATTAATCAATTGGAACCATTGTTTACTATACATATTGTGCATAGCTTCACTTAGGAATAAATATACAAAAAGATAGCAAACACGATTATGACTCTAACATTTCCCACTTAATAGACTACTCCAGACTTAAAGGGAACCTGTCAGGCCATTTATGCCCCCCAGCTATCACTATCTGTCCCTGCAGCTTCATATTACTATTCTAATCACGCACTCAATCTTGGATCTCAAATAATGTTACTATGATTAAAGATATACACTGGCAATCAAAATTAGAGAACAGTTTATGATTGCTTGATTTTTTCACGCAGAATGTTATCTACATTCATCAACATTTGAAGGTTTTTGTGTAATGGGTACACCATGCAACTAGAACAGTATTTTCAAAAATAACCAAAGTATATCAACTTAAAACCTTTATTTTACACAAAATGTGATGATCATAATTAGAGTACAGCAATGACTTTAGCACACAGAAAGATTAAGAATACATTTTGTGAAGGTTACAACAGTGTAATACTTTTGAAGGAAACTCGAAGAATGTGATTGCATAGGACAATGACTGAACAGAGATAGGTTTTAGTTCAAATCTATATCATCTACTATATAATTGTCTAAGGCATCTGTCGGTCACAGAAATCGCGTGCCAGACTATGCAAATAGGCGCGCAAATTCAAAGTTCGAATTTTGCGCCAATTGGCAGCCTGGCTCCAGCCTCTGTCGGCGGGATGCACGGGTCCGGCCAATGGTGGCCGCAGCGCGCGCGAGCCAGCCGGGAAATGACCGGCGTTAGCCGGTCATCTTTCGGTTGGCTCGCCGCTGACCGGAGCTCAGCCGCGGCTACCTGTGGCACAGAGGTCCGTGACTCACCAGCTGGGAGTCATCTCCTGGCTGGTGAGCCACTGACCTCTGTGCAGCAGTAGCCACGGCTGAGCTCCAGTCAGCGGCAAGCCAGCTGGGAGATGACCGCAGCGGTGGTGCCCTTCGCCGCAATCAAACCGTACACCAAGCCTCAGTACTCTTCTGATTGGTCGCTGAATGAACAAAACCTAAACTTGCAACAAATCTACTTCATGTTGCTAGTTCATTCTCTTGTCATAGGAAACTATACTTGAAGGGGTTGTCCACATTAATTAATCGACAGGAAGTCAGAACTGCGTCTGACACTCACTTCCTGCTGATTGCTCTCGTGTCTGAAGGTGGGAAAGCAAAAGCCGACGGTGTTTTGTCACAGGGCTCGCGTGATATCACAACCTCACATAAGCCTGATGAATGTGAATCCTGGAACCACGCCACACCAGAGGTGAGTATTGACATAATATGGGGAAACGTGTAATGAGAAAGGGTTGTCTCAGTAGTGGACAATCCCTTTAAAGGAAATCTGTCAACAAAGAATGAAGGTACCGTCACACGCTACGATATCGGTAACGATATCGGTGAAACGTCATGGTTTTTTGATCGTTCAAATGACATTGTTTGTGCATCATTGCGTGTAAACGAACGATGTTGAAACAATAAATCGTTGGATTACTGATCAAAAATTTGTTCTCCTGACCTGAAATCCGTCATTCCTCGTCCAATTAATGTTTTGTCAACCTTCTGTTGTGTGTGACATTGTGATAAACGATGTCGTTCACAACTTCAGCGATGCAGAAATAATTTCCTTTAGCCATGCTTTGTCGTTGTTGTTTCCGCGCCCCCTGAGCGCCGATTTGTGGTTGTGCTTGCGTTCCGATTGGTTGTTGTGTGTTGTCCAACCCAAGGCGCCATATTTGATCATCCCTGCTTGGATGTTGTGTGTCATTGACTTGGTAAAATTAAATTCAAACCTAAATTAACCTAGCAGACTAATGGAAGTCACCCTTAATGTTGTCTAGGCGTTGTTAAATGCTTGTGCGCCCGCAAATGAGACTTTGTTGTCTGCAAAGAAAACTGTGGAGTCGCACACATACATATGTTGTGATGGCTAGTTACTACATTATTGTGTGTGTTCCCAGGTTGGTTGACACATGAATGGCGTGATGTTGACAGTGGTAAAAGCGTTAAATCTATTGGCCATTTTCCCAATGAAGGCTGACCAATGGTAAACGCAGGTGTGGCCACCAATCAGAGTTGTAGGGGCGTGGTAAAACACAACCTGGCACGCCTATATCCTGCCCTACGTGAAACAGAACGCCCACATTGAAGGTTCTCATCGTTCATATACTTGCTGTGTGACGGCGACTGAACGATGGCCAACATCCTTTGCTTGTAGGACAAAGTACCGTGGATCCGCGCTGCCACTTCAATTAATGGAGATAAAAAACCAGCCACACGGGAATGTCTGGATCAAACAGGATTCTTCTTTATTTGTCCAACATGTTTCGGAGTTATCTCCCAACTCCTTCCTCAGGGATTGTAATGTAAAGAAGAATCCTGTTTGATCCAGACATTCCCGTGTGGCTGGTTTTTTATCTCCATTAATTGAAGTGGCAGCGCGGACCCACGGTACTTTGTCCTACAAGCTGATTGAACCACGGTGATCTGTGGAAGTACGGTCCTGCAGCAAACCACTCATAGATGAGCGATCATTACCAGTTGTGGGTTTTCACAACTGCATCAGGTGAGCAGCTCCCTCTCTACACATATTTCAGCCTTATAAAAGAAGGTATTACCCTATGTGCGCATTCTTGAATTGCTTTTAAACATCCTTTGCTGGCTCATTCAAACAATGTCTAGATCGCTGGATCATTCGTGCGTCATTCATCTTATCTGGACATGTGACGTCTCACCAACGATGTTGAAATGATGCACGAACGTTTTTGGTCACGTGACATCACTAACAATATCGTTACCGATATCGTAGCGTGTGACGGTACCTTGACTCTTCTAACCAAGTACAGGCACACCGTGTATCATAGCAGGGCCAGTTATTTAGATACACCATCTAATCTACTTGTTTTCCCTCTATCTCTACCCTCCCTTTCACAGAGAAAGAGATGATAGATGGCTAACAAGCAGGTTAGATGATATATCTAAATGATTAGCCCCTCCATGATGCATGAGTGTCTGCACCTGGTTTGAACAGCCATCCTGTGCTGAAAGAGTCCCTTTAAGGCTACGTTCACACGCTGTGCTTTTGCCACTTTTTTTAGCGTGGTCACTTTTCCCGTGTTTTGCGGCTACGTGTTTTGCAGCCGCGTGTTTTGCGCCGGTTGAAAAACCCGGCGCAACACAATGCATTTTTTACGGATGTGGTTTTCCCCCAAAAGGGCAGGAGGAAGTGATGTCCACACGGGGGAATGAATAATCCTGTTCCCGTGTGACATCTATGTACTTTCGGTTTAGCAGTGTATGTACATACTCTGCTAAAGCAAAATAAAAGAAAGCATTGGTTTTAAAAATAAAAAAATTAAATACTCACCTCTCCACAGACTGTCCCGGGAAGGCGTATGATCGCTGCAAGGACCTGAATCAGCTGACGGGCGGCAACCAGATCAGCTGATGTGTAACCTAACAGCATCAGCTGAGCAGTTTAAACCGCCTGCCAGTTTTGGTCCTTGCAGCGATCGGACACCTTCCCGGGACAGTCTGCAGAGAGTTGAGTATTTTTTTTTTTTTTTTTTAAATGCTTTCTTTTATTTCACTTTAGCAGTGTACGTACATACACTGCTAAACTGAAAGTACATACACTGTGTGCAGAATTATTAGGCAAATGAGTATTTTGATCACATGATACTTTTTATACATGTTGTCCTACTCCAAGCTGTATAGGCTTGAGATCCAACTACCAATTAAGTAAATCAGGTGATGTGCATCTCTATAATGAAGAGGGATGTGGTGTAATGACATCAACACCCTATTTAAGGTGTGCTTAATTATTAGGCAAATGAGTATTTTGATCACATGATACTTTTTATACATGTTGTCCTACTCCAAGCTGTATAGGCTTGAGATCCAACTACCAATTAAGTAAATCAGGTGATGTGCATCTCTATAATGAAGAGGGATGTGGTGTAACGACATCAACACCCTATATAAGGTGTGCTTAATTAGTAGGCAAATGGCTTTCCTTAAGCAAAATGGGTCGAAAGAGAGATTTGACGGGCTCTGAAAAGTCCAAAATTATAAGATGTCTTGCAGAGGGATGCAGCAGTCTTGAAATTGCCAAACTTTTAAAGCGTGATCACCGAACAATCAAGCGTTTCATGGCAAATAGCCAACAGGGTCACAAGAAGCGTGTTGGGCAAAAAAGGTGCAAAATAGCTGCCCATGAATTGAGGAAAATTAAGTGTGAAGCTGCCAAGATACCATTTGCCACCAGTTTTGCCA
Source organism: Allobates femoralis (assembly GCA_033576535.1). NCBI lineage: Eukaryota > Metazoa > Chordata > Amphibia > Anura > Aromobatidae > Allobates > Allobates femoralis. The sequence goes on along the minus strand of JARQOC010000003.1, from coordinate 399,177,634 downwards.
TATTTTAGAGCCGCAAAGTTACTGGAGTATTAAAAAGCACAAGGTGTGCTATACTCAGGGACATGGCCAAGGTAAGGAAGGCTGAAAAACGACCACCTTTGAACAAGAAACATAAGATAAAACATCAAGACTGGGCCAAAAAATATCTTAAGACTGATTTTTCAAAGGTTTTATGGACTGATGAAATGAGAGTGACTCTTGATGGGCCCGAGGCTGGATCAGTAAAGGGCAAAGGGCTCCACTCCAACTGAGACGCCAGCAAGGTGGAGGTGGGGGACTGGTATGGGCTGGTATCATCAAAGATGAACTTGTGGGACCTTTTCGGGTTGAGGATGGAGTGAAGCTCAACTCCAGGACCTACTGCCAGTTTCTGGAAGACAACTTCTTCAAGCAGTGGTATAGGGAGAAGTCTGTATTGTTCAATAAAAACAAGATTTTCATGCAGGACAATGCTCCATCACATGCATTCACCTACTCCACAGTGTGGCTGGCCAGTAAAGGTCTAAAAGAAGAAAAAATAATGACATGGCCCCCTTGTTCACCTTGTGGCCTGAACCCCATAGAGAACCTGTGGTCCCTCCTAAAATGTGAGATCTACAGGGAGGGAAAACAGCACACCTCTCGGAACAGTGTCTGGGAGGCTATGGTGGCTGCTGCACACAATGTTAATCATAAACAGATCAAGCAACTGACAGAATCTTTGGATGGAAGGCTGTTGAGTGTCATCATAAAGAAAGGTGGCTATATTGGTCGCTAACTTTTTTGGGTTTAGTTTTTGCATGTCAGAAATGTTTTTTTCTAAATTTTGTGCAGTTATGTTAGTTTACCTGGTGAAAATAAACAAGTGAGATGGGAAAATATTTGGTTTTTATTAGGTTGCCTAATAATTCTGCACAGTAATAGTTACCTGCACAAACAGATATCCTCCTAAGATAGCCAAATCTAAAAAAAAAAAACACTCCAACTTCCAAAAATATTAAGCTTTCATACTTATGAGTCTTTTGGATTGATTGAGAGCATAGTTGTTGATCAATAATAAAAATAATCCTCTAAAATACAACTTGCCTAATAATTCTGCACACAGTGTAGATGTCACACGGGAATAGGATTATTCCTCCCCACATGTAACATCATGTCCTGCTTCTCCTAGTGCGCTTATAGGCGCTGGAATACATCATTGTCTGAATGACAATGCGTATTCCAGCACCTTATATTGGGGCATATGGAGGAAAGTGCGCTGAAAAAAATCACCAACATTTAACTTCTTTTTACGAACACACTTTCAGCCCCAAAAGCATGTTGGTAAACTATGCAGCATCTGAATGACAAAAGTGAAAGTTTATTCACTTTGCCAGGAACACTGACACCAATGCGCTTTTGGGGGAATAATGTGATTTAAAAAAAACATGGCAAAAGCACGGTAAGCCTAAAATACAGTTTTAGTTACACTTTTACACAGCATTAATGAACTTTTCTGTTCAAGTGTTGACAAATCATAGACATTTTTGCAGTAGGTACCATTAACTGCTAAGTGATCCAGAGACAAATTGTATGCATGCACCCTAAGAAAAATAAGAAGTGCCACTTCTTACAGATATAATACCAGAATTTTCGCTAGTAACATTTTTTTTGGAATAGCTTTTGCAATAATTCCCCAGTATACTGTAATCCCCAAATATACTTAGAATTTCAGAAACTAAGCAGCGCACCATAAATTCCCTGCACTGGCAGCTGTGTTGTTTATCACATACAATTATGAAGCTAGCTGATTTCTACATACAGCCGGGCTCCAGTAGGGGGAAGGGTGGCGCTTCAGATTGGAAATCCTGCAGCTGCCAGCGTGAAGAGATCATGTAGATCTAAAATAATATTTTTGTCCATTGCAATACACAGAAACATTTTTTTAAACCTTCATCCAATACAATTTCTGCATGCTAAAAGCAATAGACAGAGTGTACCTGAGGATATATACAGTGGATGAAATAAGTATTGAACACCAATTTACTAAGTATATACACACATGTTCAAAATTGTTGGTAACCCCTGTTTAATGAAAGAAAAACCCACAATGGTCACAGAAATAACTTGAATCTGACAAAAGTAATGATAGGTAAAAAAATCTATGAAAATGAACAGATGGAAGTCAGACATTGCTTTTCAACCCTGCTTCCACAGATTTAAAAGAAAAACTCATGAGATAGGCCTGGACAGAAATGATGGTACCCTTAAAGGGATCTTGCCACCCCCAAAACACCTCAGAAGCTATTAAAAGCTGTCCCTAGAGCATAGTAACACTTACCCTACACTCCTTTTAGCTCCTAAATGCAGCAAGTGAAAATGAAGATAAATGTTATTACACTACCTCATTAGGGATGATAATTAGTGACTACGGTATTCATAGTCACCCTGGCAGGCTCTCCCACTTCATGTTATCACGCCTCCATAGGCGTGATCTTCTAATCAGATTAAAATGCGCGCCTCCCCGCCGCTCTGTGGTGTCTCGGCCGGCCTGTAGTGGGGCTGGGTGACGCGAATCGCGTCATTTCCGGCTCCGGGTGACAGTATGTACACCCGCGCCGCTCTGTTAGCTTCAAAGCGCGCACTGCGCATGCGCAGTGCGGGTCTTGAAGCTAACAGCGGCGCGGGTGTACATACGTCACCCGGCGCCGGAAATGACGCGATTCGCGTCATACAGCCACACAATGCAGCGGTCCAGCTGCCATATGAGAGAGGGGAGGCGCGCATTTTAATGTGATTTGAAGATCATGCCTATTGAGGCGTGATATCATGAAGAGGGACAGCCTGCCAGGGTGACTATGAATAGCATAGTCACTAATTATCATCCCTAATGAGGTACTGTAATAACATTTATCTTCATTTTCACTTGCTGCATTTAGGAGCTAAAAGGAGTGTAGGGTAAGTGTTACTATGCTCTAGGGACAGCTTTTAATAGCTTTATAGGTGTTTTGGGGGTGACAGGATCCCTTTAACTTAATATTTTGTTGCACAACCTTTTGAGGCAATCACTGGAATCAAATGATTCCTGTAATTGTCAATGAGACTTTTGCACCTCTTGACAGGTATTTTGGTGACTCCTCAAAAGGAAACTGCTCCACTTGTCTCATGTTTGAAGGTTGCATTTTCCAGATGGCATTTTTCAGCTCCTTCCAAAGATGCTCAATAGGATTTAGGTCATGGCTCATAGAAGGCCACTTCAGGATAGTCTAATGTTTTCCTCTTAGCCATTCTTGGGTGTTTTTAGCTGAGTGTTTTGGGTCATTATCATTTACAAGACCCACGACCTGATACTAAGACCAAGCTTTATGACATTGGCCAGCACATTTCTCTGTAGAATCCCTTGATAGTCTTGAGATTTCATTGTACCCTGCTCAGATTCAAGACACCCTATGCTAGATGCAGATAAGCAGCCACAGAACATAACAGAGCCTCATCCATTTTTCACAGTAGGAGCAGTGTTCTTTTCTCGATATGCTTCATTTTTCTGCCTGTGAACATAAAGCTGATGTGTCTTTCCAACAAGTTCCATTTTTTGTCTCATTTGTCCATAGCACATTCTCCCAGAAGCATTGTGGCTTGTCAACATGCAGTTTGGCTAATTCCAGTCTGGCTTTTTTATAATTTTTTTTCAACAATGGTGTCCTCCTTGGTCTTCTCCCATGAAGTCTACTTTGGCTCAAGCAACGACGGATTGTGTAATCTGACACTGATGTTCCTTGAGCTTGAAGTTCACCTTTATTCTCTTTTCTGGGCTCTTTTGTTACCCTTGATATTATCTGTCTCTTTGATTTGTCATCAATTCTCCTCCTGTAGCCACGTCCAGGGAGGTTGGCTACAGTCCCATGGATATTAAATTTGTGAATAATATGTGCAACTGTAGGTCACAGGAACATCAACCTGCTTGGAGATGCTCTTATAACCTTTACCTTTAACATGCGTGTCTATAATTTTCTTTTTAATCGCCTGTGACAACTCTTTCCTTCTCTTCCTCTGTTCCATGTTGAGTGTGGTACACACTATGTCAACAAACAGCACAATGAGTATCTGTAGCCCTATATACAGGCCCACTGACTGATAACAAGATTGTAGACACTTGCTATGCTAATCAAGGTGGACACACCTTGATTTAACATGTCCCTTTTGTCACATTATTTTCAGGGGTACCATCATTTCTGTCCAGGCCTATTTCATGAGTTTAATTTTTTTTAAAACACTGTGGAAGCAGGGTTGAAAAGCAATGTCTGACTTTTATTTGTTAATTTTCATAGATTTTCTATTTATTATTACATTTCTCAGATTCAATTTATTTTTGTAATCATTGTAGGATTCTTTCATTAAACAAAGGGTACCAACAATTTTGACCACGTATACCATATTTTTTGGATTATAAGACACACTTTTGTTCCCCCAAATTTTGGGGGAAAGTGGGGTGTGTGCCTTATAATCCGAATATACGGATTATACTGCAGGGAAAGTGAGGGGGCTCTGGAGCCTGTCCGGGTGCTGGAGGAGGCTGGGACAGGCTGCAGGAGGCTGCGGGAGATCTCCTACTCATATAATATGCACTGCCGCTGTCCATCTCTGTGGTGCTGAAACCGCACCATAGACTGGGGGAGCAGTGCATATCATATGTGTCTGCGCCCCCCCCTCATTGATAGTACATGCCCCCCCCCCCTTTGTTCCATATGGCCACCCATGCTGCTGCCCAGAGTAAAATAAAAAAGCTTTACTTACCTCCTCCAGCGCTGATCTCCCAGTGTTTCTCCGGTCTCCCTGCTGCCGCTGTGATCGGGCACGCAGAGACGGTGTCTCTCTGCTGTGCTGATCACATGACCAGCACTAAGGGTACCTTTACACGCCGCTACTGGAGGATGGATACAACCCGCTACTTCACGTGCACGAGCACGCTCAAACGGTTACAAACGGTAAACGCACCTCCTTTACACGCCGCCACAAGGTGCGCTACGCTACGCAACATCTATAGCTAGATACATCGCCGGGTGTCTCAAGTAGCCATCTGTAGCTCATCTTAGCTCATTTACACACCGCTACAACCAGCTACTATGGGCGTACCTGGTGCAGCAGGGACAGCACATAGGCGTGCCACAATTGTGGATTACGAGACGTCCGTACGCTGATAGGACAAAGCAATAATACCATGATTGGGCAGGCATCGCAGGAGGCTGATTAATACTTGACGCTCGAGCAATTGTGTAGTGTGACTCGTCAGCTCCTTAAATATGCCGCCCTGTGCGGCGACAACCAATCGCAACGCAGGAGCTTCCTCCAATGATCACTGAAGGGGGCGCGGAAACCCGGAGCCTGTGTCACGCCCCAGCTACATAGCATGGTGTAGAAACAACCCTTCTGTTCCTTCTTCACTCGCCGATACAGCTCGATACAATCGGCTTTGTAGCCATCTGTTTTCGAGCAGTGCTCGGAAACAGATGTATCTGTTGCCGGCTGTCACGTCCCGTCTTCACACGCCGCTACTACGGGCTATATTGACGCTACAAGCTACATTTGTAGCCTGTAGCGGGTTGTATCCATCCTCCAGTAGCGGCGTATAAAGGTACCCTAAAGGTGCCTTCACACACGGCAATATTGCTAAGCAATTTCACTGGCAATTTGCTGGTTGCAGTGAAATCATGGACACATTGTTCTATTTTGTTGCTGTGTACAAATGGAACAATGTGTCCATGATTTCACTGCAACCAGCAAATTGCTAGTGAATGAAGGTACCTTTAGAAGCAGGCTGTGGAGGAGCGCAGCAGCAGGAGAGAGACCTGGAGGACAGCGCTGGAGGTGAGTAAAGAGTTTTTTATTTTACTATGGGCAGCAGCATGGGGGCCATAGCCAGGACAAGGGGGATGTGTGCCAGCCATAGAGGACATGTGCAAGCCACAGGGGACATGTGCCAGCCATGGGGGATGTGTGCCAGCAGCATGGCGGACGTGTGCCAGCCATAGAGGATGAGTGCCAGCCACAGGGGACATGTGCCAGCCACTGGGAACATGTGCCAGCCACGGGGGACATGTGCCAGCCATGAGGGACATGTGGCATTACTGGGGGATGTGTGCCAGCACAAGGGAGATATATCCAATATAAGGGGGCCATATCCATATTAAGGGGGCTTATTTAAGGATGGGGGGCTATATCCCTGGATGAGGGACAATGTACCAGGATGAGGGTGCTATGAGGACCATATACGCTATATGATTTGTTAGACAGACACAGGCATTATATGTCGGCCTCCATTTAACATTAAAAATTACTTTTTTCTCTTTTCCTTTACCAAATTTGGGGGTGCGTCTTATAATCAGGTGCGCCTTGTAAAGCGAAAAATACGGTATATATTTCTTAAGGCGCTATTGACATGAATTTCTGACCAAATGTCAGTAAAAACACATGCAATTCACACAGGCAGAGAAATCAAACCATAGATTTCCATAGATTTAGTGATGTGTAATTATGAGAAATTAAATAGGGAAAAAGTATTGAACATGCTTACTGAAATGTACTTAGTTTTTTGTACAAAAGCCTTTCCTGGTGCAGCTTCAAGACTCCTCCTGTATGTGATTTTGGCTCATTCTTCCACATAAACACTCTTCAAATCCTGAAGGTTCCTTGTGCTCCTTCTATGAACTCTGAGATTTAGTTCCTTCCATACATTTTCTGATGCAGGTCAGGTGATTGGCTGGGTCATTCTAGCAGTTTTTTTTCCACTGAAACCAATTAGGAGTGTTCTTGGCTATGTGTTTGGTATCACTGTCTTGTTGAAATGTCCACCTTCGTTTCATCTTCATCCTCCTTGTAGCTGGCAGTATATGTTTGAAAAGAATGCCTTAGTTCATTTGTCCATTCATCGCGTCGTATGTTGAAAAACAACCCAACACCATGATGTTCCCACTCCCGAACTTCACTTTTGGTATTGTGTTTTTGGGGTGATATGCAGTGCCTTTTAGCCTCTAAACATGGTGGGTATGTATTAATGGGATCTAAAGATCCAAAGATTTAAATTGTGGTATCATTTTACCAGACTATATTCTCCCAGTATGTCTAAATGTTGTTGAGCAAAATTTAAATGCGCTTTAACATGCTTTCTGTTCAGCAATGGAGGCTTGTGTGGGGCATGTCCATGCAGGCCATGGAAGTTGAGTGGAATTCTCACTAGACTGTGAGCCTTCGCGGACAGGATCCTCTCCCTATTGTACCCGTACGACTGATTTGTCGTCGTTTTTACCATTTGTCTACCCTCTCACTTGTAAAGCACCATGTAACCTAATGGCGCTATATAAATACTTAATAATAATAATAATAATAAAATTTTTCATTGAAGCAATTGTTCTGTAATGCTAGAGTAGTGGTGGAATGATCAGACTGCTAGCCAGCAAGTGCATCATTCCAGTCACACTTTGTGCCAGCCATCACGCTACTGCGCACCCTGAATGGCCAGGGTACTTTTCATCTGCCTCCCAGTCCTGAAACAGGGAACTTTGGCAGAGCTCTTCCCAGATTGCAAATAGCGTGTTGGCTGGTGACAGGGCACACAGGCCTCAGTCAGATAAAACACACCATTAAACCAAATGAGGCAGTGCAGTAAAAAAACAAAGCAAGAAAACATAGGGACAAAGCCAAGACCAAAAGCCAAAGCAAAAGATCAAACCAGAGAAGCACACCTAACTTCTAACCTCTACCACCCAAACACACCTGTAATAATCAAAACTAAACAGAGGATAATGTGGGCTTAAATCTCCCTTTCAGAGATCACCTCATATAGCTAAGGCAAATCTTAATCTCCACCCTTAACCTAGAGAGGCAAAGGAGGAGGGGAAGAGAGTGGAGGAAACCTTTCCCCACCTAGCTGAACCAGCATACACAGTGTCCCGTATCCATTGGCAACAGCTAATACTAGGGGACAAGCGTCTCGTACCCCTGAACAGCATAACTCTGGGAGCGACGGAGGCCCACCTCCCAGCAGCACCAGAAGTAAATCTCCCAGAGCACAATACAAGGCCAGAGTGAGCACCTGCAAAAACTCCGCCCTCAAGATGCCACACCCATCCCCTCATAGCCACTGAGTTGCGACAGGTGACTTGACGGAGAGCCAGAGAATGCCAGAAGTGCGAAGGGGCTGCTCTAGTACAGAACTGCCAGACCTGACATATACCTGCTAATTCCAGGTCTTTCTGTAGCTCTCCACAGGCAGTTTTTGTCTCTTGAAAAACTCATCTAATAATTCTTTGCAATTCTTTGTCTGAAATCTAATGGGGAGCACCTGGTTGTGGCCAGTTTATGCTGAAATTATGTTCTTTCCACTTCTGTATTTTGACTGCAACATTGCTCACTTGAACCTTCAGTAGTTTAGAAATTCTTTTGTAACCAATATCACCAGTATGTTTTGTAACAATAGGGTTTTGAAGGTCTTCAGACAGCTCACTAGTTTTACCCAACATGAGATGTTTCTTGTGTGGTACCTTTGTAATAAAACACTCTTTTATTGGCCAGCAGCTGAACCCACTGTATTTATTTTTATCTAAAGCCAGGATTTTTTTTGATTACTGATAGATTTCAGGTTATGTCATGACTGTTCAATGGTTTTTCTCAGTGGCATTTCTCATTTTTACACATAAACTAAGGGGATGTACCTGATGAATGAGACAAAATACGCATCAGAGGCTGGGGACTCACATATACATCTTTAGTAGCAGACAACTTGCTTTCATTCTATACTTTCTTTGATTGCACTGGCAATATATTTCTTTGGAAGCTGTTAGGGTTTTTCATACTGGGTTTCTCTTTTTGAATTTTTTATCACAGAAGTGGTTAGATTTTCAGTATTGTTTATAATAGCATATTTGATAGAGTACTTTATACTAGGTTCTTTTTTTGGCTTTGTTTGCCATTTATTTGTACCTACAGCATACTGTCTTCTTAAAGGATAAAGGATTGTTTTTTTTCTTAGCGGACGCTCTTCTTTTTTACATATGATGCAGTTTTATTTATTTAGTTATTTATGCTGAATTATTATATTTATTTATGTATAAATGAATTCTAATTAATTATTGCAATATTATATTTATTTATTAATACTACCAACTTTTTCTGCTGTTTGTAAAGTTATATACGGTACTTAAAAATGGATTATTTTTAAACCACATTAATTTTTAATTACGGTATATCACCGATATTGAGCAGAGTTGACATCCTGCTAAATGATCTTTTGGGATAGCTCTCCTTCTTCTGTGTCAGCTCAGAAGCAGGTGATACCGCAACTGCTGTTAGTAGAGAATGGTCATCAGCACCTAAAAGGTGAGTCTTGAATACAGCATTCTTTTGCAGTGTGCATGCTCTGAAAGAAGGTGTGCAAGCTCTGGAGGAAATTGAGCCTTTCAGCACATAAAATTGCATTACCTGCTTATTGATGGAGAAGGAAACTGACCAATAATATGACCAAGGCTCCAGTTGTCCTTGTCTGTATATTGAATTCCAGTATGGCCCTATGTATCACCCCAAAGTATGTGTCTCTTCACCCCTCGTTTAAGAGTTTTTTCCGAATCTGATGCCACCCCATGAGGATCGTAGTTTCAATTTTTGTGTCCTGTAGCCGCATATCCCATTTCTTAAAGATCTTGCCTGGCCCTGATGGAATGAGACGGTCCCTCAGAGTGTCATAAATAGTGGATATACTGATGGTGCTCACATCTCTATCCAATAGTTTGTCTAGGTTGTGTCCGCACTCCCGCACTCCTGTTTTACATCACTTAGTTGTTGGAACAAGTGAAACCACAGTTGCTCGTATTGAAGTATGTGAGTAGGTGATAACCGCCATCTCTTCAATACTTCTGTGCCAGTCATCCATTTGGCTTCTTGTATCTACATTAGGCCTTTCAAGCTCCTAATCTCCCCCCTCTCTCATGTCCTAAATAGTATTTTGTATCTGCCCAGTTTAAAGTCAGGATGCTGCTAGGGATTTAAGTTTTTTGACACCCTCCAGGATAAACCCATCTTCTTCCTGATCGCTGTCCAGGCCCCCATCGTGTCTCTAAATATCAAAGAGTTGAGGGGTCAATGTTCGAAACAGAAGAATGCAGAAATGCTACCAGGGCTACACCCCTCTGATTCGAGCTCATAGTATGAATGTTTGCTTGTCTTTTTAACTCAGTCTATAATGTGTCTTGCTGTCCAGGCCAACTTATAGCCCCTCACATTTGGTAGGCTTGAAAATGGAAAGGGGAGTAGACAAAGTGCACCCCTGACGCGTCCCCCTCCCCAGGTAGATAACATCAGAGAGGAAGCCTAGGTTGTTTACCCTAGCCCTAGGATTACTGTAAAGATTTCCCACAAAAGTTCCAAAAGCAACATTCAAGCCCACAGCATCTAATACCGTGTCCAGCTGACGCTGTCAAAAGCTTTCTTGGTGTCTAGCATGACCATGACTGGGTTGCTTGCTGTCCCTCCCCCTCTTAACTTAACGGCCTCCAAAACCATCATGGATCTCTGGATATTTCCAATCGCCGACCTAAAAAAAACCCGCTTGCTGGTGCCCTACCAACCCCAGGAGTAAAAGGGTTAACTGATCTGCCATAATCTTGGAGTCTATTTTCAGATCCTGATTTATGAGCGAGATGAGGTGATAACTTGCTGGGACATCTAGTGACTTGTTTCATTTTGGCAAAAGTTTGATATAGGCAGTGTTCATATGCTTAGGGATTGTCGGTAGTTCTGGCTTTATAGGGATTGTCTGTAGTTCTGGTTTTATATGTGTCTGCAAAAAACTTTCCTAGGATGCTGTTGATTTCCCTAGAATTGTTAGTGATACCATTGTCGGGTCTTTTCAATGATGTTATTTGTGTCATGGTACGTTTACCCCTAGCCAAGTTCGCCATATTGTCCTGCTTCCCAGAATGACCTCCCAAACTGCTCCCTCCTCCGAGCCCACTCGTCGAATTCTGCTTTCGTCTCCATCCATGGTTTTTTCGTCTGTGGTGACTGGTTCATCAGGTAAGCAGTGTATGTCATTCTAACTAAGTTACTGGCCCTCTGGAACTAAGCATATGTTTTTCTCTTCATGGTGGCTGTATAGGCAATTATTTTTTGCCTCAGGGCCGCTTTTGCTGTCTCCCAAAAAAGGCTATGATTTTCTTCCTGTCCCATAATGTCTTCATAAAAATCAGACCACCATTCTCCCAGTAACTTTACAAAGTCCTGGTCCCTCTGCAGGAAGTGGAGGAACCTCCAGATGGTCTCAGTTCCTCTCAGGTAACTGTCTTTCATATCTAGAAGAACCGGACTATGGTCTGAAATTACCATGTCACCTATTTCAGTACCCTCCACCCTCTGCAGCAAGGTCTCTCTCACTAAAAGTAAGTCTATACGTGACTATTACTCATGTGGATGAGAGAAATGTGTGAACTGTCTCTCCACCGGATGTTGCAGCCTCCACACGGCCCTCAGTGCCAGGTCCGAAGTGAAGTCCTCCAGTATTGTGACCCCCTTCTGAAGCCTATTTAATTGGGATGGGTCCTGACTCTCCCGACCACCCTTCTTTTAGCCTCCACTTCTGAAATTACCATGTTAAAGTCTCCGCCCAGGATAAGGTATTTCTCCGTGTCCTCTATTATTTCTGTTTTTAAGTAAATCGTCTTGCGGCGAGTTAGGTGCATATATATTATGGATGTTAAGTGTCCCTCCAGGTGACTCTAGGACCAAGTGCACATGTCTCCCCTCCGCATCATGTTGGCATGATTTTGTCTAATATGCAAACGATTTATGTAGTAAAACCATCACTCCCGTCTGCTTTTTTACTGTTCCTGACCTAAATACCTCCCCCACCCACATCCTATGCATGCAATATAGCTCAGAGTGAGTTAAATGCGTCTACTGCAGTAGAACAATGTCTTCCTGCAATCTCTTGAGGTGTCTAAGGACCTTGGAGCGTTTTTCTGGTGATTTCAGGCCCTTTACGTTCCACAATATTACTTTAACCATGTGCCAATGTGCCAGTCCTGGGGAGACTACGGGCTGGTATTTTTCGGCTGGGAAGGGGCCAATACCCATGGACTTTCTCATCCCGATAATATCAATCCCTATCTGTCTGCTTTACTTTTGCTTTGTAAAACTCCACTTATTTGCAAATTATTTGATTCTGTAATATCTATGCTTATAAGGCCATGACGAGCTTTTCATGAGTCTTTATTGTTGCAGAATTTCTGTGTCTATTATGTAAATTAGCTTACTTGCAGTTTTTACATGCGTTTTGTGTGCAGTTTTTTAACATGTGTTTAATCGTATTTTGGACGCTGTGGTTTTTGGCTGTTGTTGGTATGTCATGTTTTAAATAAAGCTGCTTTGTTTTTGATACTTCATTTTATTTTACTTTGACAAAACTTTATTGGTATATTTATGTGCAGATTACATGTGTTTCTAGTCCATTTCCGCAGTGTAATGCATTAAAAAATGCAAGTGTGTTTCTATTGCAAGTCTATGGTAAAATTCTGCCCATAAAACTCAACGTACCTGGAAAATAAATTGATGTTGCGTATTTGAAACACGTACCATAGGTCACTATACACGAAGTAAAAAGAAACGAAATGGGCATGAGATTTCTATAGATCTCATTCACTCTGTTGAAATTGTAAGGCGCTGCGTTTTTGACGAAAATATGCAGCATCAAGAACTCAAACCAAAAGTTCATTGTGGGAGGTGACTTGTGCTGTCTGATTAAGTAAGGAGTAATAACCTGAACATAGTTTCTGAAACCCCATTTCCTTGCTCTTCTCCATTACTCACTTTCCTTTGTTTTATTTTAGTGTGTCACAAACACACCTCAGTCGATCCTTAGGAGGAGCCAAGCTTATTTACAACTATCAGTTGTTGACTGTCAATGTGTTCTAATGTATCCCGCAAAGAAACAGCCCCTCTCAGGTCTGTCATCTGCCACTGGAAATATAGGGGACCCCCACATTGCGGGTAGAACAAAGACTCTAGAAAATTGACAACTCCCACCCTCCAAATAAAGCCAATGAAATCTGCGCACCCAAATCCAAATGCCTCCTTCAGAGCTCCGCTGTGACGAAATCACAGTAAGCAACCCCGTATGTGGCATTATTATGGCGAGAAGAGTGCACTTAACAATTTATGTGTGCATGTCACCAAAAGCAAAAGTTGCCACAATATATGGGTACTAGGCTGGCATATTGGCAATTCTCTGGGAAAAAAAGACTTGGGGCACTGCACTCAGGGCATTCATCTTGAGCTGCCATTTGTGCTGTGGGGTCACATTTTGTTATTTTCTGCTTCTTTGGCTCCTCAGGGGTTCCGCAAATACAACACATTGTTCAAATTTGCATTCCAAAATGTAAATAGAGCTCTTTGCTTTCTGAGTTTTGTATGTGCCCAAATATTAGTTTTGACCACAAATGGGGTATCACTGTGTTTGGGAGAACAAATAGGGTTCGATTTTCTTCCCTTATCCCTTGTGTAAATTATATATTTGGTACTAAAACAGTACTGTAGCTGAAAAAAATTGAAGTTTTTTGTATTTATATCTGAAATTTTATAAAGTTTTATGAATCACTTGTAGGTTAAAAATGCTCAGTACAACCCTAGAAGAAATTGTTGAGGTCTGCAGTTTTGGGGCCTTCACAATCTATTGCAGTCAAATTACACTCCAAAATTCAAGTAGTACTCTTTCCATTCCGATCCCTGCTATGTGCCCAAACAGCGGTTTTAGGCATCATTGCGTTTGAGCGACATTCCTTGACAAGTTATGGGGACTGTTTGTTCCTGTTATCCACTGAGAAAATTACAAATTTGGGGTTAAAACAGCATTTTAACAAGAAAAAAAAATTCAATTTTCATTTTCACATTAACATTTTAAAATGTATTATGAAGCACCTAGCGGTTTAAAATTATGAACCCCTAGATGAATTCCTTGCTGGGTCTAGTTTCCAAAATGGGGTGTCTTGTGGGGGTTTCTGCTTCTTTGGCACCTTAATGACCCAGCAATCCGATATGGTGCCCACAATCTATTTCAGACAAATTTGTGTTCCATAATTCAAATAGCGCTCTTTCCCTTTCAAGCTTTGGCATGCGCCCAAACCGAGACTTCTGACCACATGTGGTGGATCACCGCACTCAGAAGAAACTGGGTAAAAAATTGTAGAGTTCATTTATTCATTCTATTACTTGTAAAAGTGAAAAAATTGGGGCTAAAGCAACATTTTAGTGGAAAAATTATTATTTTTATTTCATTCCATTTTGCATTAATTCCTGCATAGCACCTGAAACGTTGAAAGCTTTCCTGACAGCAGTCTGAGGGGTGTGGTTTTTAAAATGGTATAACTGTAGGGGAGTTTCTAATATTTACACCCCTCAAATTCCATTTAAATCTGAATAGGTCCCTAAAGGAATACATTTTGTAAACTAAAAAATTATAAATTGCTACTGAAAGTTTATTCCTTCTATTTCTATATTTTCACAAATATACGCTAAAAACTACGGCCTAAATTTACCACTAATAGAAAGTACAATGTCTCACGAAAAATCATTTCAGAATCACTGGGATTAGTTGAAGCAGTCCAGAGTTATTCTGTCATAGGCAGAGACACACTGAGCGAGATGAATGCGAGATACTCGTACAAGTCTCACATGCCTCACCCAGCAACACGGCCGCCGGCTCTCTGGACCAGGAGCATGGAGCTCCATAGAAACACAAGTGGCTGACATGCTTGTGTCCAGAGAACCGGTGGTCGTGCTGGGTGAGGCATGTGAGACTTCTATGAGTATCTCGCATTCGTCTCGCTCAGTGTGTCTCTGGCCATATAGTGACACTGGTCACATTTCCAAAATTTGGCCTGGCCATTAAGGTCAGCATTGGCTCAGTCACGGAAGGATTAATATTTGTAAAGCTTTTATTTCTTCTCTTCTATCAGTCCCAATGATGGAGCAACAGATGTTTTCTATTCTGAATGATGAACCACAGCCAGCACGTTGGCACATTGGTCCACATATGCTGGTAAATCCTTGAGTGATAATACTTTTGCATGTATAGTTGATGTTGTCTACAGTGATTTTCTTTGTGTGTATCAAGGCATCTGAATCCTCCAGAGATCCTTCTTTTATTTATTGCTTCCTGTTCGCACATCCCACACTGGCTCCACTCTGCTCTCATTTCAACCCACTCTAGATCTGCCGAATTCTAAATCAGGCTAATCATTTGCATCCTGAGCTATACAAGTACACAGATATGGCTCTGGCTACTGAAGAGCTGCCTTGTGAGGAAGGATAAGTACTCCTGAGCAGAGAAAGGATTAAAGAAATCTGTTATATTGACTGTCTCTTTTGCCTTATCTCCTTAGGACCGAGCAATTTTTAGTTGCAGTTCTTTTGGTTTTTCCTTCCCTTATCCCTCGACCCATAACTTTAATTTTTCCATCAATGTAGCCGTGTGAGGGCTTGTTTTTTTGGGACAGTTGTGCTTTTAACCTAGTGACGAAAATTTGTCATTTTCATTTTCGTTTTTTCGGCTCCTGGCTTCCAAGAGCCATAACTTTTTATTTTTCCGTCAATAAGACAATGACGCTTGTTTTTTGGACAGTTGTACTTTCAGATGCAATTAATTTGTTTTACCATATAATGTACAGGGAAATTGCAAAAAAATTCCAAGTGCAGTGAAATTGCAAAAATAGCAATTACATTTGTTTTTTTATTTTTTAGTCGCGAGTTCACTATATGTAAAACCGATTACGGTGTGATGCCTCGGGTCAGTATGAGTTGTAGATACCAAACATGTATACCTTTACTGTATCTAGTGGTGAAAAAATTCAAAAGCATGAAAAAAAAAAACATTGATTTTTTTGCGCATTGTTCTGCGACCTAGCGTCCTCATTTTTACAGGATCATGAGGCTGGGTGACGGCTTATTTTTGCGTCTCGAGCTGACGTTTTCTAATGATACCATACTTGGGTGGATGCGCATGTTGATCGCCGTTATTGCATTTTTTAGCATTATTGCAGCGACAACAACAAACGTAATTGGCGATTGAACCATTTTTGCGCTACTAGTTCACGGCTCTCGTTATTTGATTATTATATTGATAGATCGGTGATTTGAAACGCGGGATACCAATATGTGTATTTTATTTAATTTTTTAATACTTTTATTGTGGATGGGAGAAAAGGAGGGTGATTTGAACTTTTATGTTTTTTTTTTTTTTTTCAACTTTGTAAAAACTTTATTTGTTTATTGATTCTTAATTTTACACTGCCCCATAGAGAGGCATGCAGATGCACAGTCCGATCACTTATGACACATACAGAGGAGCTGCAGCTCCTCTGTATGTGTCAGAATCGCGGACCTGTTGTGGTTGGCAGCCCCTGCCAACCACAAGCAGGAAATGCTCCATGACAGGTTCCAGGGTCAAGCCAGGACCCTGGCCTGTCACATCAGCACGGGAGATCCCGTGATACTATCGCGAGATCTCCCCTGGAGCCCGGTAATCGCACGCTGCCCTCTCCGGC
The DNA here is from genome assembly GCA_033576535.1 of Allobates femoralis. Taxonomy (NCBI): domain Eukaryota; kingdom Metazoa; phylum Chordata; class Amphibia; order Anura; family Aromobatidae; genus Allobates; species Allobates femoralis. Next base: position 399,161,093 of record JARQOC010000003.1, on the reverse strand, counting down.
TCCCTTAGATCCCGCTCTCAGAGATTGAGGGCGGGATCTAAGGGGTTAATAGCACCGATCGGATGGCGGGACCGATCGGAGCTGTTAGACTGACATCTCAGCTAGTGAGATCAGCTGAGATGTCGGAGGTTTGATGTGAGCTCCACGCCGGAGCTCACTTCAAACACGGGGGTAATGACAGCCGACGTCTAGAGACGTACGGCTGTCGTTAAGGTGTTAAATGACCCCATTTGTTTTAGCATACAATTTATTGGAAAGCTGGCAAAAATTCCAAGTGTGGTGAAATGCCAAATAAAAAAAAATCCATAATTTACCTTCATTTGCAGCATTAATTTTACAATAAAAGTAACCTGGTAATACAATTGTTGAGGTCAGTACAATTATGCAGATGCCTAATGTGTATAGGTTTTTTTTTTAAAGGGAACCTGTCACCCATAACCCCCCCCCCCCAGGGAATTTTATACTGTGCCCAGCAAGTTACACATAATGTACATGGGGTTCTAGTAACGCCTGTATATGCCCAGACTGACCCCACATACCTGTGAAATAATAATAATAATATTTATTCATTTATGTAATGCTATTAGTTCCATAGCACTTTACATACATCAGTAATGCTGTCCCCATTGAGTCTCACAGTCTAAGCATCCTATCAGTATGTCTTTACAATGTGGGGGGAAACCGGAGTACACGGAGGAAACCCACAAAAACACGGGGAAAACATTTAAACTCCTTGCAGATAGTGTCCTTAGCAGGATTTGAAACCAGGACCTCAGTGCTGCAAGGGCACAGTGCTAACCACTGAACTACTGTGCCGCCAAAATTAACTTATATTCTCTCCAGAGCTGGGCTCCTATTGAGTCACGGAGGCTGGTATTAGGTCATGGTGGAGAAATGTCTTGCCACCCCCCACAGCTGCAAATCCCACCCTGCATGCTTCAAAATTCCCGCTCCTCCTCTGGGCGGCACTTTGAGTGACAGGAGCACTTGCACCAGCGCAGAGGAGCGAGGGCAGAGCACAGTATTGTAATGTGAAGGTGCAAGGAACGGCCAAAGAATGGGCACGACTGCACACTCTTCAGTGGGGCAAAGAGAAATACTTGTGTGCCGAAGTACAACGGAGAAGAATAGGTGACGTAGGACGCGTCAGTCACAAGAAGCAGAGAAGAGGACAGCATTCTCAAGAAGATAGGAGACACTGGACCAAGACCAGCAACACCCATTGGACCGGACCACTCAACAGGTAAGTATAAGAGCTGTTTTTTGCCATTTACATATCAGCCTGTGGACTTACATACAGCATTCCAGTATGTTTTATATAAGGCCTTACTGGTGGTGGCCACAGCTTGTATACAAAAAACTGCTGGCAGCTTCAATCTTCACGACGTACTGGATACCACTGATTGGATTCACTGACAGAGTGATCCAAAGTGCCCACCATTCCACCTTAACTGATTTTTTTTTTTTTTATAAAATCACTGTTTTATCTGCTGCAGGTCTCCCAATTCTCTGAATGCTGAGCTCTGTATAAGTCATCCTTGTGGAGACACGGGGGCCCAACTGCCTTTAGCAAGACAGCCTGGACCACGCTCATCCCCAAACTGAACGCCTGAGCGCCTTAACCATGGGCTGAATACTACTCAGACAATCAGGGTGAGGGAAAACACAATACTAAGGCTTTATTGGATCCCCAAACAGTTAACAGCATATAACACATAACCAACAAAACACACAATGTAACAGGCAACAGAGTCTCACCCTTCTGCTGGCTCACCAGGGATTAGAATATAGCACAGCAAAGTCTGTAGCCAGGTGACTGGATTGTCCCAACCTGGGTTGCGTCCTTATGCAGTCTTTGTTATCCCAGCCAAATCCGAACATTCGATGCTGAAGTCCTTGTAGAATTATAGTCCAGGTTTTGATCCCCTCGGTCGGCACCGAAATGCCTAGGCCTGGGGTTATGGCCCGCTAATCGGGTCTGTAGATCCTAGATTAGCTGCCTGTATCAAGTCCCGTGCACCTCTAGCCGGGACCGAAATCCCTAGACTGAGGTCACTAGACAGAATCTCCAACACACTGGTTAAAGAACAGGTCTGCTTATATCCCCTTGATCACCCATTGCAGGATATTGGGGACATCACGAATTTGGTGGAATGAGACTGTCTTCTCACTGGCTCGATCTCAAGCTTCATATAAAACATCTCTAATAAAATTGCAGTCCTGGCAAGGGAGATACACATACTTATTGACATAGCAATACAATGGAATGTTAGTAGGATTAATTTCTCTGAGTGTCATGACCTTCTCTGACAAGGGTTGAGATAATTACATTACACACAATAAACATCACCAAGCATCTACAAGACTCTAGGAACAATGAGTTGCTTATCACAAGGTAGAGAATAAAATACAATACAAACGATATTTCATACCCACTTTAAATACTTAGCAGGCTTCTAGAAATTTTGTGTAACCCATGAGTGGATATTATAAGTTTGCAAACAAAATACAGTATTGTCTAGATAAATAAGAAATCATCATATGTTATCCACTAAAGGGGTCAAGTTTGTCACAGTCCTCACTACTGTTTGACAGCTGTCTGTATACACTGTGCACAGACAGAAAGCTGCCAATCATTGGTGGTTGGGTTTATTCAGAGCTGATGAATTTGAAGGAAAATATAGTAGGTTTACTAGTTCTCTAGCAATTATCTTATGCTGATGAAAGAGTTATTTTATCAAAATAAGTAAGCAACCCAGTAAGTGATACATCACTGTAATCAGGATTTATGTCTCTACTGTACATGATGCTGTTTTCAGAGTAGGTGGAAAAAAGCCTGGGACTGATTCCCTTTAAAGGGAACCTGTCAGGCTGTCAGGTCCCCTGTGCACCCAGCACCATGAGCAGTTCTGGGTACATATCTCTAATCCTTGGCTGATATTCCCAGCATGTTGCAGCATACATAAACCGACCTTTAGAAAAAGTGTTTCTATAGATAATTTATGATATGTTAATTGAGGCTTTGACTTGTCGAGGGGGCATTAGTTCCCCCGATTAGTCAGCCCATTTATTATGTTATTGCTTTCTGTGTGATGTGAAAATATGCTTTGTATAGCATCGTCTTTACAATCACTATATTAAGTCGCACACAATATTGTGTGCGGCTGTCTATACCGCACCATTGTGTGTCTCTGTCGCCACATGTATGTACCCTCTGCTTCAGAGAGGCTCACTGTGCATGATCGAAAGTCAGACATACTTCTGGTCACGCGCACTATGCCTCTCTGAAGCTGGGTTACATGCACCCAACCTTAGAGTAGTGTGCAAGACCGGAAGTATGTCTGACTTTCGATCCTACACTGTGAGCCTCACATTACACATTGCAAGAAATAATCCCTCGACCCAACCTCTACATCCAGCTACTGGCTCATATCACTGCTCTCGTTTGCATCCAAAACTCTTGAAACGCATGTCCACACTGTACTTTTTCCCACTTCTCATCTAACTCACTCTTTGACAACCTTCAATCTGGCTTCTGCCTCCACCATTCCACCTTAACTGCCTTAACCAAAATTAATAACAACTTACCACCAAAGCTAACAGACACTTCTCTATACTTATCCTTCTAGACATGTCTTCTGCAGTCAACCACTCCCCCCTACAGATCCTTCCATTGGTATAACTGACCTTGCCCCATCCCGGATCTGCTCATACGTCTCCAACTGCACATTTAACGTTTCCACTCCCACACTACCTCCTTACCCCATCCCCTCTCTGTTGGGATCCCTCAAGGCTCTGACCTGGGACCCCTACTTTTTTCCATCTATACCCTCGGCCTGGGACAACTCATAAAGTTTCATGGCTCCCAGTACTAGCTATACGCTGATGACACTCAGATACACCTCTCTGGACCAGACATTGCCTTTCTGCTGTCCAGAATTCCGCAGTGTCTATCAACCATATGCTCCTTCTTCTCCTCTTGCTCCCTAAAACTCAAAGTAGACAAAACCGAATTCATCATCTTTCCTTCATCTCGCCCATCTTCCCTGGCCAATCTATTCATAACAATGAATGACATCACACTTTGCCTTGTACCGGAAATCCGCTGCCTCGGAGTAACTCTTGACTCTGCCTTATCCTTCAAACCACACATCCAAACTCTCGCCACCTCCTGCTGCCTCCAATTCAAAAATATTTCCAGAATCTGTCCTTTCCTCAACCCTCAGTCTACTAAAATGCTAAAGCATGCTGTCATCATCTCCCGCCTTGACTACTGCAACATCTTCCTCTGTGGCCTCCCTGCTAACATCCTTGCACCTCTCCACTCTGTACTTAACTCTGCTACCCAACTAATCCACCTCTCTCCTCGCTACTCCTGCACTTCTTCCCTCTGAAAATCTCTTAATTGCCTCCCAGTTGCCTAATGTATCCATTTGAAACTACTAACATGGCTTTACAAAGCCTTCTACAATCTGTATCCCCATATATCTCTGAATTAATCTTCCGATGTCATCCAACTCATAATCTTCGGTCCTCCCAAGACCTCATTCTTTTCTCCACACTTGTATGTTCCTCATCCAACCGCCTGGAAGACTTCACCCGAGCATCCATCAATCTCTGAAATTCTGCACCCCAGCACGTCCAACTATCCCCTAAACTCAGAACTTTCAAGCGGAACCTGAAAACACATCTATTCAGAACATCTTACAGCCTGCAATGACCCTACTGCCACCGGAACTGGCACTCCACCACCACCAGACTTGATGGTGCTCCACCACAATCGCAGCTGACCTAACCTACTGTCTCCCTCCCTGCTACCTCATAGAATGTAGTACCGCAAGGGCAAGGTCCTCTTCCCTCTGTACCAGTCTGTCATTGTTTATTTGTTCACCGTATTTTTCGCTTGTTTTGTATGTAACACTTTCTCATGTACAGCACCATGGAATCAATGGTGCTATATAAATAAATCATAATAATAATAAGTACATGTATGCAGGAAAACAAATGTTCATATAAACACATAGAATCTCTCACTCTCATCTTACTACAAGAGTTGCAGCACAAATGTCGAGCCCACTGGGACGGGGGTACTCGGTACCGGACCGGGTCTGCTACTGGGGAAGTCACGGGTGGTCCTGGTCCGGACCGTGTCACGGGCCCTGGCAATAATAAGGGATATTTACAGGGGATGTCAGTCGTGACGCCACCCACTGTGTGCGGCCACTGATGGGGCCTGCCACTGCTGCAGAACCTCCGGGGATGATGGAATAGCAGCGGAGATGGAATAGTTCCTGTGGGCAGAACTGTGTTCCCTGGGGCAGTAATTGTTAAAGTCTATGGTGTAGTGTGCAGGCTTGGTGCTGAGTGTAATTCACTTACTATCCAGATGCTGCAGAAATCCTTCCTCTGGACTGGAGCTGACAAGCTGTAGCTCTGCAGGTGGAGGTCCTTTGCAAGCCTGCATGGAGGGAATAGTATTCAGAGAGAGACAGAAAGAGAGTTGCATTCAGGGTTCACCGTGTTTACTTCTCTAGTTCTCAAGTTCAGGTTACAGTTCAGTACAGTTCAGTTTAGTGCACGGGCACACTTTCCCCTCCGGGTTCCCTTTACTCTCTGCAGCCAGGTCTCTCCTACTGTGACCTCTCACTCTGTCTCTAAGTCCTTTCCGGGCTGTTGACTCTTTCTGTGTTCGCTTGGTGTGCGTCTCCGGACAGTATGGCGGTGACTCGGGCCCCTGTGGGTCCTCCTGGTCGTCACTGAGCTGCTTGTCCTTTGGGGTAGGGACCCTAACGTGTAGCTGTGGTCCCCCGTCGGTTGTCTGGGGATGCCGGGTGAAACTACGGTCCCCTCTAGAGCCGACACTCTACTCAGCCCAGCCTCCAGCAGTCCTCCCGTCTGAGGCTCTACCAGGCTCTCTCTACTGTGTCTTCCAGTGTCTTAGGAAGGCTACTCCGCCAGTCTGTGATCTCGGCTGTAGTTCTAGGGACCAGTGTCACTGTCCCTCCCTTCCCTCACACTCCTGGGGTGCTGGCTTCGGACGTGCTTTCTCTCTGCGGCTCGCACTGGCTCTGTTCAGATTCTGCGCTCCTACACCCCACTGTGCCAGGACATGTGATTCAGTCTTTACTGCTCAGCCTACCTCGGCCTACTGACTCCTTCCTCCTCCCCCTTCACTATTTCTACTGTCTGTCACCTGACTACGTGTGTGCCCACCCACTGTCTCTAAACCCTACCACCCCTTGCCTGCTTAGAGTTCCTAGGCTCCGGGTTGGGTGCCGCCTTCTACTATACGTGGGTTGTGTGGGCGTGAGGGTGTTGGTGTTCAACTGTCGTCCTACCTGCCTGGCTGCAGTTCCCTTTGTGGCCTCCTGGAGGCAGGGGCGCCACACAAACACTTCCCCCTCTCCTATCTCTCCCTCACACTTAGAAGCAGCTTGCACAAGTTTGAGATTTTCAGTGACTGACTTCAGCATAGAGGGGAGGGGGGACTACCAGCTTAGATAGACATAGATATTTAAATGAACATATACATACTATTGACTATTTGGCAGTGAAAGTAATGGACCGGATTAGTGCAGCCAGCTGCCTGCAGTGTATGAAGATGCTTTTTGCAAGAAAACTACAGAGGGTACACTAAGGATTTTTACATATGTTAAAGGGTCTGCCCAGGCACTATTCAAGGGTACTATTATTATCATACTGAAAAAATGACCTGACAGAGTACCTTTAACCCCTTAGTGACTGAGCCAATTTCCACCTTAATGACCAGACCGTTTTTTGTAATTCTGACCATTGTCCCTTTATGAGGTAATATCTCTGGAACTCTTTAACGGATCCTAGCGATTCTGAGATTGTTTTTTCGTGACATATTGGGCTTCATGTTAGTGGTAAATTTAGGTTAATAATTTTTGCGTTTATTTGTGAAAAAATAAAAAATTTGGCGAAAATTTTGAAAATTTAGCAATTTTCACATTTTGAATTTTTATTCTGGTAAACCAGAGAGTTATATGACACAAAATAGTTAATAAATAACATTTCCCACATGTCTACTTCACATCAGCACAATTTTTGAAAAAAAAAAAAATTTTGTTAGGACGTTATAAGGGTTCAAAGTTCATCAGCAATTTTTCATTTTTCCAGCAAAATTTACAAAACCATTTTTTTTGTGACCACATCACATTTGAAGTCCCTTTGAGGGGTGTACATGACAGAAAACACCCAAAAGTGACACCATTCCAAAAACTGTACCCCTCAAGCTACTCAAAACTACATTCAAGAAGATTATTAACCCTTCAGGTGCTTCACAGCAGCTAAAGCAACAAAAATGTCCTTTTAGCCTAAATTTTTTCATTTTCACATGGGCAACAGGATAAAATGGATCCTAAAATTTGTTGGGCAATTTCTCCTGAGTACACAGATACATCATATGTGGTCATAAACCACTGTTTGGGCGCACGGCAGGGCTCAGAAGGGAGGGAGCGCAGTTTGACTTTTGGAGCTAATTTACCATTCAAAAAGTCAAATGGCGCTCCTTCACTTCTGAGCCCTGCCGTGCGCCCAAGCAGTGGTTTATAACTGCATATGAGGTATCGGTGTACTCAGGAGAAATTGCCCAACAAATTTTAGGATGCATTTTATCCTTTTGTTCATGTGAAAATGAAAAAATTGAGGACAAAAGAAAATTTTTGTGGAATAGAAAGTACTTTTTAAATTTTACGGATCAATTTGTAAAGCACCAGAGGGTTCAACGTGCTCACTATGCATCTAGATACGTTCCTTGGGGGGTCTAGTTTCCAAAATGGGGTCATTTGTGGGGGAGCTCCAATGTTTAGGCACACAGAGGCTCTCAAAACGCGACATGGTGTCCGCTAACAATTTGAATGGAAAATTAGCTCCAATTGTTAGCGGACACCAAGTCACGTATGGAGAGCCCCTGTGTGCCTAAACATTGGAGCTCCCCCACAAGTGACCCCATTTTGGAGACTAGACCCCCCAAGGAACTTATCTAGATGGGTGGTGAGCACTTTGAACCCCAAGGTGCTTCACAAATGAATCCGTAAAAATGAAAAAAGAACATTTTTGTGGAATAGAAAGTACTTTTTAAATTTTACGGATCAATTTATAAAGCACCAGAGGGTTCAACGTGCTCACTATGCATCTAGATACGTTCCTTGGGGGTCTAGTTTCCAAAATGGGGTCACTTGTGGGGGAGCTCCAATGTTTAGGCACACAGGGGCTCTCCAAACGCGACATGGTGTCCGCTAACAATTTGAATGGAAAATTAGCTCCAATTGTTAGCGGACACCAAGTCACGTATGGAGAGCCCCTGTGTGCCTAAACATTGGAGCTCCCCCACAAGTGACCCCATTTTGGAGACTAGACCCCCCAAGGAACTTATCTAGATGGGTGGTGAGCACTTTGAACCCCAAGGTGCTTCACAAATGAATCCGTAAAAATGAAAAAAGAACATTTTTGTGGAATAGAAAGTACTTTTTAAATTTTACAGATCAATTTGTAAAGCACCAGAGGGTTCAACGTGCTCACTATGCATCTAGATACGTTCCTTGGGGGGTCTAGTTTCCAAAATGGGGTCACATGTGGGGGAGCTCCAATGGTTAGGCACACATGGGCTCTCCATACGCGACATGGTGTCCACTAACAATTTAAATGGAAAATTAGCTCCAATAGTTAGCGGACACCATGTTGCATATGGGGAGCCCCTGTGTGCCTAAACATTGGAGCTCCCCCACAAGTGACCCCATTTTGGAAACTAGACCCCCCAAGGAACATATCTAGATGCACAGTGAGCACTTTCAACCCCCTGGTGTTTCACAAATTAGTCCGTAAAAAGGAAAAAATGATTTTTGTGAAAAAAAAAAGTACTTTTTCATTTTTATGGATCAATTTGTGGAGCACCTGGGGTTTCAAAGTGCTCACTATGCATCTAAATAAGTTCCTTGGGGGGTCTAGTTTCCAAAATGGGGTCACTTGTGGGGAAGCTCCAATGTTTAGGCACACAGGGGCTCTCCATACATGACATGGTATGCGCTTACAATTCCAATTGTTAGTTGACACCATGTCACGTATGAAGAGACTCTATGTGCCTAAACATTGGGGCTCCCCAACAAGTGACCCCATTTTGTAAACTAGACGCCCCAAGGAATTTATCTAGATGCATAGTGAGCATTTTGAACCCCCAGGTGCTTCACAAACTGATCCGTAAAAATGAAAAAGTACTTTTTTTCCACAAAATCTTCTTTTTTTCCTTTTTACGGACTAATTTGTGAGGCACCTGGGGTTTAAAGTGCTCACTATGCATCTAGATACGTTCCTTGGGGGGTCTAGTTTCCAAAATGGGGTCACTTGTGGGGGAGCTCCAATGTTTAGGCACACAGGGGCTCTCCATATGCGGCATGGTGTCTGCTAACAATTTGTATGGAAAATTAGCTCCAATAGTTAGCGGACACCATGTCGCATATGGGGAGCTCCTATGTGCCTAAACATTGGAGCTCCCGCACAAGTCACCCCATTTTGGAAACTAGACGCCTCAAGGATTATATCTAGGAGTATAGTGAGCATTTTGAACCTACAGCTACTTCACAAAATTTGATAAAGTCATATTGAACATTTTCTTTTTTTCACACAATTTCTCACTTTTAGAGCATGTGCACAAGATACGGAGACACCGTGTCCTGGTTGTCTCCTCTCCTGCTTTTTTTTTAGTATTTCTTTATTACATTTTTTTAAAAAAAAACGACGTGGGGCTTCGCCATATTTTTGGTCCAGCCAGGTACAGCAGGCAGCTACGGGCTGCCACCAACCCCTTCTGCCTAGTTTTACCTGGCTGGAAACCAAAAATATAGGGAAGCCCTATTGTTTTTTTAATTATTTCTTGAAATAATTAAAAAAAAAATGGCGTGGGCTTCGCCACATTTTTGGGCCAGCCAGGTACAACTAGGCAGCTGGGGGCTGGAATCCTCAGCGTAGGGAGGCCCAAGCTTTCTGGGCCCCCCCCCGCTGCGAATTGCAGTCCGCAGCCGCCCCAGAAAATGGCGCATTCATAGAAGCGCCATTTTCTGGCGCTGTACCAGCTCTTCCAGCTGCCGTGTAGCGGTGGCAGACTGGGTAATAAGGGGTTAATGCCAGCTTTTTTTGCAGCTGGTACTAAGCCCGAGATTCTTAATGTCTGGCCAATATTAGACCGGGCCATTAAGAATCCCTAGTAAATTGTAAAGAAGACACAAGACAGAAAAAAATATTTTTATTAGAAAAAACACACAGACACTATTTAGACCCCATCTTTATTATTCTTTGGCATCCGACGTAGTCCAGTAGGAAGGTCCGACGTAGTCCAGCAGGAAGGTCCGACGTAGTCCAGTGGGAGGTCCCTCGATGATTTTCAGTCTTTTACAGCATATGGGGGCGTCCCCCATATGCTATAAAATCTGGCATTCTTCCAGGAGAATGACAGGTCATGACCTCAGTAGGATGATATCAGGTCAGGATCCTTGGTTCACAAAGCGTCAATTGTAATCCCATCATGGGATCACAATTGACCCTTTGTGAACCAAGGATCCTGACCTGACATGACCTCACTGAGATCATGAGCTGTCAGTCTATGCAGAGACTGCTCTGTCTGCTAACAGACTGACAGTTCATGACCTCAGTGAGGTCATGGCAGGTCAGGATCTTTGGTTCACACAGGGGTCAATTGTGATCCCATCATGAAATCACAATTGACCCTTTGTGAACCAAGGATCCTGACCTGACATGACCTCACTGAGATCATGAGCTGTCAGTCTATGCAGAGACTGCTCTGTCTGCTAACAGACTGACAGTTCATGACCTCAGTGAGGTCATGGCAGGTCAGGATCTTTGGTTCACACAGGGGTCAATTGTGATCCCATCATGAAATCACAATTGACCCTTTGTGAACCAAGGATCCTGACCTGACATGACCTCACTGTGATCATGAGCTGTCAGTCTAATGACAGACAGTGCAGTCTCTGCATAGACTGACAGCTCATGATTGCAGTGAGGTCATGTCAGGTCAGGATCCTTATTTCACAAAGGGTCAATTGTGATCCCATCATGAAATCACAATTGACCCTTTGTGAACAAAGGATCCTGACCTGACATGACCTCACTGTGATCATAAGCTGTCAGTCTATGCAGAGACTGCACTGTCTGTCATTAGACTGACAGCTCATGATCACAGTGAGGTCATGTCAGGTCAGGATCCTTGGTTCACAAAGGGTCAATTGTGATCCCATGATGGGATCAAAATTGACCCTTTGTGAACAAAGGATCCTGACCTAACATGACCTCATTGAGATCATGAGCTGTCAGTCTATGCAGAGACTGCACTGTCTGTCATTAGACTGACAGCTCATGATCACATTGAGGTCATGTCAGGTCATGATCCTTGGTTCACAAAGGGTCAATTGTGATCCCATGATGGGATCACAATTGACCCTTTGTGAACAAAGGATCCTGACCAGCCATGACCTCACTGAGGTCATGAACTGTCTATTAGCAGACAGAGCAGTCTCTGCTCTGTCTGCGCATGAAGCCGGCAGACAGCACAGGGAGCCAGGAGAAGAAGGAGCCGCTCCAGGGAGATGAAGACAGGTGAGATCGGGGGATGATCGGGGGGGGCTGTTGGAAGCAGGGGGCCAGGGTGCATTAGATCCCTCCCCGATGTGACATGTGTGACATGTCACATCGGGGAGGATTGTGCAGGAGGGGGCAGCCGGTTGTTCCTGAGCGCTGCGGCGCTGTTTTAGAGAGGGGGAGGAGGAGGAGGGAGGAACGAAGGAGCTGGGGAGCTGGGCAGGAGGAACGTGGGGGGAACCGGAGGGGGCTGTTGAGGCTGATGGGCACAGAATGAGGCTGATGGACACAGGAGGAGGCTGTTGGGCACCAGCACTGACATTTCCATGCGATCTGACATGTATGACATGTCAGATCGCATGGAGATGCAGCAGCGGTGGCGGGTTTTAGCGCCCGCCGCCGCCATTTTCAGACAGATCGGGGGAGGGGTGGGGGTGGGAGGAAGATCCCCGGTACCGGGGGTCTTAGGACACTTAGGGGTTAATGCTTCACTGTCATCCGACGTGTGTTTTCACGTCGGATGAAAGTGAAAGCATTTTTTACCGGCAGTCTCATTTTTTGTAATGTGATGACCGGTAAACGGTGCTTACCGGTCATCACATTACCGGTGATGGTAAAAAAGCCCCCGTTCCATAATCTTGGGGGTCTCAGCTACCCCCGGTAGCTGAAACCCCGGAGATTTTTGACCACTGGGGGGCGCTAGAGCACTTTCCCTGGCTGACATCTACAGACGTCAGCCAGGCATAAGTACCCATTTTTTCCGACGTCTCTGGGCGTTAGGCCGTCGTTATGGGGTTAAAAAGTTATTTCTAAAGTCTGTTTATGATATGTAAATAAACTCTTTGACTAGTTGACAGGGCGTTAGTTTCCTCAGTCTAAACAGCCCACTTAGCATGTTATCACACCCCAGTGGGAGTGACAACATAATTCACAAGAGTTGGCATCATTGCCAGCACTATACATATCTCACGCATGCGTACCGTTTTCTTCATTCACATCATTGAGCGTCTGAAGCTGAGTGTATGCGTCCCAGATTCAGAAAGGTGCACTGTACATGATTGGAAGTGCAAAAGGTGCTTGTGATGTCTTCTGCACCTCCGGTCATTCATAAATGGGTCGACTAGCCTTCCGAAACTAACACCCTATTGACAAATTTAAAGGTTTAATTTGCATTTTATAAATAGAGTTTAGGAATACTTTTTCTGAAGATCTGCTTATGTGTGCAATGTAATAAAGAGTCTGTTAGGCAGAAAATTTAGATATATAGTCAGAACTGCTTTTGGATTTGGGGGCACAAAGGACCTAACAGGTTCCCTTTAAAGGGATTGGACAACTTGTACAACGCGATAGGTTCCCTTTAAGATGGGATGTTCCTTTACGTTTATATGTGGTAAAATTATTGTGTTGCTTTTGGTATGGATTCTGTATTGAAAATTCAGCACCATTTATGGTACAATACATGTCGATAGAGTTTTCAAAAGGTCGTGGATCATTGTGGAATTAAGAACACTATATGGGGTTGTGCACACTGGAGCTAACGTGTAGAGGAGTGGATTTATTGCTCCTCTTCCTGATTTGCTGCTGGGAAGCCTTAGGTGCTGTCCATGCTATATTACACCTAGTTGTGTTAGTGGTTTGTACTCTAAAATGTTAATAGGCTCAGTCAGTGCTAAATCTTAATAGGCATTAATGAGGGACAGTACGCATTGTGTATGTTTAACCCTGTTGCAGGATTATTATTTGTAGCAAACGTATATATAAAAAATATTAAATAATACAACACAGTTTGGTACACTTTAAAGTGTGTAGTAGCTCTTTATGGGTTGGTGTGGTACTTCTTGGTTTTAGGTGTCGCCTGTAAAAATACTTAGAATTATCACTCTATCAGGGCTTTTGATATAAGGTGTATATAGCATATTGTCTCTTACCCACTATGGGACTGTAGTGCTTTCATAACTGTTGTTCTGGTATAGTCAGGGATGTAGTTACTCTTGTAGTTGTATATGTAATAGTTAATGGAATCCTTTTAATATTTGTTATTTTCCTCTATAAAACTTCTTGTTTTGTATTCCTTCTAGTTATCTGTGGTTCTGTCTTTAAGATCTTAAATCTTGTAGAGGATTTACATCAGCTATACGTCAACAGGTCTTTGTAAATGATCAAATTGGCATAGTTACCATTAGTACCCTTTCTTATAGGTGCCTTACTTATTCCTATTACCTGTCCTTTTGTTTCTGTTATTCCTGTTTTGTCCTGTGGAGGTGGTTCCTCCTTGATGTTAAGTCTGGCTTTCACTTTCACTACTGTCTCTATCAGTGCCTACAATTATTAAATACAATGAAATTTCCACAATAGTAGGACGTGCAATGGATAATAGGCTGTCACTGTCACGCTGAGTGTAGGGAGACACCCAGCGCTGGAAGACAACAGGGGTGGGAAAGGAGTCCCTGATGCTAAGGGCAAAAAGGGGGAATGGTGACCCTCTACCAAAACTAGCACTGACACCTGGCTCCCCTAACGTCCCTATACAGTTTCCGCAACTGTCGCCGCCAGGATACCTATTCCATGACTGTCCCTGGACTACTACTACACAGGGCTCAGAGCGGGTGAACACTAGTCAACCCGGCTAGCAACTAGAAAACACACAAGGGAAACATACAAAGTGGGGAAGAGATACACTTAGCTTTAGCAGATCCAAGCAGCAAACCATCAGGCTCCAAGAAACCCTGCTCCAAGAATCAATCAGGAACATCTGAGGCTATCACCAGCAGTGCATCCTGGGAGTCAAGGGAAATATATAGGCAGGTAAGGGATCAGCTTGGTCCTAGTGACCTCCAGCTTTACTAGAAGGGAAATGCCTCTTAAAGCGGCAGAGACATTTTTTCTTTAGGATGTGGACTGTTTGGCCAAACGCTGGGACCTTCTGCGAGTGACCTCTACAGTCTCCTCCGTGCCTCCTGACACACTCTTGACAGTCACTCTACCTTTCAAAGCTCCTTTCTGGTTCTCTCCTCCAGTCTCCCGCTGCTTAGTCTGTCTTAGTCGCAGCATCTCCTGTCAGGGAGAACACCTTGAACTGTGCGCACAGTAACTTGTCAGCGGTTAGCTGACTGTGACGTCGCTGTCTGCGTTGTGGTCATATGATGGGGGTGGGCGGGGTTAGTCTTGGAGCAGACCGGAGCCTCCGGGAATCTCAGTCAGTGTATGGTTAGTGGGTTTCCAATATGTTTCTAAGGCTAACAGCCTTCATCAGGGTACCCGCTAATCACCATGTCCTCCCTTTTATTCAGCACTCCTACTCCCCATTGGTCAGTTTTAGTGGGGGCATTTCTCTGTGTCTCTTCACTGTTATCCTGTGTATCCTATGTATATCATGTTAAATAAAGCTGTCTCTAAGTCTGTTGTTTCTTCCGGTTCAATCTCTCCTTTGTAAATATTACAATTTTTAGTTTTAATGGCATAAGGGACATTTAATGTTTAGGTATAGGGTTAACTCTTAGGTACATAACTAAACCGGTGTTTTTTGGGAGAGTGCACTCTTTCTGTATAGTAGTGAGAGTTTGGTTTCTTTATATACTTTCAAGTGCTTCTGAATTATCTTGCCCTTGGTGGTGTTGTTATTAAAGGTACTAACCTCTATTCAGAATTGCTATACTTTGTAGGATATCCCTCACGTGTATGCGTGCATTTACAGATGGAACTTCTATATCTCTCATATTTTACACTTGGAGGTACCGGGGTAAATGGAGTGGCTTCTCTTGGTTTTCATCTCTCATTCACATTAGGGTCAGCCATATACGGTATTAAGTATATTGTAATTAGTGTTAGAGTGACACTGCTTGAACAGTTTGTTACCTAAATATGTTCACAAATATAGAAATGCTAACTAAAAAATACATTTAATTAAAATATGAAAATAAATGTAATAAAAAATATAAAAGTATAAAAATATAAAAATCTATTAAAAATAGAAAGTAGGATAAGCCTCCAACCTGTAAATCGCTGTAAGGTACCCATGGTTTATAGGATGTGTCTAGGTCTCAGGCGTTTAATGTGTGAAAAAGTATATTTAATAAGGAATCTATAAAATCAATAAAAATTTATTAAAATCTAATATGTATTAAGTCTGGTTAAAATCAATACGGGTTGAGGTATATATGTCTTTTGTTATGTTTTATTTTGCTTAGCTGGTGGATATTAATTCTCTATTTTATGGGGTCATTAGTTCCCATGTTATATCTTGTTGTAATAGGGGGGTTTCTTTCTAATTGTGTCCCATCTTATCCTCCGGTTGTTAGAAGCCAAACAATTCTAATTCCTGATTTAAACCAGCTGGGGCCTGATATATCTACTTACTCTCAAATCTTGACATCATTGCAATAAAATCCTCGTGGGTCTTTTTTCACTTTTAGTATAGGAAATCAATTGCATGTTCTTGCATTTAGCCCCATGATAATCTTTAAAATGCTTAGATAAGGGGTGGTCTAAGAATCCCATCTTGATGTTACGGACATGTTCCCCATCCTAACAGATAATGCACGCTTTGTTCGTCCTATATACATCTTTCCACATAGATATATAATAGCGTATATTACACTTTTAGTGTAGCACGTTAGTTGTTCCCTGATTTCAAATGTGTTGGTATCATACAAATCTCTAAATTGGTTCCTTAATCTTGTTGATGCGTCTATTGCTTGGCAGCTGGTGCAGTGCCTACAGTATCTGAACTCTTTATGCAGGTCTTCTCTACTATTGTTGTTTATTGCCATATGGGGTTTTCAAAAGGTCGTGCACCATTGTGGAATTAAGAACAAGCTGCAATTTTCCACTTTCCTCTGTGCACATTACTAATTTTGTGGCAATGTGGATTTTCAGTGCGGATTAACCCTTTGCAGGACAGTGGATGAAATTGATTTCAAATAACCATTATTATTACCCATTTAAGGGTATGTGCCCACAGGCAGGTTTTGCTGCGTTTGAGATCAGGTATTGCCTTGGTTTTATTTAAATCTATGCTACTCTAATCCTGATGGCCACTTTACACGCGCTAACGTCGGTCCGATATTGGATCCGACGGTGCGGGAGCGCGCTTTTTCTGCCCAGATTTCCTAGATCGCATCGGAGATTTACACAGCGCGATATCGACATACAGCGTCTCTACGATGTCTACGCCCCCCTTGTACGGTTGACCCAGGAACGACCATTTAACATGGGACAGGATAGGGGAAGTTGTACTGCACATCGTAGTTGGGCGTTTACACAGCCCGATCCTGCTCCAACCTCCATCCAATATCGGGCCGTTGGAGAGCAGGCTCATTCGATCCCCGATATCGTTTTGGCATCGTTCGTGCATCATATTGGACGTTTAAACCATACATCGCACGAACGATATCGGGGCCAACACACGAACCACGTGCCTTTTGGTCGGAGTTGGACGCCGATATCGCGACGTGTAAATCCACCATGAATTTTTGGTTTCCATCAAAACCTATGTGATCAGGGAAAGCTTTCGCACACACTTTTTTTTTTCTCTACAGAAAATGGAAATACCACAGGTGTTTCCACTTTAGCAGAAGTGCAGCAAAGAATTGACATGCTCATTCTTTCTAAAACACAGCAAAACCTGAGGTGTCTCCACTTTCTTCACCAAACAAAAACCAATGTGTTGGGACAGCTAATCTTAGAATCACATAGGTTTTGCTGGAAAACAAAAACGCAGCAAATCCTGTGGTGTTTACACTGTCTCCAGAGAACAAAAACCAATGTGTGTGAAAGCTTTTCCCTAATAACATAGGTTTTGCTGGAAACTAAAAACTCAGGGTTAGTTTAGCATAGATTTACATAAAACCAAGGCAAAACCTGATCTCAAACGCAGCAAAACCTGCCTGTGGGCACATACCCTTACCTTTACTATACACTCTGGATAGTGATTTGATCTTAGTCACCAATGACTATCTTCACTATATTTTGAGTATTGCGCACAAAATTAAATCTTCATTTCATGCAACTTTTAATGTCTTTGCATGTTCTGGAAATAGTGGGTTTGTTGAATACATTATTAGAACTGAATGGGTTTCTCATGTAGTCGTGGTGCAGCAATCAGCCTACACATTAAAGGGGTCTTTTCCTATTATAAAATTGTGTTCCTCTGGCTGAATACTATGCAATTAAATTGATGCTTTAATTCAGTCCTTGAGCTTTTTGTACACAGTGCGTCCATTGACTATGCTTTATACGATGTGCCTGTGTATACAAATACAGCTGCAAATTACATAGTGCTGATATTAGTGTTTATCTGCAGTCTGTTTCCAACCGGTGTTCCAGACGAAAGCTTTCCTTTTTTTATGGTTCACAGGAATTGAAGCAATGTGTAAGGAAAAATGAAAACGTTACCTTTAGCCCCAAATTTACAAGGATAACAGGAGAAAATGTACAATACAATTTGTTGTACAATTTCTCCTAAGCGCACTGATTCCCAGTATGTGGTAGACAAGTACTGTTTGAGCACATGGCAAGGTTTGGCATGGAAAGAGCACTATTTGACTTTAACCCCTTCCCAACCTTTGACGTTGTGCAATGTCATGAAAGTCGGTTCCTTCCCGACTCATGACTTGTACAACATCATGGCCGTTACTGCGGCGCCATTGCCGTGGCAACCGCCATCGGCCCCGCTGCGCTGTGATTCCTATCACGGATCACCGTGGCTTGAGGTCGGGGAGGTGTATTCCCCACCCCTTCCCCAGGATCACTGTGATTGACTGGTGAAACAGTCAATCACAGTGATCCTGTCTCCACCTATAGAAGGGGCAGTCAGAGCCCCTTCTATAGGCTGGAGCGCTGGAGGGGGCGGGGATCGCCCCCTCCAGCGTTGATGGGGAGTGATCTGATCACTCCCCATTAGCTTCACCAACATGGCGGCGGAGCAGGCACTTTTGCCGGCCGCCCGCTTCTTCCCGCCACTGCAGCCTGGATGAACCAGGTGAGCCGCTGCTTCTCTGCAGCCCAATTCCCCTGCATGGGGGGGGATCAGGCTACAAAATTGCGCCTCTCCATGCTGAGGATTCCAGCCCGCAGCAGACTTTTTGTACCTGGCCGGACCAAAAATATGGCGGAGCCCCATGCCATTTTTTTTCTAGAATTAGTTCTAGAAATAAAAAAAATGGGCTTCGCTGTATTTTTAGTTGCCAGCCAGGTACAATGAGGCAGCTGGGGGTTGGTGCCAGTCAGTAGCTGCCAAGCTGTACCTGGCTGGACCAAAAATATGACAAAGCCCCATGTCATTTTTTTTTTAAATTACTTCTGCAAATAAAATTACATGGAGCTTTGCTGTATTTTTGGTTGCCAGCCAGGTAAAACTTGGCAGCTGGGGGGCTGGAATTCTCAGCGTGGAGAGACCCAAACATTGTGGGCCCCCCACACTGCAAATTGCAACCCACAGCCACCCCAGAAAATAGCGCATTCATTAGAGGCGCCATTTTCTGGTGCTGTACCCCAACTCTTCCAGTTGCCCTTGTGCTGGTGGCACACAGGAGCTCTCCATATGCGACATGGTTGTCCACTAACAAGTTGAATGGAAAATCAGCTCAAATTGTTAGCGGACACCATGTTGCGATTGGAGAGCCCCTGTGTGCCTAAACATTAGCGCTCCCCCACAAGTGATCCCATTTTGGAAACTAAACCCCCCAGGAAACTTATCTAGATGGGTAGTGAGCACTTTGAACCCCCAGGTGCTTCACAAATTAATCCGTAAAAATTAAAAACGAAAAAGTTTGTGGAAAAAAAAAGTACTTTTCATTTTTATGGATTAATTTGTGAAGTACCTGGGGGTTCAAAGTGCTCACCACCCATCTAGATATGTTCCTTGGGGGGTCTAGTTTCCAAAATGGGATCACTTGTGGGGGAGCTCCAATGTTTAGGCACACAGGAACTCTCCAAACGCGACATGGTGTCCCCTAACAATTTGATTGGAAAATTAGCTCAAATTGTTAGCGGACACCATGTCGCGTTTGGAGAGCCCCTGTGTGCCTAAATATTGGTGGTCCCCAACAAGTGACACCATTTTGGAAATTAGACCCCCCCAGGGAACTTATGTAGATGGGTGTTGAGGACTTTGAACTCCCAGATGTTTCACAAATTGATCTGTAAAATTGAAAAAGTATTTTTTTTTCACAAAAAATTTCTTTTAGCCTACATTTTTTCATTTTCACATGGGCAACAGGATAAAATGCATCCCCATATTTGTTAGGCAATTTCTCCTGAGTACATCGATATTTCATATGTGGTCATAAACCACTGTTTGAGCGCACAGCAGGGTTCAGAAGGGAAGGAGCGCCATTTCACTTTTTGAATGGAAAATTAGCTCCAAAAGTCACATTACGCTCCTACCTTCTGAGCCCTGCCGTGCGCCCAAACAGTGGTTTATGACCACATATGAGGTATCGGTGTACTCAGGAGAAATTGCCCAACAAATTTTAGGATGCATTTTATCCTGTTGCCCATGTGAAAATGAAAGAATTGAGGCTAAAAGAACATTTTTGTTAGAAAAATTTAAATGTTAATTTTTTCCTTCCACGTTGCTTTAGTTCCTGTGAAGCACCTGAAGGGTTAATAATCTTCTTGAATGTAGTTTTGAGTAGCTTGAGGGGTGCAGTTTTTGGAATGGTGTCACTTTTGGGCGTTTTCTATCATGTACACCCCTCAAAGGGACTTCAAATGTGAGGTGGTCACAAAAAAAATGGTTTTGTAAATGTTGCTGGAAAAATGAGAAATTGCTGATGAACTTTGAACCCTTATAACTTCGTACCCAAAAAAAAAAATTGTTTTCCAAAATTGTGCTGATGTAAAGTAGACATGTGGGAAATGTTATTTATTAACTATTTTGTGTCACATAACTCTCTGGTTTAGCAGAATAAAAATTCAAAATTGTGAAATTTTCCACATTCGTTCCAAATCTTTGATTTTTTCACAAATATACTCAAAAATTATTGACCTAAATTTAATACTAACATGAAGCTCAATATGTCACAAAAAAACAATCTCAGAATAGCTAGGATCCGTTGAAGCGTTCCAGAGTTATTACATCATAAAGGTACACTGGTCATAATTGCCAAAAATGCTAAGTTCTTTAGGGTCAAAATAGGCTTGGTCATGAAGGGGTTAAGAGAGCAATATTGGCTATAATAGATAGTGGACACCATGTCATATTTGGAGAGCTCCTTAGGTGCTTAAGGGGCCTTTCACACTTGCGTTTTTTTCCTGATCTTTCAGATCAGGAAAAAACCTGATTCTTAGGGCTCGGACACACAACAGTGATTACTCGCACAGTAAACGAGTCCAATGCAAATCAATATCAATCCTAGTTTTGTCAGAAACGCTGACAAAACTAGGATTGCCATTCACTTGCATTAGACTCGGCTACTGTGCCAGTGATAGCAGGGAAACTCGCAAAGTAACTGCTGTTACTTTGCGAGCCGAGTCCAGCTGTCTTCTCTGTACAGGCTGCTGCAGCTCCAGGGTCCTAGAGCCCGCCTGCTCACAGAGAGGATGTAGCAGAGCTGCGATTGTTCTCAGTCTGCTCATTCCCTGTGCATAGACATCTATATCTATGCACAGGGGATGTAGCAGAGAGGACATCGCGTTTTGGACTACGTCGGACGGAAGAGGATTTTTTTAATTAAAGATGGAGTCCCTAATGGCTTTTTTTTTTATTTCTAATAAAAATTTTTCTCTGTGTTGTGTTTTTTTAACCCTTTATTGGAGATTCTTAGTGGCCGGGTCAAACGTGGCCTGACATTAAAAATCTCGGGCTTAATACCAGCTTGTATAACAAAGCTGGTATTAACCTCTTTATTACCCAGCGTGCCACCGCCACCAGGGCCGCTGGAAGAGCGGGGTTCAGCGCTAGAGGATGGCGCTTCAATGAACGCGCCATCTTCTGGGGCGGCTGCGGGCTGCAATTTGCAGCGGGGGGTGCCCAGAAAGCTTGGGCATCCCTGCGCTGCGGATTCCAGCCCCCAGCTGCTTAGCTGTACCTGGCTAGACATAGAAATTGTGCGGAGCCCCACGCATTTTTTTTTTAATTATTTCATGAAATTCATGAAATAATTAAAAAAAAGGGCTCCCCTATATTCTTGTGTCCGGCCAGGTACAAATAGGCACCTGGGGGTTGGGGGCAGCCCGTCGCTGCCTGCTGGATCCGGCTGGTTCCAGAAATACGGCGAAGCCCACGTGAAATTTTTTTCTGAAAAATCCATAAAACAATGTAAATAAAGGGACTGCATCTTTATTAACCCCTGGACCATGGGCGAGGGGTTAATAAAGATGCAGTCCCTTTTTTAGGATTGTTTTATTGATTTTTCAGAAAAAAAATTACATGGTCTTCGCCGTATTTCTGGAACCAGCCGGATCCAGCAGGCAGCGACGGGCTGCCCCCAACCCCCAGGTGCCTATTTGTACCGGGCCAGACACAAGAATATAGGGGAGCCCTTTTTTTTTATTATTTCATGAATTTCATGAAATAATTAAAAAAAAATGCGTGGGGCTCCGCGCAATTTCTATGTCTAGCCAGGTACAGCTAAGCAGCTGGGGGCTGGAATCCGCAGCGCAGGGATGCCCAAGCTTTCTGGGCACCCCCCGCTGCAAATTGCAGCCCGCAGCCGCCCCAGAAGATGGCGCGTTCATTGAAGCGCCATCCTCTGGCGCTGAACCCCGCTCTTCCAGCGGCCCTGGTGGCGGTGGCACGCTGGGTAATAAAGAGGTTAGGGCCAGCTTTGTATTATCAGCTGGCCCTAAGCCCGAAATTTATGGCAGTCACGCCAATATTAGACATGACCGCCATGAATTTCTATTAAATTGTTTTAAAAAAACACAACACAGAGAAATTTTTTTATTAGAAATTTAAAAAAAAGCCATTACGGACTCCATCTTTAATTAAAAAAATCCTCTTCCATCCGACGCAGTCCAAAACGCGATGTCCTCTCTGCTACATCCCCTGTGCATAGATATAGATATCTACGCACAGATATAGATGTCTATGCACAGGGAATGAGCAGACTGAGAACAATCTCAGCTCTGCTACATCAGGCAGCAGGCGGGCTCTAGGACCCTGGAGCTGCGGCAGCCAGCACACAGAGCAGACAGGACTCTTATCTGTGCGAGTTTCCTAGTGCTTACTTGCAAAGTAAACGAGTCCAATGCAAATCAATGGCAAAACTAGGATTGCTTCAGGCTGAAGCTTCCGAGACACATCTGTGATTTGTAAATCGCACACTACTCGCTATTACTCGCTTCACCATTCATTAACATTGGACTCGCTAGACTCGCAACGAGTAGCGAGTCCCGGGCTCGGACTCGCTAGAGTCAAGCGATTCCGAGTAATTTAGGATTCGCCCATCACTATTATACAGTAAATAGCTGCTGAGGAAAAAAACGGATTGCACTCGGAAAGCATTCTCAAGCCACACTGACCAAAAGTCAGATGACACTTGTCAGACTCTCAGATCCGAGAATCGGAGCATTTTTAAACTCGAATGTGTGTCCATACCCTTACAGGATTCATTTTTTTTGCCCATTCAGTTTAATGATTTCAGGAAAGTCCTGAAGCAACAAGATTCTACCTGAAATTATTGAAGTGAATGAGCAAAAAATGAATCCTGTAAGAATCAGATTTTTCCTGATCTTCCAGATCAGGAATAAAACGCAAGTGTGAAAGGCCCCTAAATCGTGGAAATGCCCACCAGTCCACATTTTGGAAACTAGAACCCTCAAGGCATTTATCTAGTGGTGTGGTGAGCACCTTTTTACCCATGGGTATTCCACCAAATTTTATGATGTTGAGCCGTGAAATAAAAATAATATTTTTTTACTGCAAAAATGTTGCTTTAATCCCAGTTGTTTTAATTTTCACAAGGATAACAGGAAAACATGAACCAGTTTGTCAGTTTGGCTGAAATCATTAGCGGATGCCATGTCATTTTTTGAGAGCCCCTAATGTGCCTAAACAGTGCAAACCCTCCATAGAGGACCCCATTTGGAAACTAGAGCTTTTAAGGAATTTATCTAGTGGTATAGTGAGCACCTTGAACCACGAATTTTATAACACTGAACCGTGTGACAATGAAAAAAAATTACTTTTTACAACAAAAATGTTGGTTTAACACCCAAATTTTTAATTTTCACAAGGGTAACAGGAAAAAGTGAACCAAATCTCTTGTTGTGCAATTTCTTTTGAGTACACTGATACCACAAATGTAATGGAACACTACTGTTTGGGCTCACAGAAGGAACACCATATTGGCTGAAATAGATTGCGGCTGTTACTTGTTACATTTGAAGATCCCCTAGCATGCTAAAACTGTAGAAATTCCCCAGGTGAACCCATTCTGCAAACTACAGAAGGAATTTATCTTAAACCCTGTATGCCCATGGATTTCCACACAACAAGCAAACTGGATGCTGCAAGCAGCATCAGTTTTCGTTCATTTCATGGATCTGTAAGATCCATAATGACACACCCCCTAGGGAACATGTCATTAACAACTGTGACCCGTGCATGTCCTGCACATGCGCAGTTCATGCAAAATACCCCGGAAGTACAGATCCGCCGGGACCTGTACTGTCTGTGGCTTTCAATGCCCATAGGCATCCTGGTGTCACCATTTTGCCTTAAATCCATGTGGATCCACAGCATCACCTTACTTCTCGTGGAGAAAACTGTTTTGCCGCAGATCCACAAGGATCTGCAGCAAAACGTTGACACCAGGATGCCCACAGAAGTGTTTTTCATCCCCATTGAAAGACAATGGGGTCGAAAACTGATCCATGGGCAACCTGTTTGTCAGGGATGCACACTAATGCAGTGTAAAAGCAGCCTTACACAATTTCTCCTGATTTCACCAATGCCACATATGTGGTCAAAACAACTTTTGAGGCACAGTACAAAGCTCAGAGTGGAATGACCTCCATATTGGAGTTTAAATTTAGTTGGAATGGTTTTGGGGTGCCATGTCACATATTGGCAGAGCCCCTGACATGCAAGAAAAGCAGATCCCTCATAAGTGACCCATTTTACAAAGTACACCCCTCAATGAATCCATCTAGAGGTGCAGTGAACATATTGACACCACAGGTGTGTGACAAAATGTTATACTATTGGGTGGTGAAGAAAAAATAATTACAGTTTTATTACTAAAATGTTGTTTTAACCACAGATTTCTAATTTTCACATTGGGGATTGATAAAAAGGCACCATAATGTCTTACACAATTGCTCCTGAACATGGTAATACCCAACATGTTATTGTAGCGTACTGTTTAGCCACACAGCAGGTTTTGGGAGGAATGGAGCACATTTGACTTTTGGAGCACTAATTTTCCTAGAATACCTTGTAGACTCCATTTGCAGAGTGCTAGAACAGCTGAAACTCCCTCAAGTAAGCACATTTTGAAAATTACACCCGTTTGAGAATTCATCTTTAACACCCCTTTGAGACTTCATCTACGGGTGTAGTGAATATTTTGTCTCTGGAATACACCCATATTCTGTCACTGATGTACATATATGAGATGTATCTGAGGTATGTAAGCATGGATCTCTGTATAAACAGTGGTAGAGAAGGTTACTCACTATCCTCTTCCCCCATGTTTGACCAGCTGCACATGTTGAATCCAGGAAGGATGATGCAGTGGTTGAGCATTAATTAATTTATTGACAACTAGATGGCGGCCCGATTCTAAAGAATCGGGTACTCTAGAATCCATATATAGTTTATTTACTAATAGTTAGGGGAGTGTGGTGAAATTAATTGTGTGTATACAGGTGGCTCAGTGGGTAGCAGAGTATACGGTGGCTCAGTGGTTAGCACTGCGTGGTGGCTCAGTGGTTAGTACTGCGCGGTGGCTCAGTGGTTAGCACTGCGCGGTGGCTCAGTGGTTAGCACTGCGCGGTGGCTCAGGGATGGTCAGTGGTAGCACTGCGCGGTGGCTGAGTGGTTAGCACTGCGCGGTGGCTCAGTAGTTAGCACTGCACGGTGGCTCAGTGGTTAGCACTGCGCGGTGGCTCAGTGGTTAGCACTGCGCGGTGGCTCAGTGGTTAGCACTGCGCGGTGGCTCAGTGGTTAGCACTGCGCGGTGGCTCAGTGGTTAGCACTGCGCGGTGGCTCAGTGGTTAGCACTGGGCGATGGCTCAGTGGTTAGCACTGCACGGTGGCTCAGTGGTTAGCAGTGAGTGCGGTGGCTCAGTGGTCATCGCAACGCTGTGGGCAGAGTGGTCAGTGCAGCGCCGTGGGCAGAGTGGTCAGCGCAGCGCCGTGGGCAGAGTGGTCAGCGCAGCGCTGTGGGCAGAGTGGTCAGCGCAGCGCCATGGGCAAAGTGGTCAGTACACACATACACACACACACACACACATACACACACTCCGCTCTACTTACCACCGACCCTGCGTCTTCCCCGCCGCCTGGATCGTGAGTCGACATGTCGCCGCCCCCGGACGACTGGATCCAATATGTCGTCCAGGTAGTTTGGCGAGACATCTTGGACGCTATATTGGATCGAGTAGTTCGGGGGCGGCGACATGTCGACTGAGGATCCAGGCAGCGGACGCAGGGCCGGTGGTAAGTATAGCGGAGTGTGTGTGTGTGTATGTGTGTGTACAAAGTGAGGGAAGTGCGGACAAAGTGACGGAAGTGCCTACATCCACACATATATACACAT
The DNA here is from genome assembly GCA_033576535.1 of Allobates femoralis. Classification (NCBI taxonomy): domain Eukaryota; kingdom Metazoa; phylum Chordata; class Amphibia; order Anura; family Aromobatidae; genus Allobates; species Allobates femoralis. The sequence goes on along the minus strand of JARQOC010000003.1, from coordinate 399,134,772 downwards.
ACTGTACATTACATATGGAGGAGTGAGGAGAACGGAAACTGAGGGGTGAGGAGGGGTGAGGAGAGCGGAGGCTGGAGGGGTGAGGAGAGCGGAGGCTGGAGGGGTGAGGAGGGGTGAGGAGAGGGAGCTGGAGGGGTGAGGAGGGCAGAGGACAGGGAGGCTGGAGGGGTGAGGAGGGAAGAGGACAGGGGAGGCTGGAGGGCAGAGGACAGGGGAGGCTGGAGGGCAGAGGACAGGGGAGGCTGGAGGACAGGGGCTGGAGGGCAGAGGCTGCAGGGCAGAGGCTGGAGGGGAGAGGCTGGAGGGCAGAGGCTGCAGGCAGAGGTTGGGCAGAGTCTGGAAGGGAGAGGCTGGAGGGCAGAGGAGCAGGCGCGAGGTACTTTGCGCCGGCGGATCGAGCCGGGGATCTCCGTGTCGGGCATATCCGTAAGTCAGCTCCAGGGAGCCGCGAGCCAGCCAGGATTTGCCCGGTACCCCCGCCGCAATTCTGATTGGTGGCTCGCTTGCGAGCGACCAATCATATTCAAGCCGCGGCACAGCGCCATGTTAAAAAATGTAAGAAGTAAAAAAAAAAAATTGTAAAGATGGTGCCGTGTTTCGCGGCGCTCTTCTCATTGGTTGGCGGCAGGCGCGAGCGACCAATCTGAAAACTGCCGCGAAACACCGCGCCATATTTGAAATACAGCGGGAACTTTGGATTTCAAATATGGCGCTGTGCCCCGCCCCACTCTTCTCATTGGTCGCTCGCGCCTGACGGCGACCAATGAGAAGAGCGCCAGGATACACGCCGCCATCTTTAAATTTTTTTTTTTTTTTACTTCTTAGATTTTTAAACATGGTGCTGTGCCACGGCTTGAATCTGATTGGTCGCTCGCTTGCGGCGGCGGTACCGGGCAAATCCCGGCTGGCTCGCGGCTCCCCGGAGTTAAGCCGCAGATATGCCCGGCACGGAGATCCCCGGCTCTCTCCGCCGGCGCGAGGTAGCCGGGAGGCGAGGTCGGCTCCCGGCTACCTCGCGCCCGCTCCGCCGGTCGGTGCGCCGGAGTGAACGGAGATCCCCGGCTCGCTCTATGGCGCGAACTGCAAATACACTTTAAGTGATTTCAAAGATGGCGCCATAGAGCGCGGCGCTATTCTGATTGGTCGCCGCATTCAGCGTGGCGACCAATCAGAATAGCCCCCGCTCTACGGCGCCATCTTTGAAATACACTTACTACAGTGTATTTGAAATATCGCGCATAGAGCGCTCCGCTATCTTGATTGGTCGCCGCATTTAGCGTGGCGACACAATCAGAATAGCGCCGTGCTTTATGGCGCCATACTTCAAATACACTGAGTACAGTGTATTTTAAAAGATGGCGCATAGACCGCGGCGCTATTCTGATTGGTTGCCACGCTGAATGTGCGACCAATCAGAATAGCGCCGCCAGCTATGGCGCCATCTTGAAATACACTGTACTCAGTGTATTTGAAGTATGGCGCCATAAAGCACGGCGCTATTCTGATTGGTCGCCACGCTCAATGCGGCGACCAATCAGAATAGCGCCGCGCTCTATGCCGCCATCTTTGAAATACACTTACTAAAGTGTATTTGCAGTATCGCGCAAAGATGGCGGCACAGAGCTGAGTACAGTGTATTTCAAAGATGGCGCCTTAGCTGGCGGCGCTATTCTGATTGGTTGCCGCCAGCCGCGAGCGACCAATCAGAATAGCGGGGCAAGCATGGAGCGGGCACTAGGTAGCCGGAGCCGACCTCGCCTCCCAGCTACTCGCGCCGGCGGAGCGGGCTCGAGGTAGCCGAGCTCGGCTCCCGGCTACCTCGCGCCGGGGATCTCCGTGCGGGCATATCCGCGGCTCAGCTCCGGGACCGCGAGCCAGGTGGGATTTGCCCGTACACGCCGCCAATCAGATTCAAGCCGCGGCACGGCGCCATGTTTCAAAATCTAAGAAGTAAAAAAAAAATGTAAAAGATGGCGGCGTATTTGGCGGCGCTCTTCTCATTGGTCGCCGCTAGGAGCGAGTGACCAATGACAAGTGTGGGGCGGGGCACGGCGCCATATTTGAAATCCAGCGGGAACTTTGGATGTCAAATATGGCGCCGTGCCCCGCCCCACTCTTCTCATTGGTCGCTCGCGCCTGACGGCGACCAATGTGAAGAGCGCCGGGAAACACGCCGCCATCTTTAAAAAAAATGTTTTCACTTCTTAGATATTTAAATATGGCGCTGTGCCGCGGCTTTGAAATACACTTACTAAAGTGTATTTGCAGTATCGCGCCATAGAGCGAGCCGGGGATCTCTGTGCACTCCGGGCACCGACCGGCGGAGCGGGCGCGAGGTAGCCGGGAGCCGACCTCGTTTCTCGGCTACCTCGCGCCGGCGGAGCGAGCCGGGGATCTCCGTGCCGGGCATATCCGCGGCTTAGCTTGCGAGCGACCAATCAGAATTGCAGCGGCGGTACCAGGCAAATCCCGGCTGGCTCGCAGCTCCCCGGAGCTGAGCCGTGGATATGCCCGGCACGGAGATCCCCGGCTCGCTCCGCCGGCGCGAGTAGCCGGGAGGCGAGGTCGGCTCCCGGCTACCTCGCGGCCGCTCCGGAGATAAATGTCCGCCGGAGGTCGGCCCTAAGCGCCGCGGACCTTCCTGAGGTCCGCTCCGCTTAGGGCTCGCATTCTTGGTCCACCCTGAGCGGGTGTATGTGACGCTGGTGACGTCACTTATCTCCAGACATTTACCTACCTGGACAAAGCCACGGAAGTTGGCTTTTGTCCGGAAGTAGAACTCTAGGCAATTATATAATAGATACTTGATAGGATGAGGTTGAGACAGCAGGGAGATGATGGGATGGATAAAAGATGCAAGATGGAGATAGAGGCTAGAGTCCTGATGTGCTTGCTTCCCAGATAGCACTGATACATAAGAGAAGATGCGATGGAGAACCAAGATTAGGCAAAGGACGATTATTGACGGAGTACTATGATCTGCGTTTTTCATTGGACTGTAGCTAATACAACGCAGGAAAATAATTAAGGCTACGTGCACACATTGAGTATTTGATGAGTTTTTTACCTCAGGATTTGTAGCCATAACCAGGAGTGATGATTAAACACAGAAGTGGTGCAGGTGTTTCTATTAGACTTTTCCTCAGATCGCTCCACTCCTGGTTTTCTCTACAAATCCTGAGGTAAAAAACTCAGCAAATACTGAACGTGTGCACGTGGCCTAACAAGTCAATTTGCACCAAAAACAGGATCCGACAGTTCTTGACACTTGCAAAACCAATGTGTGGCACAGCGTTTCTGTGAAAACATTGGTTTTGCTGGGAATGAAAACCCCAGGAACAAATTAGCATAAATTACCATAAAACCAATGGTAACTGCATGCAGAAACCGCAGCAAAAACTCCTGTGGGCACATACCCTAGAGAGAGGTATTATTTGAAAATCACAATTCAATGCAGCGAAAGACAAATTATAACAATGGCTAGTAAGTGGCAGCAAAGTACAACAAGGACAATAGAAATTATAACACAGACGATTAATGAACCAAACATCATATTAAATATGTCATTTTCTGAAGAGAATGGCTGGACATGAATGCTATTTTGTGGCAATTTGGGTACAGAACATCTATTATATAATCACTGAATGGGTTTTTTGCCCCTTTTGAGACGCGTCTCTACCTGCAGTCAGCGTGGTCATTTCAATGGTCACGAAGATTGGCCGCCAGCGGCCATTGCTAGCACTTAAGGACTCGTATGCCCAGGCAGCGGGCATGGCGAGTCGCCTTAGCAGCGGAAGCAGGCCGCGAAGCGGCCATTGCGAGATCAGAGACTCGTCTTGTAGAATGGCATTGTGCATCGGGCACCCATCTAGTTTTAAATAAGCGGACATTTATCATGTGCTCTGTGCTGAGCACTTACTTCAGGGTTTCTATCTACATCTCCCTATCCAATCACTATAATGAGGCAGCAGAATTACTCCAAACTTCATTTCACTATTGTTCAGTGGTGTCTGTCTTTTCAATGGTGCACACCGATCACAGACCAGAATTAGGAATTTTGTCTAAATCACATTGTACAGAGATTTATAAGTACCCCCTGATGTAAAGAATCCGTGTAGAGCATTAAATAAATGTGAGCTGAGCCTTAAAACAGTCTTTGGGAAGCAGAGTAAACTAATCAGCAGCAGTTAGGCTAGGGTCACATTAGTGCCATGGATGTGCTAAAAGCATGCGTTTTTCATTGTGAAATTTACGCATCCGTGGGCTCCAATGCAATAAACGCATTGTAAATGTGCAATGTGTTTGACACTATGCGTTTTTGCCAAAGCATCCAAAAACACGGTAAGCAGCGTTTTTAGGTAGCTTTTGGAAAAACGCATTGGTGTCTATGGGAAACACATGCGTTAATGCTAGGGTTAAAATGACATAAAATAACAGAAAAATACTGCAACCATTAACACTGGCCACAAAGAAAACGGCCTCCCAAGTGTGACCCTAGCCTTAAGGAATTGTCTTTATTACTATTTTTTACATCACTCACCTTGCGTTATAAATGATTAGGTGGATTTATTCCTCAGGTTGATTTCGGCAATACCAGATTTATATAGTTTTTTTTAGATTTAGCTGCTATCACACTAAACATTGCTTTTTACAAAATAAGGATTTCTGCATCACTGAAGTTTTGAAGGCTATAGTTTTTCTTATTCTGCCGATAGTCATGTGAGAACTTGTTTTTTTGTGGGATATTTTCGAATTTTTATTGGCACCATTTGGGGTCACATAATCGATTTGGATGGCTTTCTAGTCTACTTTTTGTGAGGCAGCATCAATAAGAAGCAGTCATTTAGAATTTGTTTTTCTTTTCACGCCATTCATCATGTCATAAACATAAGACAGCTTTATTCTGTTATATTTTTTGTGTTTAGCCGCTTTTACACCATTAAAACCAATTTTACCAAAATAAAATTGCTTTTGCATTGAGACCTATACATTTTTTTAATGTTTTTGGTGACGGAGCTGTTTTGTGGCTTGTTTTTTATGGGACAAGATGGCGTTTTGAGAGATGCCATTTTGCCATTTTTACTAATACACAACTTTTTACTCATGTTTTATTTCACTTTTTTTGTCAACTGTATGACATAGTTAATAGTTTCATAGTTTTTAAGGTGGAAGGTAGACTTGAGTCCTCCTAGTTCAACCTACAGTCTAACATGATAATTCAGAGGAAGGCAAAAACATATTGCATACGCTAAGCTCCATATTAAAGGAAAAATGCCACGGCAATTTAAACTAGTTCCCTCTATCAACACCCAATCACAGAATCTAGCGCATATAACCGGTAACATATTTCTCAAGACATGTATTCAGGCCTTCTTCAATTTTAGAAGTGAATAAACCATTACAACCTCATGTGGCAGAGTCTCCTTCAGTGGCCTAGGTGTAAAGAGATCATTAGAAAGTTCTCTGTACTGTCCCCTCATATATTTATACATTATTATATGATCACCCATAAGCCTTCGTTTTTCCAAACTGAATAACCCCAAGTTTAAAGGGATCCTGTCGCCTCCAGAACGCCTCCTAAGCTACAAAATCATGTCCCTGCAGCCATCCTATCACTAATCTCACACTCCTTTTGTCTCCTAAAAGCATCCTGTGAAAGTGCATAAAAACGTTTTATAACTTACTCATTAGGTATTATAATTAGCAGGGGCTATATTCTTTAGTCCTTAGGGCGAGTATGTTCTTTGCCCTTTCATCAGTAGATCATGCCTTAATGGGCGTGATCTACTATTCATTTTCTAGGCAGGCCCTCCCTTGTTTACAGGATGCTGGGCAGTCATGAAATGACGCGATTCGCGTAATTTCCGGAGTGGGTGACGTAAGTACAACTGCGCTGCTCTGTAGGCTTCAAGCACCGCATTGCGCATGCATGCTGGACGCCTAACAGAGCGGGGACAAAAGGAGTGTGAGATTAGTGATAGGATGGTGCAGGGACGTGTTTTGCTAGCTTAGGAGGCGTTCTGGAGGTGACAGGATCCCTTTAACGGTAGGATGCATCTAAGTTTAGACAGCAGAAAATAGAAAACAAAATATTTCATACAAAATATTTACATCAATCATACTCATGGTGATTGATGTAAAGATGTGGAAGGGCTGATGTCACTAACATTGGTTGGTTGGGATTGTGCTTCATTTCTCTAGGATAGAAGAGGAGGTAATGTTTTATTCCACAGTGGTAATAGAAGTAGAGATTCATACCTATTGGTCTAGTGTACAGTATATTAGGGGATTAAACCATTAGGTCGTTATATACTGACCCCCATTGGCAGACGCAAACATTTCAATTGTATAGACTTTTTTGGCGTATGCGACAAAATCTTTAGAATTCACATACTTCTTTAAAATCCATGTAAATACTAAAATACTGTTGATGTATGTTTTCCTAATGATAATGGTAAATTGCTGTAGTCGTAGCATTGCATATTGCAGTAAAACCTGCCTCTATTCTATGAAATGTCTGGACAAATAGGTTGCTATAGAAACCATTATACGTCAGTCTCAGCACTTAGGGGGAGCTGTGTCAGAGGATCAATGATAAGCTCATGTATCCACTCTCAAAGCACCCAAGTATCTATACATTTTGTGCACTGTAAGGTGATTTTAGTTTTTTTATATTGTTTCTATTATCACATGGTTTTCATTTATCGGACAACACTGATGCATTGGCTTTCCCACCATTGGTTAAATAGTTTGACTATGTTTTTGTTATCTTTGTCAAGATTAATATCCAGCCTCCTAAAATTGATAGCCTTTCTTTAGGATAGTCGTGATTATGAGATCTGTAGGAATGTGAGGTGCACTTGATAGCCTATCAGCTGATTGAAGGGGCTGCAACAGTAGTACAAGTGCTGCAGACTCTTAAATTGACATCTTTTCAGGTTGGTTCATGATTTAACGCTCCAAACGTCTTGCAGTAGAGGAGAAAGTGATTGTAGTGTTGTCCCATTTACATGAATGCGAGAACACTGTAACAGCCTCAAACAGCTGTTTGGCTCGCTTGCCGAAAGTCAGATCATGTTGACCTAATATTGATGGCAGTCAATTTTGAAACAGGCAGTTGATGCAAAAAAACTAATTTAATCATTGGTGAAGAATTTAGAAGTCTCAACAATATGCCACATTTCTTGTCTCATGATAAATTAAGGACATGGTTATTTTTAACATATATCCTTGGTGATTTTCATCATTATACAGTTATGTGCAAAGTGGTTTGTTTCAAATAACAAAAAAAAGGTTCCATTCTCCTAATAACATTTTGTTTTATACATAAAGGCACTGGGAGCACTGCACATTCAGTTCCAAATGAAAACATGTACACAATATACATTTTAAAGGGACACTGTCCGGTAATTTTTCAGTATGATACTAATATTACCCTTGAATAGTGCCTGGGCAGACATTTTAAATACATGTAAAACCATTATTGTGCACTTTGTGGTTTCCATGTTATCAGCATCTTCACACCCTGCAGGGAGCTGCAGCATTAGGCTGGTTTCACACTGCGGTCAGATCAGGTCAGGTCAGGTTTTGTGTTTCAAAATCAGGAGAGGAACTTGCAGAGAAAAAGTATAATTGAAAGATTGACACCTGTTCTGGTTTTGGAGACAGCTCCTGGTTTTGAAACACAAAACCTGACTTGACCTGACCTGATCTGACCGCAGTGTGAAACCAGCCTTAGTCCTCTCCATTATATTACCAGGCAATTAGTCCCACTACTATATAAGTGTTATTTAAATATCCACACCCACCCAGGCTAGTGTTCACTCCCTCCCCTCTGTGCTCTGGCTGGGAGGGGGGGTGTTTTGTGCTGCAGCCTGTAAGATTTCACATGCAGTGTGTGTGTCTGCTGAGGAAATAACAAATGTTCTTATAATCACATAGAAATATCTCAGACTGTACACACTACACATATCTCAGATACACACAATGACCTGAAGAGCTCAATTTGCAGCAAATATCACCCCCTCCTCCCCCTCCCTTCCCTGTCTGCAGTGAATGAGTCACACAACAGACAGGTCACAGGGCAGTGTAATGAAGTATGAATATTAATTTTTTGGGGGAGTGGACAGCAGAGAAATCACTGTGATTAATGAGTAACAGAGTTAATTAATCTTTTATTTTGAAGTTTACAGAGGATAGAAGGAAAGTATAAATAACAGAAATACATGAATAGGGAGAGCTTAGAGAAAGGAATTAGAATATGATACCAATTAGGGTACCTCTACACGCCGCAACCGTGGGAGACATTTTTGGCGGTGATATTTCTCGCTGGAATGATTGCCGCCAAATTGCCTCCTTATTGCGGCGTGTAAATTGGGATATTTGGCGGTGATAAAACCAATGTCGCCTGGTTTTGATTTTGGAGCACTGCTCTAAAATTGGAACCAGGCGACATTTGTGTTATCGCCTCCAAATTCCCGATTTACACGCTGCAATAAGGAGGCGATTGGGTGTAAATGTGGCAGCGATATTTCCAGGTCGCAATATCGCTGCCAATTCTTCTCGCCGCGATTGCAGCGTGTAAAGATACCCTTATATATGGATTTTTGGCCTGACAGATTCCCTTTAAACCGCAAATAAAGAAAAATCAATACTGGGCTCTAGCAAAAAATAGCTGTGACTGCATTTTCATTTGCAAACTCAAATATTTAAAGTAACTTTTAATTACTGAACTCAATTTTTGTTATATAACCTTTATTTTTGATAATTGCTTTACTTTTGTGTGGCATTGAGTCAACTAACATCTGACACCTGCAAATGGATATTCCAGCCAAAATTGACTGGACTACATTCCACAGTTCTTTTTCATTCTGGTTTTGTATTTAAAACAGCATTTTTGATTTCATTCCACAAATTCTCAAATGGATTGAGATCTGGAGATTGAATGGCCACTTCATATCATCAATCTTGTTGTTCTAGAGCCAGAATGTTTCCTGCTTGCTGGTGTGTTTTAGGTTGTTTTCTTGCTGAAACACCCATTTAAATTTTTCCTCAGCATAAGGCAACATGACCTCTTCCAGTATTTTGATATATTCAAACTGCTGTATGCCTGATATGCGATATATGGACCCAACTCCAGAGTATGGGAAATGTCTCCAAACCGTTATGCTTGCACCACCATGTTTTAGGCTGGCTTCACACTTGCAGATGCATCTGCAGCGTTTTGCAGATGCATCTGCAAGTATCAGCATGCAGACAGCGGCCGTGGTGTGAATGCTCTCATTCATTCCTGTATGTGAGCCGTAAGCAGCGTATGCCTGCTGACAGATCACACTCTTCCGCCGCACTATGGACGCGAGATGTTGCGTCCAAGGTGCGGGCGGAGTGTGTGATCTGTCAGCAGGCATACGCCTGCTTACGGCTCACATACAGGAATGAATGAGAGCATTCAGACCGCGGTGCGCCCTATATAACATAGGGGCCGCGGTCTGCATGCTGATACTTGCAGATGCATCTGCAAAACGCTGCAGATGCATCTGCAAGTGTGAAGGCAGCCTTAGTGTACAGTAGCTTGAATTCAGTATTTATTGGTTGTCTCCCAAACTGTCTGCAATCTTTAAACCCAATAAGAACATTCTAGTCTTTCTCTCCATGCAATGTTGCACCACTTCTTTTAGGCCAGTCAATATGTTCTTCGGAAACTGAATTTTTTCAACATTTCTTTCTTTAGCAATAGTAACCTACGAGGGTTTCTTGCAAATAGTTTGGCTTCTAGACGTAGATGTCTCCTGATTCTTGCACTACTCATAAGTAAAGGGCTTGTTACATGCTACGATATCGTTAACAATATCGTTGGTACGTCACAGCTTTTGGGGCGGTGCAGTGACGTCGTAATGACGTTGTTGCGTGTGACACGTAGATACGACCAACGATAAGTCGTTAGATCGTTGATCGTAGGTTTATGAACATGTCCATAAATCTGTCATTCGTCGTTCGTTCAACCTGCAACATCGTTGTGTATGTCACCTTTCCAACGATCTTGTTTATGACTTCGCCTATACAGAACTGAGGCACATAGGCAACCAAATGATCGCAAGTATCGTTCGCTTGTCGCGGAATCCTTGCTGCGTCGTTCAATATATCTGTACCTGTGACACCTCAGCAGCAATCACTAAACGATGTCCCAGCGATCTCAGCCAGGTCGGATCATTGGTGGGATCGCTGGGACATTGAAGCGTTTAACGGGCCCTTTACTGAGGATCTTCTTTGGTCTTCCTGGAGCTCATCATTGAATGCTGGATTGCCATTGTTAATCTATCTATGCGGACAGTAGAATTTCTTTAGATAACACATGTTTGGGTTTTGTTTGCCATTTTAAAGAACTCTAAATCTTATCTGAACAACCAGTTAGTTTCTGCACTTTATATATTTTCCCCTCTTGAATCAACTTCTCGATCAAAATTTTTTATCCTTTGGTACAATATCTGGAATGACCCATTTTACTCACTGAGCAAGAGCTAAAACTAACAGGTGAAACATTTGCTTCCCTCCTTCTTTAAATACAAGCCAGAATTGACAACTGTTGCTTCATGGAATGAATGACCAAGCTAATTGAATTCTGCACTGCTAATAGTTAGAACATCCCCCTATCATTAAATCAGTCAATTACACCCAATCAGCAGCGTGCGTAACATGACTCTTGATTTTGTTGGTTACCCATTACTCGCCTACACCTAGTTATGAGTTTTTTCCCCATGTTGTATTGTCTTTTCTGGCAAAAACAATAATTAAACATATTAGTGATGTTGGGCTGCATTTACTTTGCACATAATTGTATGTGAGAACTCACATTTTGTGCTTTAGTTGCAGTTTTTTATAAACTTTCCCTGTGCTATACAGAGCAGTGAATCAGCACTGCTCTGTATAGCTGAAATCATAATCTCCTGTGAACGCTCACTAGCAGCTGGTGTCAGAAATATCACCATGATAAACACAGTTGATCACTGGCTGTAATGGAAACCCATGGGTGTCCTGCAGTGTTGTCACAGGTGCGCCGATGGGTGTGGGGAATTATGTGCTCCCAGTTGGTGCATGTTAAAGCCTGCTGTCATATTTCTGATCCACCGGCAGCTGCTAGAGGCACATGTCAGCTGATCAGATCAACCTTCATGTGCAGGGACAACAAGGGACAAGACATATGATGTAAAGATACATCCCATGCCGTGAAGGAGTTAAAAGACACCAGTCACATTGTAAATGTCATGTTACACATGTGATCTATGGACAGGATGGTAAAAACAAGGAGAATCTGAGCAGACTGGTGTATGGGTTTCTTGTAAAAGATTCAGTTTTATTTGTAAGTTTTTCATTAAAATCCCTGGTATTTTTATACATATCAGTTCATTGGATGTTGCTACTAGTGATTGACAGCTATCTCTACATGCACAGTCATAAAGTGACTCAAATGCATGCAAACACAAGTGATTTGTCATATTCGTGTCTGAACATGCTGCTGTAACCTCTGCCCTGGTTGCTAGGTGGTGTTGCAGTACTGCACGATACTGGCATTGCATGGGTGTTTAGGTTTCAGATTTCTGAGACTAGATTCCCCTATTACTATACACTTGTGTATTGCTGCAGTGAGCTAGTAGGTTATAACTTTGCTGCTGTGAGCCATGGGTGGAGCTACCTTCTATATAAACCCTAGGAGACTGAATTTAGCTGCCAGTTTTTTAGTTTGTATTCAGCTAGTGACAAAGGCTCTCTGATTTAGTTTCCTGATCTGTTTTGTACTTCCAATGTTCTGACTCTGCTTTTATTTTGACTACTCTACTGATTTTATACCTGACAGGATTTCTTTGGCTTTGATTCTGCTTAGCAATCGTTCCCAATACCGGACCCCAGGGCCAGCTCCAGGTTTTTGTGGGCCCCTTTAACACATACTATGATTCATGAATATAATATAGAAGCTGCAGGCTGTGTATATGTAATATAGAGGCTCCTGGGTAGGCTGTATATATAATATAGAGGCTGTTCAGGGTTGTATATATAATATGGAGACTGCCAGGCTGTATATATATCATATAGAGGCTGTGGGTTGTATATATTATTTGGAAACTGTGGCAGCCCAGCAGCAGCCTCCAAATAATATATCCAGCCTAGCACAGCCTCCAAATAATATATATAGCCCAGCACATCTTCCATATTATATATACAGCACAATAGTAGTCTCCATATACCTCAGCAGTAGCCTCCGTATACCCCACTACAGCCTCTATATGCAGTCAGTACAGCCTCTATATACCCCAGCACAGCCTCTATATACAGTCAGCACAGCCTCCATATACAGTCAGCACAGCCTCTATATGGTCAGCACAGCCTCTGTATACAGTTAGCACAGTCTCTATGTACAGTCAGCAAAGCCTCTATGTACAGTCAGCACAGCCTCTATATACAGTCAGCACAGCCTCTATATACAGTCAGCACAGCCTCTATATACCCCAGTACAGCCTCTATATGCAGACAGCACAGCCTCTACATACTCCAGCACAGGCTCTATATAAAGTCAGCACAGCCATTATGTACCGTCAGCACAGTCTCTATATACAGTCAGCACAGCCTCCAAATACAATATATATATATATCTACTATATAATTGCCGTAGGCACGTTTGTGTCGGCCCACGGCACGCCGTGGCTATGTCACACTGTGACGTCACCACGTCGTGCGAGGCATTGCCCGCGTAGCGGGCATTGCGACCCCTCGCCGCTGTCATCCCGCTCCGGAGCAGCTGCTGTCAGCACATGCTGACACAGTGCTCCGGAGCCTGTGCCCCTGTGCCCCCGCTCCGGAGCAGCTGCTGTCAGCACATGCTGACACAGTGCTCCGGAGCCTGTGCCCCTGTGCCCGTGTCATGCCCGTGCCCCCCTGGGTCGGAAGTTACGTCTGCCCGCCAGCCAGTACCGTAGCTAGCGGGTGGGCAGGGGGGCCTAGCGCATCGTGCCACTCGACATGAGGGGCCCATTGCCTCCACCCCCTGGGGGGCCCCGTGCTGACACCAGCCGCCCGCCGTGCGCCCGGAGAGAGGAGGAGGACGGAACTTCCTGTCCGGCAGCTCTGCCCGCCCCTCCTCTCCTCCTACAGCACACGCACGCCGGCCGCGGTGAGTCTGCACTCCCCCAGGCCCTCACATCTGTCTGACAGCACCCCCCCCGGTCCTCACATGGGGGTCCTGGGTGCTGATCTTGCCCCAGGGCCCGGAGCATGCCAGCTACGCCTCTGCGCTCCAGCCTCTGCCCTCCAGCCTCCGCTCTCCTTTCCAGCCTCCGCTCTCCCCTCCAGCCTGTGCTCTCCCCTCCAGCCTCCGCTCTCCCCTCCAGCCTCTGCCCTCCAGCCTCTGCCCTCCAGCCTCCGCTCTCCCCTCCAGCCTCTCGCCTCCGCTCTCCCCTCCAGCCTCTCCCCTCCAGCCTCTGCTCTCCCCTCCAGCCTCTGCCCTCCAGCCTCTGCTCTCCCCTCCAGCCTCCCCTCCAGCCTCTGCTCTCCCCTCCAGCCTCCGCTCTCCCCTCTGCCCTCCAGCCTCTGCCCTCCAGCTTCCGCTCTCCCCTCCAGCCTCGCCCCTCCAGCCTCTGCTCTCCCCTCCAGCCTCCACTCTCCCCTCCAGCCTCCCCTCTTCCCTCCAGCCTCCGCTCTCCCCTCCAGCCTCCGCTCTCCCCTCCAGCCTCTGCCCTCCAGCCTCTGCTCTCCCCTCCAGCCTCTCCCTCCAGCCTATCCCCTCCAGCCTCCGCTCTCCCCTCCAGCCTCCGCTCTCCCCTCCAGCTTCCGCTCTCCCCTCCAGCCTCCGCTCTGCCCTCCAGCCTCCGCTCTGCCCTCCAGCCTCCGCTCTCCCCTCCAGCCTCCGCTCTCCCCTCCAGCCTCTGCTCTCCCCTCCAGTCTCTGCTCTCCCCTCCAGCCTCCGCTCTCCTTTCCAGCCTCCGTCTCCCCTCCAGCCTCCGCTCTCCCCCTCCAGCCTCCGCTCTCCCCTCCAGCCTCCGCTCTGCCCTCCAGCCTCTGCCCTCCAGCCTCCGCTCTCCCCTCCAGCCTCCGCTCTCCCCTCCAGCCTCTGCTCTGCCCTCCAGCCTCCGCTCTGCCCTCCAGCCTCCGCTCTGCCCTCCAGCCTCTGCTCTGCCCTCCAGCCTCCACTCTGCCCTCCAGCCTCCGCTCTCCCCTCCAGCCTCCGCTCTGCCCTCCAGCCTCTGCTCTGCCCTCCAGCCTCCGCTCTCCCCTCCAGCCTCTCCCCTCCAGCCTCCGCTCTCCCCTCCAGCCTCCGCTCTCCCCTCCAGCCTCCGCTCTCCTCTCCAGCCTCCGCTCTGCCCTTCAGCCTCCGTTCTCCCCTCCAGCCTCTGCCCTAAAGCCTCTGCCCTCCAGCCTCTCCCTCCAGCCTTTCCCTCCAGCCTCTCCTTTCCAGCCTCCAGCCAATCCCCTCCAGCCTCCAGCCAATCCCCTCCAGCCTCCGCTCTCCCCTCCAGCCTCTGCTCTCCCTTCCAGCCTCCGCTCTCCCCTCCAGCCTCTGCCCTCCCCTCCAGCCTCCGCACTCCCTTCCAGCCTCCGCTCTCCCCTCCAGCCTCCGCTCTGCCTTCCAGCCTCCGCTTTCCCCTTCAGCCTCTGCTCTCCCCTCTAGCCTCCGCTCTCCCCTCCAGCCTCCGCTCTCCCCCCCAGCCTCCGCTCTCCCCTCCAGCCTCCGCTCTCCCCCTCTCCCCTCCAGCCTCTCCCCTCCAGCCTCTGCCCTCCAGCCTCTGCCCTCCAGCCTCCGCTCTCCCCTCCAGCCTTTCCCCTCCAGCCTCCGCTCTCCCCTCCAGCCTCTGCCCTCCAGCCTCTCCCCTCCAGCCTCTGCCCTCCAACCTCCGCTCTCCCCTCCAGCCTCTCCCCTCCAGCCTCTGCCCTCCAGCCTCTCCCCTCCAGCCTCTCCCCTCCAGCCTCTGCTCTGCCCTCCAGCCTCCGCTCTCCTTTCCAGCCTCCGCTCTCCCCTCCAGCCTCCACTCTCCCTTCCAGCCTCCGCTCTCCCCTCCAGCCTCCGCTCTGCCCTCCAGCCTCCGCTTTCCCCTCCATCC
This sequence comes from Allobates femoralis, assembly GCA_033576535.1. Lineage (NCBI taxonomy): Eukaryota > Metazoa > Chordata > Amphibia > Anura > Aromobatidae > Allobates > Allobates femoralis. The sequence continues at coordinate 399,119,686 of JARQOC010000003.1, read as the reverse complement.
TCCGCTCTCCCCTCCAGCCTCCGCTCTCCCCTCCAGCCTCTGCCCTCCAGCCTCCAGCCTCTGCCCTCCAGCATCCGCTCTCCCCTCCAGCCTTTCCCCTCCAGCCTCCCCTCTCCCCTCCAGCCTCTGCCCTCCAGCCTCTCCCCTCCAACCTCTGCCCTCCAACCTCCGCTCTCCCCTCCAGCCTCTCCCCTCCAGCCTCTGCCCTCCAGCCTCCCCTCCAGCCTCTCCCCTCCAGCCTCTGCTCTGCCCTCCAGCCTCCGCTCTCCTTTCTAGCCTCCGCTCTCCCCTCCAGCCTCTCCCCTCCAGCCTCCGCTCTCCCCTCCAGCCTCCGCTCTCCTCCAGTCCGTTGATCCTGCTGAGACCCATCGGTTCCTTCCATGTTCTGCCACATCGCCTCGCTTCGGCATATTCCGCCTCCCCTCGCTCACTTTCACCTCACCTTGCCTCCACCGCCTCCAAGCCTCTCACTATCATCCACCTTCCTTGCACTGACACGGCTCATCCCCTCAGCTCGCCTTCCCCTGCCTTGCTCTCTACAGCCCAGTTCCTTCTAACCTCTCAGCTCTCCCATGGCAGTCTGCATCTCCCCTCACTGCTCTGCCCTCAGCGCTTCGCTTGTCCCTCCAAGCTCCTTTCATTTCTACTCAGCCTTCCCTTCACCTTTCCCTTCCAGTTCCATGTTCCAGCTTCCTCTCGAGCCTCCTCTCACTCATCCAGCCTCCGTCTCATCCTAAAGCCCGTTCTCCTTCCAGACTCTGCCCTGACAGCTCTTCCCCTCCCCTTGCGCGCTCAGCTTCGCTCTCGCTCCGACCTTCCTCAGTCCTACGCTTCATCTCCTGACAGATCCCCTTTACTTCCACCTCAGGCTATGCCTCGCAGCCTAGTAGTTCACCTTCCAGCCTCTGCCTACCAGGTGGCACTCCCTTCCTACTCATACCCCCCCACCTCGCGCTATTCCTTCCAGTTTTAGCTTTCTTCACTAGAGGCTCTCGCTTGTCCTTCAGCTTTCCGTTTCCACTCGTTCCAGCCTCTGCCCTAAAGCCTTTGCTACCACTCTTACCTAGCTTTCCCTTGCTCTCCTTTCCAGCCTCCACCAATCCCCTACCCCAGCCAATCCTCCAGCCTTCTGTGGCCCCTACCACCTACTGACTCTTCCCTTCCAAGCCTCCGCTGTCCTACCGTACTTGGCCCTCCCTCTGGCCTCTGCCTCACTATGGCTCTGCCTTACTAATATTGACCTCCCAGCCTCGCTTCTCCTCATCAGTACGGCTCGTTCTTCAACTCATCATATGCAATGTACCAGACTCATATATAATTGCCTAGCACTTCCTGCGGTCCCCAAAAAAACCATGCAAGTCACTCTTGATGTACACGGCACAAAGCACATTGGCTGCGCAGTATGCCGGTCGCTCGCACTGCTGAGAAAGGGCCCGCGAGCCATTGCTCGCCAGATGAGTCGAGCAATGGCCGCCAGCGGCCATTGCGATTCGCTCGGCCAAAAATCGAAAGCGGCCGCCTAAAGTTAACATTTACCGTCAGGTAGCGCGAGCACATGCGCAGCAGGCCCATTACAGTCGCTGCCTTGACGCCTTCTAATTGTCCGCGCCCGAGCGTTACATGCAGAGCTCGCCTCTAGCCCGCGTATAAATCAACAGCATTAGTATTCCTAGACAGTCCATCATTTGCATCGGCCTCCCTAGTATTTATATATATATATATATAGCACTAGCAATTCCATATATTATATAGCCACCAACTCACATGTCTCCATATACCACGCAGCTCACTCCTACCCAGCAGCATCTATTACCCTAGTACAGCCTCTATATAGCCACAGACCTCTTATAAGCACAGCACAGTTCTATATACAGTCCAGCAATACAGCTCCAGTCATACATCACGCCTATCAAGCACAGCCACTATGTCAGTCAGCACAGCCTCTATATACCGTACAGCTCTATATACAGTCACACAACCTCATATACCCAGTACAGCCTCATATCAGTCAGCACAGCCTCTATAATACAGTCAGTACAGCCTCTATATACCCCAGCCCAGCTCCCCCCGGGGCTGTGTCCTCCTCAGATTTTCCCCCACCACTCCTTATAGCAGCAGGCTCCGGAGCTGTGGACTTCCTCCTCCTGCTGGAGCCCATTACAAGTCCAGTACTCTGTATAGACGTTAAAGGATGTTGGAATTTCTCTGGAATCTCTCAGATGGAGTCTGTCCAAAGTAGCCTGTTTGAGCCTGTGGCCTCCGACAGATGTAACAAAATAACTACAAAAAGATAAACAGCTGCACACTAGAACTCTTAGAATTAAATGTGGAGATTATGACCATGTATTACTGCAGTGGGAACATTAGGAAAAAAGAAAAAACTACACTTAGTTTCTCTGTTCCATTTTGCAGTAAGCTATGACATATACTGCTATAGATATACTTGAACAAAGGAGACGCTTAGCTAATGTATTGGCCAATGCATATGAGCCTAATAACCAATGACAATGTGCATCTCATATATTGGGACCCTAACTTGAAATACCTTCTAATAAGGTGAATGATTAGGGGCTGGGAAGGAAATCACAGGATACACTCAACTGATGTTTAAAGGCACGGAAGGACCCCATGGAATTACAATAAAGAGCCTAAACCGCAAAGATGTCCGAGTGAGTGCCGCTTCCTGCCTACTCATTACTTTCGTATGGTATGTTTAAAGGTGTTTACTTTTAAATACTGGAACTCTCAGAAACAAGTCCACATAGAAATATAACCAGCAAAGAAAGCGCAGTGAGAGGTGAGCATGTATAGCCCAATCCAGAATGTGATAGGACAAAAAATAACGGAGCTGAGAAACCCTTGGAGAGAAGCAAAACACGAAAGACAAACAAAGACCATAGGAACCATTAGCATTTGGACAGGGAAGAAAAGGCAATTGCTTAGCAGACAGACCATGAATCCACAGGTCACCTGATTGAATACCCAAACTGAGCAATGACAGTGCCCCTCCTTTCAGGGGCCCCTGGACTATAAGAAACCCATACTGTCTGACATCGCTGATGGATCTCCTCACTAGGCCATTAACATGTGATTGTCCAAATTAATCCAAGAGTTTTCTTCAGGACTATAACCGCTCCACTTAACGAGATACTGTAGATGGCGCTTGACCCACCTGGAACCATGAACTCGCTCTACCATATACTCCAAATTCCATTCTAAATACACCTCAATTAAGTCTTGGGGACCAGGTGACCCTTCAAATTTTTTTAAAGGGAAGGTTACAAATGAAAACTTTCTAAAGCTCAACGTGGACAAATCCAAACTCATTATCTTTCCTCTATCTCACATAATATCCCTACCTGATTTATCTATCACAGTTAATGGCATCACGCTCTCACCTGCAAATGAAATCCGCTACCTCGGAGTACCACTTTACTCTTGCTTTGTCCTTAAAACCGCACATCCAAACTCTTGCCACCTCCTGTAGCCTCCAGCTTAAAAATATTTCCAGAATACGTCCTTTCCTTAACCTTCAATCTGCTAAAATATTTGTTCATGACCTCATCATCTCCCACCTTGACTACTGCAACATCCTTATCTGTGGCCTCCCTACTAACACACTCGCACCTCTCCAATTTGTCCTTAACTCAGCTACCCGACTAATCCACATGTCTCCTTGCTATTCCCCTGCTTCTCCCCTCTGAAAATCCCTCCATTGACTCCTAACTCCCCAAAGAATCTAGTTTAAACTACTAACACTGACCTACAAAGCCGTCCATAACTTGTCACCTCCCTATATCTCTGAACTCATCTCCCAATATCTTCCCTTACGTAATCTCCTCCCAAGACCTCCTCCTCTCCACACTTATTTGTTCCTCCCCCAATCGCCTCCAAGACTTCTCCCGAATATCCCCCATCCTATGCAATTCTGAACCTCCAAACATCCGATTATCCTCAGAAGGAACTTCAAAATCCATCTCTTCAGGAAAGCACAAAGCCTGCAATAACCAGTTTCCGCCTCACTACCACTGGAGTGGCCACCTCCACCGGGGCGGCCCCCTCACCACCACCGGAGCAGCCACCTCACCACCACCACCAGCATGGCTACCTGACCACAGCCATTAGAGCAGCCACCTTACTACCATCAGAGTGACCACCTCACCATCACCTTCCCTGGAGCGGTCGTCTCACCACCACTGGAGCTACCACAACCTCAAATGTACTGTCTCCTCCTGATCATCCTCTAGAATGAGAGCAGGGTCTTCTTTCCTCTGTACCAGTCTGTCAATGATAACTTTTCACTGTAACTTATATCTGTATTTTTTATTTGCAAACTCTTCTCATGTACGATACCATGGAATTAATGGTGCTATATAAATAAATAATAATATTAATAATAATAAAAGTATTATTAATTCTCAATGCAATAGGATGTTCCAACTTTAACAGCATTAAATATTTTAATAATCTTATAGCAAACTACAAACTTAGGTGCAAACTTTGTAGACATGACCTTTAAGCCTAGTTTCTTAGAGGAAAACTACACTAAACCATCTTAAAGACAGGAACCTTTTAGGTCTGCAGTTAACACCTCTTTTGGCCCGTTCACCAGCTACCAAAATACTGTTTTCTGCCTCCTTCCAGACCCTAATTAAAGGGGATATCCAGGAATAATAAAACTTTACTGCATTCTTTTAAAAACAGCACCATCCCTGTCTACAGGTTCCATGTGATTTTACAGCGTAGGCCCATTCACTTAAATGGAGCTGAGATGCAATATTACAGATAACCTATAGAGTGCTGTTTACAAAGGAAATCCGTCATGTTTATAGAATTCTGGACAACCCCTTTAATCAGGAAGAAAATCAACTCCTCTTGCGCAGGGAACTGTAATTCTAAAAAGTTTATAAAAACTGGATAGAAACCTAGTAGCAAAAAAATGTGAGGTCCTTTTAGCCGTAGAGGTACGGTTATTTAGAGCAAACCCGGCAACAGTCAAAAACTCAACCCAGTCTTCCTGATTGAGGAAACAAAACATCTCAAATACTGCTCTACCTCTTATTTCATCCTTTCCGTTTGCCAATTAATCTATGGAAGATAACCCGAGGGAATGGACAACTTGATACCAGGGCTGTGCAGTCGGTAAGCCAAACTACCGACTCAGACTCCTAAATTTCCCTGACTCAGACATTTCCCTGACTCAGACTCCAACTTCGACTCCTTCATATGTGGCTCATGTTTAAGTGATACATTTATTACAGTATAATATGAACATCAGGCTTTAACCCCTTCTCGACCTATGACGTAAGAGGACGTCATAGGCTGCTAAGGGGTGTTTGATGTGAGCTCCGGCATGGCGCTCACATCAAACAGCTGACATCTCAGCTGATCTCATCAGCTGAGATGTCAGGGTAACAGCACCGGTCGGATCCGGGATTCGATCGGCGCTGTTAACCCCTTGGATCCCGCTGTCAATCACTGACAGCGGGATCTAAGGCGGCTGCGGCGGGGAACGCTCTGTTCTCCGCCTGCTCCGGAGATCCCACGATAGTATCGCGAGATCTTCGGCGCTCACGTGACAGCCCGGAGTCCTGGCTAGACCCCGGATGCTGTCACAGGAGCACTTCCGGGTTGTGGTTGGCAAACGCTGCCAACCACAACAGGTCCGCGATTCTGCAGCTCATCAGTATCTCCCAGAAGCGATCGGACTGTGCAGCAAGGTGCCTCTTAAAGAGGCAGTGTAAAAATAAGAATTAATAAAATAATAAAGTTTTTAAAAACCTGTAAAAAAAAAAATATATAAAAGTTCAAATCACCCCCCCTCCCTTTTCCCGCAATCACAATAATAGTATTAAAAAATACACATGTTTGGTATCGGCGCGTTCAAAATCGACCGATCTATCATCCTATTAAATCCGTTAATGAGAGCCTAAACTCCGTAACGGAAAAAATGGTCCAAATGCCAAAATTCAGTTTTTTTGGTCGCCGCAACATTGCTATAAAATGCAATAACAGGCTATTAAAACTGCGGATCCCCCCAAAAATGGTATCATTAGAAACGTTAGCTCAAGATGCAAAAAATAAGCCATCAAATCGCCCCAGATCCCGAAAAATGAGAACTCTACGGGTCGCAGAACATGGCGCAAAAAGTCTGTTTTTTTTTTTTTTTCAAACTTCTGAATTTTTTTTCAACATCTAGATATTAATAAAGGTATACATGTTGGGTGTCTACAAACACGCACCGAACCGAGGCATCACCCCGTCACATTGGTTTTACCATAAGTGCACTGAAACGAAATAGACCTGAAATTGACCGGAATTGACTGGGATAGACTGGAAGGTACTGTCAGATAGCCATTCAAACAATGTCTATTACTCTATCCTCTACTAATCACTACCATGTCTTTAACTGCACTGTTTGTGTTTCTATGTGCCATCACCACCAACTTGTATCACCCTATCCCTCCTCCATCACCACTCATTCACATCAGCCCCTCTCTCCTGCCCTCCCCTATGTACAGCTCCCATGCCATCTTCAGTTTACTGAGGATTCTCAGCCCACCATATTCTAACATTTGTCATAATAAACCAAGTCCAAAATCCAAAAACTATCTGCTCTTCCTCTTTTTGCTGCTGCTCCTCTCAGGTGATATCTCCCCCAACCCTGGTCCACCCTCTAACTTCAACCCCTCTCCCACCACACATAGAAACCCCACTAACCTCATTACCATCACTTGCACACCTTCATCTTCCTCTTTTAACTGCGCTCTCTGGAATCCACGATCTGCATGCAACAAACTTCCTTTCATTCACAATTACTTCCTTTCCAACTCTCTAAACCTGCTGGCCCTCACAGAAACCTGGATCCAGGATTCAGACACTGCTTCCCCGGCTGCTATTTCTTACGGCGGCTTACACTTCTCTCACTCCCCTAGACCTGGGAACAGACGTGGCGGTGGAGTTGGCCTCCTCCTGTCCCCACAATGTACTTTCCAGGTCATCCCTCCAGCCCCATCACTCTCATTCCCTTCTTTTGAGGTCCACACCATTAGGCTATTCCATCCCCTCCACCTCAAAGTAGCAGTGGTATACCGCCCCCCAGGGTCACCCACCCTGTTCCTCGACCATTTCTCCGCTTGGCTCCCGCATTTCATGTCCTCAGATTTACCAACCCTTATTCTGGGAGACTTTAACATTCCCATAAATAGCCCCATCTCCCCATCTGCATCCCAGCTCCTATCTCTAACTACCTCTCTTGGCCTATCACAGCTCTCAACCTCTGAGACGCACGAAAACGGTAACACCCTTGACCTGGTCTTTACCCGGCTCTGCTCATCCTCCCCCTTGGATAACTCAACTCTACTCTCTGACCACAACATTCTCTCCTTCTCACTCACTAACCCTCGGCCAACACAGCCCAATCCTACCTATCGCACATCCAGAAATCTACAGGCCATTAACCCTCAGGCACTCACAGACTCCCTCATCTCATCTCTGTCCCCAATCTCTTCAATCTCCTGTCCAGATCAGGCAGTAAATCACTACAATGACACTCTCAGAAGCTCCCTGGACCAAGTAGCGCCCCTCACCCTCAGAACCTCCAAACAGAGAACAAAACAGCCCTGGCTCACATCACAAACCCGATTCCTCCAGCGATGCTCTAGGAGTGCTGAACGTCTATGGAGGAAAACTCGCTCACCAGGAGACTTTATCCATTATAAATTCATGCTAAAAACCTACAACTCTGCCCTTCACCTTGCCAAACAGACCTACTTCACCACCCTGGTCTCCTCACTATCCAACAATCCAAAAAAACTCTTTGACACCTTTCACTCTCTCCTCAGTCCTAAAGTGCAGGCCCCCATCACTGACCTCTGTGCTGATGACTTGGCTTCCTACTTCATGGAGAAAATAGACAACATCCGCCAGGAAATCAGCTCTCAGCCTCCAAGCGCTGCCACCCCCATTCTTCCCCACATCTCCTCCGGCTCACTCTCCACATTTGACCCAGTCACAGAAGAAGAAGTCTCCAGGCTCCTTTCTTCCTCTCGTCCCACCACATGCACTACTGACCCCATTCCCTCACACCTGCTCCAATCCCTCTCTCCAGTCGTCACCACTCATCTAACCAAAATCTTCAATCTCTCCCTCTCTTCTGGCATCTTCCCCTCCTCCTTCAAACACTCGATCATTACTCCATTATTAAAGAAAACCACTCTCGACCCAACCTGCACAAATAACTACAGACCAGTCTCCAATCTCCCCTTCATCTCTAAACTCTTGGAGCGCCTGGTCTATTCCCGCCTCACCCGTTACCTCTCCGCTCACTCTCTTCTAGATCCATTACAGTCTGGTTTCCGCCCCCTTCACTCTACAGAAACTGCCCTCATCAAAGTGACCAATGACCTTCTGACAGCAAAACGTAATGGTAACCACTCTCTGCTTATTCTCCTTGATCTCTCTGCAGCTTTTGACACTGTTGACCATCAGCTCCTACTCTCTATGCTGCATTCCATTGGCATAAAGGACACGGCTCTCTCCTGGCTCTCCTCCTATCTTTCTGACCGCTCTTTCAGTGTATCTTTTGCTGGCTCCACTTCTTCCCCTCTTCCCCTCACTATTGGGGTCCCTCAGGGTTCAGTCCTTGGCCCCCTCCTATTCTCTCTCTACACGGCCCCGATTGGACAGACCATCAGCAGATTTGGCTTTCAGTACCATCTTTATGCTGATGACACACAACTATACACTTCAGCCCCTGACCTTACCCCTGCGGTATTAAAGAACACCAATGACTGTCTAGCTGCAGTTTCCAATATCATGTCCACTCTCTATTTGAAACTAAACCTTTCCAAAACTGAACTTCTTCTGCTCCCCCCATCCACTAACCTCCCTAAATCGGACATCTCTCTCTCAATTTGCGGCACCACGATAACGCCTAGGCAGCAGGCTCGTTGTCTGGGTGTTATGTTTGACACCGATCTCTCCTTCTCCTCCCACACACAATGTCTCGTCCGCTCCTGTCGCTTACACCTGAAGAATATCTCTAGAGTCCGCCCCTTTCTCACCATGGAAACAACAAAAACCCTCACTGTGGCCCTAATCCATTCCCGCCTTGACTATTGCAATTCTCTATTAAGCGGCCTCCCCCTCACCAGACTTTCTCCTCTCCAGTCCATCCTTAATGCAGCAGCCAGGATCACCCATCTGGCCAATCGTTACTCAGATGCCTCTGCTCTCTGCCAGTCATTGCACTGGCTGCCCGTATACTACAGGATCAAATTCAAATTGCTTGTTCTCACCCACAAAGCTCTTCACAGTGCAGCACCCCCCTACCTCTCCTCCCTCATCTCTGTCTATCACCCCACCCGCTCTCTACGTTCCTCAAATGACCTTCGACTAACATCCGTACTAATCCGATCCTCCCACTCCCGACTCCAAGACTTCTCCAGAGCTGCACCAAAACTCTGGAATGCTTTACCCCAAGAAATCAGGACTATCCACAACTTGCATGGCTTCAGGCGATCCCTAAAAACGCATCTTTTTAAGGCGGCCTATCATACTCCCTAATAGAAGTCCATTGTACTGTAGACAGTGAATGGGCTATCCCTCTGGACATTACTCCTCTACAAACTCCACCAAACCAAAAAGGTCTACACAGATTGTATAATGACCATCCATGTAAGCTTAGTCCTATGCCCCACTTCCTCAAGATGCCTGGACCATCAGTGCAATAAGCCCCTGTACCTTGTGCAACCTCTATCCCGCTTTAGATTGTAAGCTCTTTTGAGCAGGGTCACCTTCATTTCTTGCTTTATTTATTGTATTTTCTTTTTTACATTGATTCTATGCCTATTGTTTTGTATCCAATTATTGTACTATATTTGTTCTCTACTGTAATTACTTACTGTATTATATTTTCTGTACTCTAACCCTACATTGTAAAGCGCTGCGGAATATGTTGGCGCTATATAAATAAAGCATTATTATTATTATTATTATTATTATTATTATTATATAGTGAACATGGCGACTAAAATATCCAAAAAACAAACATGTTATTGCACTTTTTTTTTCAATTTCACTGCATTTACAATTTTTTTGCAATTTCATTTTACACTATATGGTAAAATAAATTTTGCATATGAAAGTACAACTCGTCCCACAAAAAACAAGCCGTCATATGTCTATATTGACGGAAAAATAAAAAAGTTTCCTGAATATTGAGGGTTAAAAAATTAACTTTGGTTCAGTTCCTGCAAGGTAGGCATAAATTTATGTGTTGCATTATGCATATGGGCAGAGTATTTCCCAATAGCTTGTGCAACAACAGGAGTCAAATCGCCTCTTCACTATATGTGGTTTTTGGCAGATGACAAGGCAGATCTAGCAGTCTGGGGTAGTTTTTTAGATTGATACAATAGACGGTCTTTGTTAATGGATAAGATAGTTGATAAATCTGAGATAAAGTTGTACACTGATGCAGATTGAAGCTCTGAATTTGGGGCCTATTTTTTTTTTTTAAACAATACATTTTTATTAAAGTTTAGTAACCAGAAAATAACAGACATGTGCACATTACCTATGCACCAAAATAGAACATTTATGATAATGAACATAAAAAACAATGAAAAATGGAGGGATACTCAATATAGACTAATACATGGCACTATCAAAGGCATCAATATTCCACCTTCTCCGGCCAATAGTGAAAGATGGGTAAGGTGTCCTAAATGTAAAACCCTCATGACTGATCTTGAACATGGGATTTGGTCTTGCACGGAAACACAAAAATATTGGAGGGAGGCGGGCATTCTTGCCTCGGGATTATTTCCTGTGGAATGTAGAGATGATCCGAGGTTATGGCTATTCCACTACTCAGCTGATACCACATCGGTTGGGCAGGTACATGTCTTATTTCACACAATATCTCTTGTGGCCAAGAGACAACTCCTGTCACACTGGCTCCAGGACGCGGTTCCTTCAATTGAAATAGTACGAAATATGCTCAGGAGATCCTTGGAGCTTGAATCCATGGAGACACTCAGAAATCCTACCAAAATGACCCATAAATTTTTCCTTAAATGGAAACCATTTATTTTGAACACGTTTTCAGTAGAGATAGAAAGATTTATGACACCTTACAAACACACAGAGTGGTATGCTTTAGAGGATTTGAAAGGTACACTAGGCAAATTGAGAGGTAGCATTTAACTTTTACATAAGATTTATACAATTAATATATGTTTTAGCTAGGCAAAATCAACCAAATAGTTATATTAGACGATTAAATAGCAGGGGGGAGGGATGAAAGGGATTCTTATTTTCTTTGGTACCAATATATGTTAATAATTTGTAAGATAACTGAGATGCGATCATTCTGATATTTAATTACTGTTGTTACAAATGACAATAATTGCATTTTACTTTTGATTTTCTTTCGATTGTAAAGATTTATTCGCAATAAAAATGATGGTTCAAAAAAAAAAAAAGAGGCCCAGAGCCACGATGGTGCGTGTTGGGCCGAGTGAGTTGGCTTGAGCTTAAACATAAGGCCACTAGGGCCTAAAAAGCTCTTAACAAACTGTAACAGTTGTAGTAATAGCAAAAGTAATATACAATTTAAGACATACAATGACAAGACAGGGGGGTGGGTTAATGAGAAGAAGAGCAGGGAAGAAGGGGGGGAAGAAGTTAGGGATAGAATTGTAGCTTCAGTAGACTTTGGTCCTCACCAGCTGCAAAGTAATCCCAGGGTGACCAAATCCCCTGAAAGCGGTCCACTAATACATTTAGTAGTACGGTGAGGTGTTCCATCCTCCTGACATCTAGTATTCTACTCTTGAGGTTATGGAGGAGACGGGATCCTTGTCTGTTTCCAGTAACGTGCGATCAGGCATCGGGCCACTGTGAGAATGTGAAGCATTAATTTGGAGGCCAATTTACCCATGCCCGTGCCCCCAGGCCCAAGAGGTAAACCAGTGGATCGAGGTCCACCTCTACATATAAGACCTTATTTATCAAGACTTTAGACTCAGAAAGACTCAGAAAGGTGCTATTTTCGGGTAGGACCAGAATATGTGTAGCTGGGTCCCCGTTCTCCCCCTGCACCTTCACCAAAAAGCGGGGATAGAGGAATCCAACCCATGGAGGAAATACGGCGTGTGGTACCAAAACATCAAAATTTTGTAAATATTTTCCTTATACAAAGTGCATATTGATCTCTTGGCAGCAACACTCCAGATGGCAGACCACTGCCGAGGGAAAATCTGTCTGCCCAGGGAAGACTCCCACTTCTGCATATAAGGAAAGACCCCATCAGACTCACCCTGTGGATCGGAAATCAATCTGTAAATTTCAGAGATCAAACCCTTGGTGTCCATACCCCCCCCTACAGATCTTCTCAAATTCCGTAGGGATGGAGGCTCCTGCCCAACCAAATAGAGTGCTGGCTAGATCTCTAATTTGCAAATATTGATAGAACTCACGATTAGTAAGGGAGAAGTTATTTTTAAGAAAGTCAAAAGGATGAATCTGCATTGTGTTCCCATCAATGATATCTACAAATCTGAACAGGCCAGCCCTGAGCCAGGGGTGCACCATAGCGGATTCTAAACTACTTGGGAGCAATGGTTGGTATATAAAGGACACCAAAGGAGAGCAGAGTGACATTAGGGCGAATCTTCGTGTGCAAGAGAGCCAAAGATCCCTAGTAAACTAGAGCATAGTTGGAGGAATAGGAGCTCCCTGTAGGATGGCGTTAAATAAATTTGGGGCCTATTTTGAGGGTCAATGGTATATGGCCAGGTGGCCAGATGAATGTGTAAGCCTAGGATTGGTGTCAACAATAGACTGAAATTTTTCCTATCCTGGCGGCAGTGACATGAAAGCACAGGTTTCAAAACAAGAAGGTTCTGTTTCAATGTGATAACTTGGGTGTTGACACTGGGCTGTAAGGGAAGTGACCTTAAGTTTAGGGACAGGAAGTGACCTTAGGGTTAGGTGTGGGGGCAAGTTAGCCTAGGGACTTTATATAGAGCAGCCTGGGTCCCTTTTTGATCTGGGCATTGGACAGCACAGATCCTACCCGCCCTCCCTAAAAATGATTTCTGGGTCATGGTGGCATGGCATTGTGGGGTCCCTGAAGTTGGTTATAAATTGGTCTTGGGGATTCATTAACATATGGATCCCTTAACCCTGCTGTTCTGTTTGGGTCTACTATACCCTTAAACTGTTTTAGTCATTTTTTACCAGACCTATTAAAGTCTTGGTTTTTAGCTAATTTAAGTGTTTTATTTAAATGCCTGTTGCATTATTATACTGTATGTGAACATGGTTGTTTATAAAGATATGAAAAATGAAATAAAACACTTAAAATTCAGTCATCTTCGACTAAACAGAACAGGAGGGTTAATTGGATTGTGCTTAGATGGTGGTGTGGTGATTTTTTTTTGGGGGGGATACGCGGTAATGGTATGTCGAGTTCTCCTTAACTGTTATGGTAGTACAACCTCACCCCTCATATTTAAGGTGCTACTGAGCAGGGTGTGGTACGGCTGGGAATACGTTTCTTTTAAGGGAAGGGAGGGGGGATTTTTCTGGAAAATCAGAAAGTTTTTTGAGCTTCGAGGACCTTGCCAAAGTATGCAACTGCATTGTTTCCTATATTGTCAAAACGGCTGCTGGGACCAATTTATCCAAAAGTTGTTGTCTGATTCTTATTTGGGATCAAGGCTTCGGCACTGGGATGGGGGGTATACATCCAGGTTATAGGGGTCAGGTTGTGGGGGGAGACTGGCATGACACTGGGCTGGAGGGAAGTGACCTAAGTTTTAGTGGCAAGAAGTGACGTTATGGGTGGGGGCAAGTTAGCCTAGGGACTTTATATAGAGTAGCCTGGGGGACGGGTCCCTCTTTGACCTGTGCTTCGGACAGCATAGATCCTGCCCACCCTCCCTAATAATGATTTCTGGGTTACGGTGGCATGGCAACAATAAAGTTGCAAAGGTCTTGAGACAGCTCACTGGTTTTACCAATCATGAGATGTTCCTTGTTTGGCACCTTGATAATGAGATACCTTTTTATAGACCATCAGTTAAATTACCGTATTTTTCGCTTTATAAGACGCACCTGATTATAAGACGCACCCCCAAATTTGGTGAAGGAGAAGAGAAAAAAATAATTTTTAATGTTAAATGGGGTCTGTCTTATAATGTCAGTGTCCGTCTTACAAATCATATGGGGTATATGTCTCTTATAGCCCCCTCTTCCTGGTACATGGTCCTCATCCTGGGATATAGCTCCCCCATCCTAGATATGGCCCCCTTATTCTGGTTATGGCTGGCACACGTCCCCCAGGGCTGGCATACGCCCCCCAGGGCTGGCACATGCCCCCCAGGGCTCTCACACATCCACTAGGGATGGTACATGCCCCCAAGGGCTGGCACATTCCCCCCAGGGCTCTCAAACATCCCCCAGGGCTGGCACATGCCCCCCAGGGCTGGTACACGTCCCTCAGGGCTGGCACATGCCCCAGGGCTGGCAGCTCCACACCAGAGCTGGCACATGCCCCCCAGGGCTGGCACCTCCGCCCCAGAGCTGGCACATGCCCCACAGGGCTGGCACCTCCGCCCCAGAGCTGGTACATGCCCCCCAGGGCTGGCACCTCCGCCCCAGAGCTGGCACTTGTCCCCCAGGGCTGGCACATGCCCCTCAGGGCAGGCACACATCCCCCTGGGCAGGCACACATCCCCCTGGGCAGGCACACTTCCCCCTGGGCAGGTACATGCCCCCCAGGGCTGGCACTTGTCCCCCAGGGCTGGCACATGCCCCCCAGGGCTGGCACCTCTGCCCCAGAGCTCGCACATGCCCCCCAGGGCTGGCATCTCCGCCCCAGAGCTGGCACATGCCCCCCAGGGCTGGCACCTCTGCCCCAGAGCTGGCACATGCCCACCAGGGCTGGCACATGCTCCCCAGGGCAGGCACACATCCCCCTGGGCAGGCACACTTCCCCCTGGGCAGGTACATGCCCCCCAGGGCTGGCACTTGTCCCCCAGGGCTGGCACATGCCCCCCAGGGCTGGCACATGCCCCCCAGGGCTGGCACCTCCGCCCCAGAGCTGGCACATGCCCCCCAGGGCTGGCACCTCCAACCCAGACCTGGCACATGCCCCCCAGGGCTGGCACTTGTCCCCCAGGGCTGACACATGCCCCCCAGGGCTGGCACCTCCACCTCAGAGCTGGCACATGCCCCCCAGGGCTGGCACCTCCGCCCCAGAGCTGGCACATGCCCCCCAGGGCTGGCACCTCCGCCCCAGAGCTGGCACATGCCCACCAGGGCTGGCACTTGTCCCCCAGGGCTGGCACATGCCCCCCAGGGCAGACACACATCCCCCTGGGCAGGCACACTTCCCCCTGGGCAGGCACACTTCCCCCTGGGCAGGCACATGCCCCCCAGGGCTGGCACTTGTCCCCCAGGGCTGGCACATGCCCCCCAGGGCTGGCACATGCCCCCCAGGGCTGGTACATTGCCCCCCTTGCTGCTGGGCAGAAAATAACAAACATTTTATACTTACCTCTCCAGCGCTTGCCTCAGTCTTCAGTGCCTTTCTCCCTGACTGCAGAAATCTCCCTCCGAGGTCCCAGAGAAGCCGGTCATGTGATCGGGGGCTCACTGATGACTGCAGTGCGGTGATGTCATCAGTGTGCACCCGATCACATTACCGGCTTCTCTGGGACCTCGGAGGGAGATTTCTGCAGTCCTGGAGAAAGGCACTGAAGACTGAGGCAAGCGCTGGAGAGGTAAGTATAAAATGTTTGTTATTTTCTGCTAAGCAGCAAGGGGGGCCATATCCAGGATGGGGGGGGACTGCAGGAACATTTAATATGCCCTGCTCCCCTGTCCATACCTCGGTGCTAGCTTCAGCACCGAGGTGATGGACAGCGGCAGTGCAGTGAATATTAAATGAGTTAATGAGCGGGGGTCACGTGACCTGCCGCTGCCTCCTACAGCCCGCAGCCAGCCCGCCCCAGCCCCGGGACACACTCCAGAGCTGCCCCCACTCTCCCCTGCACCGTATGTTCGTTTTTTAAGACGCACCCCCCACTTTCCCCCAAAATTTGGGGGAACAAAAGTGCATCTTAAAAAGCGAAAAATACGGTAACTGATATTTTTCAGTAAGTGGCAGGATTGCTTACTAATTACTGATTCTCTTTCCTAATGTGTTAAATACTTTTTCCCTGTGTCATTTCTCATTATTACATATAACTTAATTTAAAGCATAACCGCCATTTAAATTTTTATGTAGTAATAATAATAATAATAATAATGTAGAGCAAGTGATTTTAATAAACTTTCTAATATACTTAATTAGAAAATTCTGATTGAAAGCTATTCATAAACCTTTCACAAGGTTTCCTTACTAAACTGTGTGTGAAGCAGACACATGTTTATTATTGTCAGATCCATCTTCAATGAATACGGGGTAGCTGGAAATTTTTATTTAATAATAATGATGTAGAGCAAGTGATTTTAATAAACTTTCTAATATACTTAATTAGAAAATTCTGATTGAAAGCTATTCATAAACCTTCCACAAGGTTTCCCTACTAAACTGTGTGTGAAGCAGACACATGTATATTATTGTCAGATCCATCTTCAGTGAATACGGGGTAGCTGGTGAGGAAACAATGTATCAGATTACCACATCCTAACAGCACAGTTGTTAAGCAATGTCAGAAGGTCAGGAAGAGTGCAAACTCCTCATCTGTCTCCACACGACTCACTCAGGATCTCTATTAACCCCTTCTCTGCTATCACATTGCACTGCTCACTGTTATCAGCTGCTCTCAGAAGCTGTTCTAATAAACACAGTGCTGGTAGACAGTGGCCACACCCACACAGACAGAAAATGCTGTATTTAAAAGAGCACAGAAAAATGTGAGAAAATATGTCATATGGCACAAAAAAGCATCATCTTAGCTGCAATGTGCCCCATCATTAACAGCCAGTACAGTATTGTTTTTTTCTTCAATTAAATGACATTTACACTTTAAGGACATCTATGGTTTGATTTCTTTCCATGTATGGATTGGATAGGTTGTTACTGACATCTGGTGAGACATTCATGTCAATAGCACCTTTAGAAATATATTTACTTAGAAAATTAGTGAAGTGTTCAATACTTATTTTACTCTCTGTACATTTATGTAAAAAAAAAAAAATACACCTGTTTGGTGTCACTGCGTCTGGAATTACCTTATTCATAATAATGTCACACTACTTTACCCTTACGAAAACTATATATTTTCATCATACCGCAGACAAAATAGTAGAATAAAACACAATCAAAAAGATGAATGTAAATAGAAATGATATAGCTAAACAAATCATCTTGTCCCACAATAAATAAGTCCACAATCATCTCAGTCAGCAGAAAAGGAAAAAAGCCACAGCTGTCAGGATAAGCTATGCAAGAACATTTTCCTAGAAAATTGTTTTTAATATGTAAACACAGCAAAGCATAAAAAATACACGTGGTATTACTGTATTCATTCTGATCTAAATAATAAAGCTGTCTTATCACTTATACAATAATGGTGTAAAAAATAAACAAAAAAAACTATTCTTGAATGCTGGTTTTTGTTTAATTTGCCTCACAAAAATCAGAATATAAAGCCATCTAAAGATTTTTTGTGCCCAAAAATGTTACCAAAAAACCTTCAACTCATCCCGCAAAAAAAACTCTCACATTAAACTGTTTGCAGAAAACATCAATAAGTATTGCCCTCAAAAGATGGTGATAAAAAAAGTAATTTTTAAAAAAGTGTTTTTACTATGTAACAAACCTAAAAAATAAAAACTATGAATCTGGTATCACTGTAATTGTACTCACCCAAAGGAATAAAGCCATCTAATCACTTATACTGCAAGGTGAACGGCGTAAAAAATAAAGAAATAAAATCAATTATTGAACAGCTGTTTATTCTGTCTCTTAACCCCATTATGACCAATGACGGGTAAAGCCGTCATGGAAAGATGTCACTTCCTGTACTGACAGTTCCATGCTGACAGCTGTTAATGTCAGCTGAGGGGCAGTTGAAGATGTGTGGGGACCCTTGTTACTGGTCCCCACATTCAGAGAAATTTGATGGGTCAGTCAATTTGACTGACTGATCACATCATTACCACACAGAAAAGAGCACACTTCTCTGTGCGATCACTGCTGATCAGCTATGGCCGGGCTCTGGGCAGTCATCTCAGCCCGAGCTCGGGGCTGTTCAGCTGTGCGCTGTGTCTGGGCTCTGGACGGACATCTCAGACTGAGCTCTGGAATGACCAACAGTGCGCTTTGCCCCGATCTCGATGTCCATCTCAGCCTGAATTCCGAGCTAAATCAGCTGTGCCCTTTGGCTCTAGGCTGTCCATCTCAGATTGAGTTCCGAGCTATATCAGCATCTTCCCCAGGCCTGGACCGTCATCTCATCCCGAAGCTCTGGGTTAATTTGTTGTGCCCCAGTCTCGGGCTAGTTCAGCTGTCCCAGTGCTCTGGGCTGTCATCTCAGCCCGAGCTCCGGTGCTAATTTGCTGTGCCCCATCTCTGGGCTGACATCTCAGCCGAGTTCCGAGCTAATCAGCTGTACCCCAGGCTCTGGGCTGTCATCTTCCCGAGTTCCGAGCTAATTCAGCTGTGCCCCAGGCTCTGGGCCGTCATCTCCTCCCGAGCTCTGGGTTAATTTGTTGTGCCCCGTCTCCGGGCTAATCAGCTGTACCCCAGGCTCTGGGCTGTCATCTCAGCCCGAGCTCCGGGTTAATTTGCTGTGCCCCAGTCTCTGGGCTGACATCTCAGCCCGAGTTCCCAGCTAATCAGCTGTACCCCAGGCTCTGGGCTGTCATCTCTGCCCGAGTTCCGGGCTAATTAGCTGTGCCCCAGGCTCTGGGCTGTCATCTCAGCCCGAGCTCAGGGTTAATTTGCTGTGCCCCAGTCTCTGGGCTGACATCTCAGCCCGAGTTCCGGGCTAATCAGCTGTGCCCCGGTCTCTGGGCTGTCATCTCAGTCACTGCTGATCAGCTACGGCCAGGGTCTGGGCTGTCATCTCAGCCCGAGCTTCGGGTTAATTTGCTGTGCCCCAGTCTCTGGGCTGACATCTCAGCCCGAGTTCCGAGCTAATCAGCTGTGCCCCAGGCTCTGGGCTGTCATCTCAGCCCAAGTTCCTGGCTAATTAGCTGTGCTCCAGGCTCTGGGCTGTCATCTCAGCCCGAGCTCAGGGTTAATTTGCTGTGCCCCAGGCTCTGGGCTGTCATCTCAGCCCGAGCTCGGGTTAATTTGCTGTGCCCCGGTCTCTGGGCTGACATCTCAGCCCGAGTTCCGGGCTAATCAGCTGTGCCCCGGTCTCTGAGCTGTCATCTCAGTCACTGCTGATCAGCTACGGCCAGGGTCTCGGCTGTCATCTCAGCCCGAGCTTCGGGTTAATTTGCTGTGCCCCAGTCTCTGGGCTGACATCTCAGCCCGAGTTCCGAGCTAATCAGCTGTGCCCCAGGCTCTGGCTGTCATCTCAGCCCGAGTTCGGGTAATTGCTGTGCCCCAGGCTCTGGCTGTCATCTCAGCCCGAGCTCAGGGTTAATTTGCTGTGCCCCAGGCTCTGGGCTGTCATCTCAGCCCGAGCTCCGGGTTAATTTGCTGTGCCCCGGTCTCTGGGCTGACATCTCAGCCCGAGTTCCGGGCTAATCAGCTGTGCCCCGGTCTCTGGGCTGTCATCTCAGTCACTGCTGATCAGCTACGGCCGGGGTCTGGGCTGTCATCTCAGCCCGAGCTCCGGGTTAATTTGCTGTGCCCCGGTCTCTGGGCTGTCATCTCAGCCCGAGCTCCGGGCTGACCATCTGTGCGCTGTGTCTGGGCTCTGGACGGTCATCTCAGGCTGAGCTCTGGAATGACCAACAGTACGCTGTGCCCCGGGCTCTGGGCTGTCATCTTAGCCCGAGCTCCGGGTTAATTTGCTGTGCCCCAGGCTCTGGGCTGTCATCTTAGCCCGAGCTCTGGGTTAATTTGCTGTGCCCCGGTCTCTGGGCTGACATCTCAACCCAAGTTCCAGGCTAATCAGCTGTGCCCCGGTCTCTGGGCTGTCATCACAGTCACTGCTGATCAGCTACGGCCGGGTCTGGCTGTCATCTCAGCCCGAGCTCCGGTTAATTTGCTGTGCCCCGGTCTCTGGGCTGTCATCTCAGCCCGAGCTCCGGGCTGACCAGCTGTGCGCTGTGTCTGGGCTCTGGACAGTCATCTCAGGCTGAGCTCTGGAATGACCAACAGTATGCTGTGCCCCGGGTCTGGGCTGTCATCTCAGCCCGAGCTCCGGGTTAATTTGCTGTGCGCTGTGAACATAGCCTTAGGGTGTCTTTTCTTCCCAAGTAACTTATCCAGTACTGTAAACACACCTCCTCCCTGTAAGCACACCCCCTTTCCCTGTAAGCACACCTCCTCCCTGCAAATTTAGTGAATATTTGGTATTTAGGAAGTTTATTATTTTAGGGTTAGAGACTAAGAAACATTCCAATTGTTGTGTGCTTTCCTACTTTATATTCAGAAGAAGAGTTTTTCTAATAATTGTAATAATTATGATTGTCAGAAATGCTGTATTTAATTAAATCTAATTTTGCCATTATGTTTTGCAGACTCTGATACTAGTTTGAATCCAGGATATTGACTACACTGAACCAAGGAGGAATTGAGGGATCATGCGGAACCCCAGCATGGTTATCTTAGTTTGCATAATAAGCCATCTCCTTCTTCTCGCTGGACTCAAGGCCGACAGTAAGTCTCTAGTTTACACTTCACACTTTTCAGATGTTTATTGTAAATATTTATCAATAAATGTATGTAATGTGTACACTATTTTTCTAACACATCTATATGAGACAAGCAATTAGCAATTCCAGTGAACACTAAGACCGCCTTCACATCGCGGCAGCATCAGGTCCGGGGCTGTCCGATGTGATTCAGACAGCACCAGACCCGATTAGCAAACAGAACCAGAGGACAAATATGCCCTCTAGTCCGGTTTGCAACCGGATGCCGATGATAGCAGCCACAGCTGCTGCAATTTCAAGATCCTGAAATCACAGCCGATCCTCCCAGACAGATGGAAACCGGATGGCAGATAGCTGTCATCCGGCCCCTATAGGGCTGCATTAGGACAAAATCGGGTCCAGGGCTGTTAGGTTCACCCCGGACAGCTCGGACCTGATTGTACCATGGTGTGAAGCCAGCCTAACTTCTCGGGTAGAAGAATAACCCAAATACATACATATAAGTATATTAATGGTAAATAGTAAAAATGTTTAATTTCTTTGGTAAGGTTCCTACACCAAGCCTATTTTTTTTCTCAACTGTATCTAAAGCAGCTCAGAGGAGCTCTGTGTTAGAAAAGCTTTGCTTTAGCTTTAGTATTGATTTAATACAGTTGTGGCCAAAAGTATTGACACCCCTGCAATTCTGTCAGATAATACTCAGTTTCTTCCTGAAAATGATTGCAATCACAAATTCTTTGGTATTATTATCTTCATTTAATTTGTCTTCAATGAAAAAAACACAAAAAGAATTGTCCTAAAGCCAAATTGGATATAATTCCACACCAAACATAAAAAAGGGGGTGGACAAAAGTATTGGCACTGTTAGAAAAATCATGTGATGCTTCTCTAATTTGTGTGATTAATAGCACCTGTAACTTACCTGTGGCACCTAACGGTGTTGGCAATAACTAAATCACACTTGCAGCCAGTTGACATGGATTAAAGTTGACTCATCCTCTGTCCTGTGTCCTTGTGTGTATCACATTGCGCATAGAGAAAAGAAAGAAGACAAAAGAACTGTCTGAGGACTTGAGAAATCAAATTGTGAGGGAGCATGAGCAATCTCAAGGCTACAAGTCCATCTCCAAAGACCTGAATGTTCCTATGTCTACCGTGCGCAGTGTCATCAAGAAGTTTAAAGCCCATGGCACTGTGGCTAACCTCCCTAGATGTGGACGGAAAAGAAAAATTGTCGAGAGATTTCAACGCAAGATTGTGCGGACGGTGGTTAAACAACCTCGACTAACATCCAAACAAGTTCAAGCTGCCCTGCAGTCCGATGGTACAACAGTGTCAACCCGTACTATCCGTCAGCGTCTGAATGAAAAGGGACTGTATGGTAGGAACCCAGGAAGACCCCACTTCTTACCCCGAGACATAAAAAAGCCAGGCTGGAGTTTGCCAAAACTTACCGAGAAAGCCTAAACGTTTTGGAAGAATGTTCTCTGGTCAGATGAGACAAAAGTAGATCTTTTTGGGCAAAGACATCAACATGGAGTTTACAGGAGAAAAAAAGAGGTATTCAAAGAAAATGACACGGTCCCTCAGTCAAAC
The DNA here is from genome assembly GCA_033576535.1 of Allobates femoralis. NCBI lineage: Eukaryota > Metazoa > Chordata > Amphibia > Anura > Aromobatidae > Allobates > Allobates femoralis. Next base: position 399,097,291 of record JARQOC010000003.1, on the reverse strand, counting down.
ATGGTGGAGGTTCCCTGATGTTTTGGGGTTGCTTTGCTGCCTCTGGCACTGGACTGCTTGACCGTGTGCATGGCATTATGAAGTCTGAAGACTACCAACAAATTTTGCAGCATAATGTGGGGCCAGTGTGAGAAAGCTGGGTCTCCCTCAGAGGTCATGGGTCTTCCAGCATGACAATGACTCAAAACACACTTCAAAAAGCACTAGAAAATGGTTGAGAGAAAGCACTGGAGACTTCTAAGATGGCCAGCAATGAGTCCAGACCTGAATCCCATAGAACACCTGTGGAGAGATCTAAAATGGCAGTTTGGAGAAGGCACCCTTCAAATATCAGGGACCTGGAGCAGTTTGCCAAAGAAGAATGGTCTAAAATCCAGCAGAGCATTGTAATAAACTCATTGATGGTTACCGGGAAGCGGTTGATCGCAGTTATTTTGGCTAAAGGTTGTGCAACCAAGTATTAGTCTGAGGGTGCCAATACTTTTGTCTGGCCCATTTTTGGAGTTTTGTGTGAAATGATCAATGTTTTGCTTTTTGCTTCATTCCCTTTTGTGTTTTTTCATTGAAGACAAATTAAATGAAGATAATAATACCAAAGAATTTGTGATTGCAATCATTTTCAGGAAGAAACTGAGTATTATCTGACAGAATTGCAGGGGTGTCAATACTTTTGGCCACAACTGTAGATGGCAAAAGGGAGCGCCATGATCCACAATCTTTCTAAAATAGAAACATATTTAACAAAAACACATTGTCCTGTTAATGATTATCTACTGTTTATAAAACTAATTTTTTTGAAACTGCAAAATGCATTACTGGGATCAGTGTCTCTGCCACTATGTCAGTCATACTGCCCTCAAATTACATATAGTAGCAAAAACTTGGTGGCAGATTTCCTTTAAAATAGCAGAAATGGGTAAAAACCTATTAAAGACCACTCGGACTGAGAAAATTATTGGCCCACTTCATCAATTAACAATAATCTTAAAATTCTTAACAAAATATTGGCTAGTTGCTTGAATCCCTTTATATCAAAATATACTTAACCTGATCAGTTGTGATGTATACTTCATATACCAGCTGTCAACATGGTCACCATGTTTTTAATGTCCCCTTTGAATTCGGGATGGGAGTCATGGTAGACAGGATATGTTATGAAATATATGACTCTACCGAAGGCCTTTGACTGTATCTCATGATCATTCTTATAGTATGTTAGAGAATGCATGGGATTTGGCCCTGCATTTCTTAAGATTTTCCAGTGTCTAAGCTGATATCCTGGCTGGGGTTTGCATTACAGGATTTGAATCTAATCTCATATGTATGTTTTGGGTCACCATGTCTCCCTTTTAGCCCCAGCTACCAAGCTTTTAGCTAACTTTATTCATAGGGATTCCAATGTTTGGGGTATACTTATTTATGTGGATGAACACAAATGTGCATTGCTTGCCAATTATGTTCTACTCTTTTCATTCACCACCCACCTGTCTCCCTAATATATTTAGTAACTTTAATATGTTGTTAATGGGTTTAAAGTAAACATTCCAAATCTGAAGCCTTAGTAGTTTTTCACACTGCAAGATAATCACGAATGAGAGTGCCGATCACGCTCCTCTCCCTGCCACCTAAATGCTGTGATTGCTATTGATCGCTGCATTTAGAGGATTAAACTGCTCAGAACTATGCAGGCACCGCTCCTAACAATGAGTGCCGGGTCCTGGTTGTAACATCAGCCAGAGACCCGGCGACGAACCTGCAGGCACAACCATGGTGCATGGAAAATCGCAATGACGTACTGGGTACATAATCCATCATTAAGTCACGACTTTTCATGACATACCCAGTACATTATATGTCAGTCAGAGGTTAAAGGAAATCTGTCAGCAGGTTTTTGCTATGCAAACTAAGGACAGAATGATTATTATGAAGAATTCCATACAATCTATAAACAGTGTGGTCAGGAACGACCCACTGTAATCTCTAAATACAGTTAAACAGCAAGGAGGACAAAAGAGAGAAGGTGTGCAGAAAATTTAATACTGTTAAATAGTGAAAAACAGGCTGTACTTAGGTCCTACACAGAGGACAGAGCAACAGATGCAAGTTTAAATGTAACAATATCTTTAGTTCATATACATAAGCTTCAATAACTCCAACAATGGCATTTGGTCGTAAAATGTAACACATACAGAGCAGCAAGATAGGTAGCTATACATCCATTAGCAGCTGGCATATATACGATCTGTGTTATCACATACAATAAAGTGCAAGTGCAAAAACCAAATCCTGCTCAGAGAATTTCACCTAAGTATATAGAGTCAAGCTAGATGCCAGGTGGTGACCATGAACCCCAACCCCCTATGGCCAGAAGAGGGAAGGGATCAAGCCCATCATATTGCATATTAACTCAGCAGTGGGAAAGATCCCTGGATTCAGAACCCGAGGTACGTTTCTTCTTGAAGGCTATCACATGCTTCATCATGGGGGGTGATGCTATCCCTGATTGCTCTGGTATATATACCCAACAGTAATGGTGTGTATTACCGCCAAAAAGCCGATCATTCTGCGGTGCTCGCACACTTCCGGTCCCACCCCCTCACAGCCACAAGTGCGCTGACGTCAACGCAATTAGTGAAAGGGTACATAATCCATCATTAAGGCATGACTTTTCATGACATACCCAGTACATCATATGTCAGTAAGAGGTTAAAGGGAATCTGTCAGCAGGTTTTTGCTATGCAAACTAAGGACAGAATGATGTAAGAGTTAAAAAAAAAGCAATTGTGCTTCTCTTACCAGGTGTGCAATTGCTTACTAAAATTAATGGTCTTATTACCCTGTGATTAACATTGCAGGACTAGAAAGTCACGGGCTGGGCAGTCAGACACACTCCTTGTTTTGATTGACTCCTCACAATCAATAGACAATCTCTATTGGAAGCCTAGTGTGGGTGGGGCAGCCATCTGAGATCTGCTGTGTTCCTGAAATTAAATATTTTCACTGCATGTGAACGGCTGCAGCCAGTAATTGTAATGTAATCTAATGTTATACCTTGTTGGACTCAGCGTTTCTTTGCCTCCATTATGTTGCTGTCAGATAAGGTAGCAATACCTGCTGACAGATTCCCTTTAAGAGGTTAAATGCAACCTGTCTTGTCCTTTTTTGTTATTAAACTGCCCCCAAAGTTATCTGGAACATGCACTGTGCATCACTAACCTGGTTTACTAAAAGATCCATGTATTTTTCATGAAGAAATCACTTTAGATGCTTAGCTGATTGCATTAGGTACCTGCTCAAATAATCTAGGGGTGGATGCTTCAGCTGGAATCAGTCATGTCAGTCAGTTAATCCACTTCTGTCATGCAGTTTTTTAAACGTAGTAATGACTCCCGGCAGTGTAATATATTGACACTGAAGGTCCTGTGGTGATGAAGGGACTGTGGTGATGTAATGATCATGTGACTGTATTGGGTAGAGCTAATCAGGTCTGAAGTAAAAGACTCTTTGACCCATTACGGGCACATGGTCGTGAGATCACCACGGGTATTGCAGTGATGTCAGCCAATTACAATGCAGGGGGCATGACGAAATTCAAATAACATCATGAATGAACGGGAGTGACAGCAAAAGCTCCTCCCCTGTGACTGAAGACAGGTATGTGCTGTCACCTCAGCATATCAAGTCTTTTCTTAAGATAAATACGTGGATTTTAGAAAACTATGTTAGTGATGCACATTGCACCATTTAAAACAAATTGGGAGCGGTTTAATATCACAAAACAACATGACAGGTTTCTTTTAAGTCTTAAATGTTTTGGGAGTCTATAATACATAAAGGATTCTAAATCTAGCATTTCGGTCACAAATTGCCCTGATATAAAACAATGTTCCAGAATATAATAAAACTTCGATTTATTTAATTCTCTTATGTAAAAAATAACAGTTTCCCAATATATACAAATATGATTTTAAAGAACATGACTGCCTGTGGGAGATTAGCTGTGTATTCAATAGGCAGTACTGAGCAGCAGCATTTATTATTCAGGTTGACTTGCCAGTATATGCAGATATGGCAGTGTCTCCTAACAGACACTCCTTCATTCATTACAGCAGAATGCTGCAGGGGTACAGACACTCTACGTTATGCCAGCATTTTCTGGCAAAGCAGATTATCAACTGCTTAGAACGGCTGCAGCCCGTTCCCACACACTATTTCTGTATTAATAAGCGCTGCATTCTCCCATGGCATCACAGTTTGAAATTAACAAAGCATCTCCTCATGTTTCATTTGTAAGGCATTATCAAGGGTGTGGGCTTCTATAGACCTTGAACAGCAGCAAAAAGCTTTTATCACCTCCCTCTTCTGAGGTAATCTGAATCGTCTCCACACAAGCAATTCTAAGTGCCAAAGAGCAGTAGCCATCCGATTGTGTCATCCTGACTGACTGAATTTTAAACCAGTCATATGCTTAGCCTGATCAACCAGTCAGTACTAAGAATAAAACACACCACCTCTCTGATTCAGCTTCACTGACAATTATGTCTAGCTCCTTAACGACTGCCAGCACGCATTAAAAAGGGCCTTATTCCCTCTTTGCCGTTTTAATGTGGCAATTGGAAATATGTGTACAGTGCCTACTGGGAACAAAAATCCCACAGGTGACAGCTGTACATGACAGCTGTCACCCTTGTGATATTGATTCTGACTGGTTTTGGAACCGATTGGGTCAAATTAAGCCCTTAAATACCGCTATCAAATGCGACATCAGTATCTAAGTTGTTAAAAGGGGGTTAAAAGTCTGGTAGCCATATGTGGAGTTGGGTGATGTGACCGGCATGTGCCCCATGACTGGTATACAGCACATGGGTGATTGTGTCTTTTGCTCAGTGGCATCACTCACAGGGTTAACAGCAGCTCTGTCTGAGTGAAGTGCTGATTGTTCACACTGCTTTTCAGGTGTGGGGTGGCTGGGAAAGATATGAGCTTCCCAGGGCTGGGGAGAAAGAGAAGTGTCAGAGCATCAGAAGCTGTGTGGAGTTCTGTGTGTGCACAGGCTGTGTGCAGTTAACACAGCATGGACTTGGCCTTCCCAGGGGCCCCGACTTGCGGGAAGCTAGCCACGGTTCTGAAATCTCAGCCGGGAGCTCTCCACGGTACTGAAGTTCAGCGCCGGCCGGATCCGATATTCTGGTGCGATCCGGCTCCCGTAGACTCCCATGTTAGGGGACGCTGGATCGCATTGGATCCGGGAGGATCCGATTTTGTCAGATTTTTGCCCTGGACACAAAAACACTGCAAGCTGCGATTTTGTGTCCGGGAAAAAAAAAGAATTCTGCTGGATCCTTTCTGACAGCAGGAAACCAGATGGCAAATCACTGCCATCCGACCCCATAGGTATACTATGGGGCCAAAATCGGACAGCCCCGGATCCCTAAAACCATGGTGTGAAGCCGGCCTTACTCTGATTTCATCTAATGTCCCCAGGGCATGGTAACCTGTTAGAACCTGCCATAAACCAATTTTAGTCAACAACAGACAGGTCTCCGGCACTGCAGTACAATAGTGCTGCAGTGCATAAGACCAATGATCACAGTAAAAATATTGCCAACAGTTGAACTAAGTGAAAAACGTAAAAAAAAAAAAGTTAAATAAGCTATTTAAAAAAAACGCACAAAAAAAAACATTTTGCCACTAAAACAACAGCCTTTGTGTTAAAACAAAATAAACAAAAAAGTACACATAATTGATATCACCGCATCCAAAACAACTCCATCTCTAATGGCCACTTTAAACACACCAACTTATCTGTCCAACTTCTGACCAACTTGCTGGTTGCAGTGAAATCATGGACACATTGCTCTATTTGTACACAGCCACAAAATGGAGCAATGTGCCCATGATTTCACTGCAACCAGAGATCTTTTCAGACGTTGGTCACAGAAGTTGGTGTGTGTAAAGTGGCCTTAAAACTGTCATGTTGTTTATTCCATGTGTCAAACACCATTAAAAAATAAAAGTAAACCACAATAGTCACTTTCTCATCATTAACACACACAAAAATTGAATAAATGTGAAAAATAAAATTCATATGCAAAAAAAATGGTACAAATGAAAACTCCAAACTGTTTCACAAAAAACAAACGGAAATATGGCTGATTCGTCAAAAAACATAAAGTTACAATGACAATGCAAAAACAATTTAGTTTTAGTAAAATATTGTTTTTAATGTGTAAAAGTAGCAAAACATAAAAAAATAAAGATCTGGTATCACTATATTCGTACTGACCCAAAGAATAAATCGATCTTTTCACTTTAACCACATGGTGAACCGTGCAACAACATAGTCATAAAAACAATAACTAAACTGCTGGTTTTTATTCATTCTGCATCTGAAAAAGTTGAATAAAACACAGTCAAATACCTCAAGTTGGTACCAAAAAAATCTTCAACTCGTTGCACAACAAATAAACCCCCATACAGCTCTGTTTGCCAATAAATATGGTGTCATAAAAATAATTGATTATGAAAAAGCATTTTTACTATATGATAGTAGCAAAATATACAAAAGACTCTATAAAGCTGGTATTGTTGAAATCGTACCAACCCGCAGAATAAAACCATCTTATCAATAATACCACAGGGTCAACTGTGCAAGAATAAAATTAGGAACTATTCTTGAACTGTTCTCTATTTGTTCATTCTACCTCCCAAAAATCGCATTAAGCATCGGTTCACATTTGTCCTGTGATTACCATATATCACTTCTGTTGAGGTATATCAATTCCCCCTAACCACAATTCAGACAAAACCACTAACAAAACCACTACATGATAATGAGGCAGATGGAGTCACTTTGGAATCCGTCTGGGCTCTGTTGTGGCGGTGTCCCATCATTTTAGGTGTCTTTTTAGCACAAGTGTGAAGCACAACAGTTTTATGCATGTCTAAAAAGATGGATATCACCGGGACAGATGCCAAACGGAGTCCAAAGTGTGTTTGTCTGCCTCATTGGAGTGAGTGGTTCTGTCCAGGATTTCATCTATATCACATTTTTAGGAGATTTACACAGTAAACTTTACACAAGTGTTTAGCGTAGAACACAAGAATGTGATCCCACCCTTCTACTGAAAGTGATCAAAAAATGTCTGAACCCCTAAATGTTATTAAGAAAACCCCTGACCTATCCTTCACCAATGAAACAACACAGTTGAAAATTTGTTGAACGGTCCTCTTTAACACCTTCCATCAAATCAAAAGACTGTAACTCACTTTAATAATGAATACAGTTGGGAAGAATACAGTAATGAGCAAATATTTGAACATACACTATCGTTCAATTGTTTAGGGTCACCCAGACAATTTTGTGTTTTCCATGAAAACTCATACTTTTATTTACCAAATGAGTTGCAAAGTGAATAGAAAATACAGTCCAGACATTGACAAGGTTAGAAATAATGATTTATATTTGAATTAATAATTTCTCCTTGAGAAATGTCACCCCATGCTTCCTGAAGGCTCTCCAACAAGTTGGATTGGCTTCATGGGCACTTTTGTGTACCATACGTCAAGCTGCTCCCACAACAGCTCAATGGGGTTGAGATCTGGTGACTGCACTAGCCACTCCAGTACAGATAGAATACCAGCTGCCTGCTTCTTCTCTAAATAGTTCATGCATAATTTGGAGATGTGCTTTGGGTCATTGTCTTGAAATTGGCTCTAATTAAGCGCTGTCCACGGGGTATGGCATGGCGCTTCAAAATGGAGTGATAGCCTTCCTTATTCAAAATACCTTTTACCTTGTACAAATTTCCCACTTTACCAGCACCAAAGCAACCCCAGACCATCACATTACCTCCACCATGCTTGACAGATGGTGTCAGGCACTCATCCAGCATCTTTTCAGTTGTTCTGTGTCTCACAAATGTTCTCCTGTGTGATCCAAATACCTCAAACTTTGATTCGTCTGTCTATAAAACTTTTTGCCATTCTTCCTCTGTCCAATGTCTGTGTTCTTTTGTGAATATTAATCTTTTCCTTTTATTAGCCAGTCTCAGATATGGCTTTTTCTTTGCCACTCTGCCCTGAAGGCTCGCATCCTGGAGTCACCTCTTTACTGTAGCTGTTGACACTGGCGTTTTGCGGGTATTATTTAATGAAGCTACCAGTTGAGGAGCTGTGAGGCGTCTCTGACTACAGACTAATGTACTTGTCTTGTTGCTCAGTTGTGCAGCGGGAGTTCACCGATTAGGTTACATAATTATCAGAGAAAGAGAAAAAAAACATATTTGGCCACTTACAAATATCCATTGCATTTAGCAGAATGCTGTCAACCACTCTAAGAGGTAACCCAGGTCTCCCAACACCGATGCTCAATCTCCTACAACCCTGGCACAGGGGCGATTGTAGCATTTGCATCAGTTGTGCAGCGGGGCCTCAACTTCTCTTTCTACTCTGGTTAGAGCCTGTTTGTGTTCTCCTCTGAAGGGAGTAGTACACACCATTGTAGATAATCTTCAGTTTCTTGGCAATTTCTTGCATGGAATAGCCTTCATTTCTAAGAACAAGAATAGTCTGTAGAGTTTCATATGAAAGTTCTCTTTTTCTGGCCATTTTGAGAGTTTCATAGAACAAACAAATGTAATGCTCCAGATTATCAACTAGCTCAAAGGAAGGTTAGTTTTATAGCTTTTCTGATCAGCCAAACAGTTTTCAGCTGTGCTAACATACTTGTGCAAGGGTTTTCTAGGGTTTTCTAAACATCTATCAAGGCCACTTTACACACACCAACTTATCTGTCCAACTTCTGACCAACTTGCTGGTTGCAGTGAAATCATGGACACATTGTTCCATTGTACACAGCCACAAAATGGAGCAATGTGTCCATGATTTCTCTGCAACCAGCAAGTTGGTCAGAAGTTGGACAGATAAGTTGGTGTGTGTAAAGTGGCCCTCATCCTTGTTACACAGTTAGCAAACACAATATACCATTAAAGCACTGGAGTGGTGGTTGCTGGAAATGAGCCTCTATACACCTGTGTAGATATTGCATTAAAAACCAAACGTTTGCAGCTAGAATAGTCATTTACCACATTAACAATGTATAGCGTGTATTTCTGATTCATTTAATGTTAGCTTCATTGACAAAAAAAGTGCTTTTCTTTCAAAAGTAAGGAAATTCGTAAATTACCCCTCACTTTTGAACCGTAGTGTACCTGTTCATTTAATTGCTATCTTGTTCTTTTGTTGAATATGCACATTTAAGGCTGGCTTCACACTACGGCTGGGATCTGATCTGTGGCTGTCTGCTTGAGCCAGACAGCCCTGGACCGGATCAGCACACAGGACTGGGGGACTATCATGCCCTCCGATCCTGTGTGCAGCCGCCTGCAGTTCCTGCTGCTGATAGGTGAGGACCGCGGGCGCCGCGGTCCTAAACTGTCAGCGGCTGCAGCTGCGTGCGGCTGCACACAGGATCGGAGGGCATAATAGCCCCCCAGTCCTGTGTGCTGATCCGGTCCGCGGCTGTCTGCCTCAAGCGGACAGGCACGGATCGGATCACACACGCAGTGTGAAGTCGGCCTAAGCAAGAATAAGGCAAGAACAAATAAATTAAGTAATAAGAAACCAGGGCAGGGGAGTCGGTAAGCCAAACATCTGACTCTGACTTCGACTCCAGCTCCACTAAAATGGACACAGACTCCAACTCCATAACCATGACTGTGATGTCAGTAAGCCAACAAATTCCAACTCCTCAAATTCCCTGAATCCAACTATGACTGCACCCAAAATGGGCACCGACTCCAACTCCACAGCCTTGTAAAAACAATAGTCCATTATATAAGACATGAAGGTCAGTCAATCAGGAAATACTGAAGGTATTATTAGGCTACATTCACACGCTGCGCATTTCCTGCGCTTTTAGGGTTGCACGTTTTTGCCGCACTTTGCAGCCGCGCTATTTAGCGCAGGTAAAAAAGCGGTGCATTCACACACCACGTTTTTGTACGGCCGCATTTCTCCCCCAAAAGCGCAGGAGAGAAGTGATGTCACACGGGGAGGAAGAATCCTGTGTTCCTCCTCCGTGCAACATGTGTGACAGCCCTTTTGGCTTTCACAGTGTATTAATATACACTGCGAAAGCAAAATATGAGTTATCAAAAGGTCTTAAAAATAAAAAAAAAATGGAATACTTACCTCATGAAAACTCATGGCACCATTTAGTGCCATGCGGATTCGCATGCGATTCCCATAGGTCCCCATGTTACAAAAATGCATGCGTTTTTGAAAAAGCACCAAAAAACTCATCATGATGCATTTTTTGTTAAGGCTGCTCCAGACCTAACAGCAAAAATGCAGCCTGTCAAAAACAACCTTAAAAAACGCAGCCAAGTGTGACTCTAGCCACAGCCTGTGTTTTTGTGCTGCGTTTTTGGTGTTAGGTCTAGAGCAGCCTTAAAAAACTCATGCTAAAATTCATGCGAAAACTCATGGTACCATTTAGTGCCATGCAGATTCGTATGCGATTCCCATAGGGCCCCATGTTAACTAACCAGATCAGTTTTTTTTACTGCACCTACTGCAGTCACACCATTGCAGTCACACTTGAGTGCAGCATCAGTTTTTGGCATCAGGTTTTGGACTTAGAAAAAAAACTGCACAAAATGATGCAAAAACCAAATCCAAGGCTCAAGTGTGACCCTAGCCTTAGACAGTCATTTGTGTTCTTTATTAGAGCGGGAGTAAGGTCAGGGGAAGAAGTGTATAGTTGTTTGTCATCAGCATAAAGATGGTACTGTAAGCCAAATCTGCTGATGGTCTGTCCAATCAGGGCCGTGTACGAAGAGAAGAGGTCCAAGGACTGAACCCTGAGGGACCCCAATAGTGAGAGGAAGAGGGGAGGAAGTGGAGCCAGCAAATGATACACTGAAAGAGCTGTCAGAAAGATAGGAAGAGAACCAGGAGAGAGCCTTGTCCTTGATGCCGATGGAGTGCAGCATGGAGAGAATGAGACAGTGGTCAACGGTGTCAAAGGCTGCAGAGAGATCAAGAAAAATAAGCAGAGAGTGGTCACCATTACGTTTTGCTGTCAGAAGGTCATTGGTCACTTTGGTGAGGGCAGTTTCTGTAGAATGTAGGAGGCGAAACCAGGCTGTAATGGGTCTAGAAGAGAGTGAATGGAGAGGTAATGACTGACACGGGAGTAGATCAGGTGCTCCAGGAGTTTAGAGATGAAGGGGAGATTGGAGACTGGTCCGTAGTTGTTTGTGCAGGATGGGTCGAGAGACGTTTTCTTTAGTAATGGAGTAATGATAGAGTGTTTGAAGGATTAGGGTAAGATGCCAGAAGAGAGGGAGAGATTAAAGATTTTGGTTAGGTGAGTGGTGACCACTGAAGAGAAAGACTGGAATAGGTGTGAGGGGATGGAGTCAGCAGTGAATGTGGTGGGATGAGAGGAAGAGAGGAGCCTGGAGACGACTTCTTCTGTGACTGGGTCAAAAGTGGAGAGTGAGGCAGAGGAAATGTGGGGAGAGGTAGTGGTAACAGCGATTTGAGGTTGGAAGTTGATTTCCTGATGGATGTTTTCTATTTTCTCTGTGAAGTAAGAAGTCAGATCAAAAGCACAGAGGTCAGTTATAGCAGCCTGCACTTTAGGACTGAGGAGAGAGTGAAAGGTGTCAAAGAGTTTTTTTGGATTGTTGGATAGTGAGGAGACCAGGGTGGTGAAGTAGGTCTCTTTGGTGAGGTGAATGGCAGAGTTGTAAGTTGTCAGCATAAATTTATAGTGAATGAAGTTTTCTGGAGTGCGGGTTTTTCTCCATAGATGTTCAGCCCTCAGAGCATCGCTGGAGGAATCGAGCTTGTGATGTGAACCAGGGTTGTTTCACTCTGTGTTTGGAGGTTCTGAGGGTGAGGGGCGCTACTTGGTCCAGGGAGCTTCTGAGAGAGTCAGTTAAGTGATTTGACTGCCAGATCGGAACAGGAGAATGAGGAGATTGGGGACAGTGATGAGTGTAGAGAGTCTCTGAATGTATGAGGATTAATGTCCCTCTGGTGACACCCAGCAGTGAAGGGGAACTTTTAATAGGAGGTGGGGACAGCAATTCAAGGTGCACACCACCCTTAATAAAAGCGGCATGGAATTCTGTGCACACCCTAGGCACAGAGAGGATCCCAGCATAGCCAGCACAGAAGTGAGGCCTAGGGCACCTGGTAGCGATTGCAATGTTAAGCACATGTGGAAAGTCATGCACTAGCAGCAGAGAACCTCACAACCCGTGGATAGCTTCTGTGGCGCCCCACTACGTAGGTGCCACAGAAGGGGTACTGCACCCAGAAAAGCGGTGTAGTACTCCACTGCAATTAGGACAATGGTCACAAGATGGAGCCCTAGAGCTGCACTCACACACTAGGGATAGTGGTGGGAGGAACCCAGGGAGGGTCTTAGCGATCTCTAGAGGGAACCGGAGAGCTCAGAGTTGGAGGGAGCAGTCAGGAGAAGTCGGAGAAGGAGGAGGTGGAAGGAACAGGCAGACAGCCTGTAGGAAACCAAGAGAGCCATCTCGCTCGGCTGAAGGGCCCTGAGAAGGAACAGATCCCAAACAAGAGAAAAGAAAGCAAGGAAGCTCAGATTGGCAGAGTTGACTTGAGTGGGGAAGTGAGTAACGGATAGAGTTTGCCCCATAGGAAGAAGCTCGGGTAGCGGAGCCTGCACCTGTGAGTACTCCAAGTCTCATAGAAAATCCGCAAAACAGGGATATTACAAATACGGCCCTGACTCCCAAGGTCCCACAAGAGGGAAGCCAGAAGCGCAGTTGCCACTGCGGCATTCACTAGAAGGTTAACCCGGCGGGTACAAAAGGGAGAGGAGACAGAACAATTAACAGCAGGAGGCCAGATCATCTACAAGAGATAAAGCTTCACACTGGGAACAGAATAGAAGGAAAGGAAAGGAACATTAAAGGGCCTGTCACACGTGTCAATGTCGTCAGTGAGATGATCGCTGACGACATTGACGGCTGATCGCTGGTGAGCTGTCACACAGACAGACTCACCAGCGATCAATTGACCAGAAACATCATGGAAACGATTTAAATATCGTTTCCACGATGTCTTGCTCCCGCTGCCAGCCTGCTGGAAGCGGGAGCAGGCTGGTCTCCAAGGTAAACTGCGGGTATCTAGGCAGCGCGCGCTGCCTAGATACCCGACGTGTACCTTAGTTACCAGCCTCCTCCGCTCACCGGCTGGTATCTAAGGTACACAGCGGGTAACTAGGGACCCTAGTTACCCGCTGTGTACCTTAGATACCAGCCGGTGAGCGGAGGAGGCTGGTAACTAAGGTACACGTCGGGTATCTAGGCAGCGCGCGCTGCCTAGATACCCGCAGTTTACCTTGGATACCAGCTCCCAGCGCTTGTGAGAGGCGCTGGGAGCTGGAATATCGCTACTTCCGGTGTCACACGCAGCGATGCTGCGTGTCCACCGGGCCACAATCGCCAGGTTTTAGAACTGATTCTAAAACCTGGCGATCATCAACCAGCGATTTATCGCTGGTTGATTCAGTATGTCACACGCGTCAATATCGCTGCAACGTCACGTGCAGCCGATATCGTGCAGGCGATATTGACGCGTGTGACAGCCCCTAAAGGAGGGGTCTATCTGAAGCCAAAATCCCAATTGCAGCCCAGAGCATTTGCCATTTAACATCTAACGAACTGTTGAACTGTAAGGCTGAAAGAACTGTTCAAGTAAAGTTACCCGGTGAAGTGAAGCCTTGACTCTGCTGCATCCTTTCAATCATAAACTGTTTTATTACAGCATTACTGCCCCTGTGGTCAGTTCCGCCTGCGGGGACTATTCCATCCAAGCCGCAATACCATCGACCACTGGAGGACTGTGGCGGCGCTGGTGAACATCACCAGACTCAGCAGGTGGCGTCACGACAAGACAACTTGTAAATAATCCCCTGTAAATATCCCCCTTTTCAGTTGACCCCCAGGGCCAAGGCCTTGGGATGGCCATCCGTGACTTCCCAGGTTGAGAGAGAGAGCCCGAGAGCCGAGTACCCCACAGCCCTGGGTGCGGCCCGTCAACTTCCACAGCAAGGCAGCCAGGGACTGCACACGCGGATGGTCATGCAACTCAGCAGAGGACCTCACAACATGCATATGTTATCCAGCAAAGTGGGGCATTGAACAGCATCCTTAAAGGTAACAGAGAACGGTATCCCAGCTGGTTAGGAGGAAGAAGCATAGGGTAGGAGCACAGACATGCACAGTAATGCCAGAGAAATAAGGGACAAGCAAACCGACGCTACAAAGATGCTGATAGCAAAATGGATGACAAACACTCTCTGAGAAAGAAGGGAGGAGTTAGTTACATCAGAGCTACAGGGATAAATGGAGGACAACCATCTAAAAGGAGCAACCTGATTACATAGCAGTGTAACAGAAACAATACAATGACAATACAATACTGAATGATTCCCAAGTTCGGGGAACATAACACTTATGTTAGTGGAGAGTGACTGCGCTTGTTTCCACTGCAAACAGAATCAAGATCCCTTAGTTTTCCAGATAACTGGAAACTGTACTTTCTGAATTATCCTGAAAAGTTTTTCATGAAGAAGACCCTCTAACAGACTGGTCTTTGATACTAATTCTATCTCCTTCCCTTAAAATTTGGCAGCTGGTAAAAATTGTTGATAGGCAACAGCTGAGGCTCACTATTAATAATGTACTTGACCCACACCAGACGGATTATGTTTCACTTATGTAAAGCTCAATACGAGTTCATTTTATAGATGATAAATACCAATCTTCCTGCTTGCATGTGTACACTCAACACAAGCTTTAATATTTATTCATCGTTTATCCAGACTGTATCTAAAATGTGTGTTGGGGGGGCGTGGCCTGGCCATGATGAAGTGAGTTCACATCTTGCTGCTGCTCCAAGGCCCCAACACATTTCCAGTGATTTAACCAGCAGGCCCGCAGTTATTTCTTCCCCCATGAGCAGCAGAAGAACCGAGGGGGGGCCGCGGACATCGTAAAGCGCCTCCAGGCATCTCGGAGGCTTCGATTCGCCGCTATTTTCCTGACGGCGGCTCTGGGTGCCCGGGACCCGCAGAAGGCTCCAAGATGGCCGGAGGCAGCGGGCGCTCTTCTGCAGCAAAGCCAGAAGGCGCACAGGACTCCACGCGCTTCCCCGCCGAGCAGAAGACCAGGCAGTGGAGGACCCAACAGACAACTACTGGTGGATCAGTGGAGGCTTCCGCCTCCCCAAGTAAGCGTACCGGAGGGGGGAGGATGTCAGGGGCCCCGAGACCTGCAGAGACCAGTGTGGAGTTGTCCAGGCACAGCATGCAAGGAGAAGAGGAAGCAATGGAGACATCAGAGGGAGCGATGTCACCTCCTCAGACCCTGGAGGAGAGTACATACCTGGGGCAGAGCACTGAGAGGGCACACAATTCAACCAGGGACACTGGGAAGGCCCCTTTACTCCCATCCCAAGGGACAGTATATGAGCCCAGAGGAGTGAGCCCCAATAATCCATCCACTGGGGGATGTGCAGCTGCTGCTGCCTCATGCTGTGACTCTGCTTCTGGGGACTCAGGACTACCACATACTGCCACCCAGGGCTAAAGTGTGCTTGCTAAGCTCAGTGAGCTGCGTACTAGAATGACAGCCATCCCTACTAGAGAAGATATGGAGGTATATATAATGAGACTCAAGCAGGCATATATATCTGAGCTGGCTACTGTGCGAAGTGTGGGAAGTGGAGAGGGTGGACGTGAGAGGTCAGGAACACTCCACCAGGATCAGAGCATTAGAGGAGGCCTCCAGACTTCAACAACAGCTTATTGAGAGACAGTCTATCCAGATCAACTCCTTAGTCGAGGCTATGGATGATGCAGAAAATCGCGGGAGGAGGAATAATATAAGAGTGAGAGGCCTCCCAGAAACCCTCGAGTCTAAAGATCTTCCCTGGGTACTGCAGCCCATTTTTAACGAGATCTTGTGAGAGCATTCACACAGAGTTATTGAGCTAGACAAAGCTCATAGAGCCTTGGGCCCCAGACCAAGCGACCCTAGTCGTCTAAGAGATGTTATATGCTGGATCCAAAAGTACACCATCAAAGACGCTATTATGAGTAAAATCCGTTATGGGACTGTGACCAAATACCAAGATGCTGACATCCTCATCTTGCCTGATTGTATTGGCTGACTCTCCAGAAGAGGATAGCCCTCCGTCCCCTTTTGGACCTGCTGCAGGATAATGAGATTCCATATAGCTGTGGCTTCCCATTCTGCCTCTAGGTGCAGTGAGGGGTGCGGGTGCATGTTTTACGGGCATGTTTAACCGATGCCCCCGGCTTCCTGGCAGCTTTGGACTTCCCCGGGTGCGGATTGATGACTGAACGGTCTTCCCCCTGGGTTCCCGGAAGGGGTCCGCGTTGGGCGCACAAGGTCGGCCCTCCAGACGTTGTGAGAGAATAGATAACACTCCAGAATCTGACACTTGAACTTTTCTCGCACGAGCGGGGACCCTCTCTTTATTTTTTTACCTTCCTTGGTCGTGAAGTAGAGTCCTGCTGGGGGTAACTATATTTTGGTCCCGACTCTGGCGGAGCCTCGTGGTGGGGTACCGGGACTGCAGCTGGGGAGACTATAGGACCCGCCCTGGTTCCCATTGATGAAGGGGCTTGGCTCCTTTCTTAGTGTTAGGCTGAAAGCACACTGTCATGTATCAAAAACGGAGCGTTTTTTAAGCACGACAGTGATGCGAGTGCTGTGCGTGTGATAGTGCAAGTGTAGTGCAAGTGTGGCGCAGTATAGCAGCCGCGTCAAAGCACAGTTAACTCCCTGCTTACCGTCGCTGCAGTGATCGGTAAACAGGGAGTTAAATCCTGGCTCTTATGAATGAGTCGGCTCATTCATAAGGCGCTGTGATGTCGACAATGCTTAGCGTTGCTATAGTAACTAATAATTTGCTACTATGGCAACGGGGCCAGCGGTGTCATCACCGCTTAATGCCCACAGCCTCACTGACTCATCACACAGCACAGGGAGCACACTTCCGCACCCTGCTGTGTGATGAAGTAGTGCTGAATCAGTTCAACAACAAGAAGGAAGACAGAAAAGAGAAGACAGAAGAGAGAAGACCTGGATCGTTGAAGGGATGCGTGGTGGTAATAAAGATGGAGTCCCTAATGGTGTCTGTCTCTTTATTTTTAATAAAGAATTTTTTCTCTGTGTGGTGTCTTTTTTTAACCCTTTATTGGAGATTCTTAATGGCCGGGTCAAACTTGGCCTGACATTAAGAATCTCGGCTTAATACCAGCTGAAAAAAACAAAGCTGGTATTAACCCCTTTATTACCCAGCGTGCCACCGCCCCAGGGACACTGGAAGAGCCCGGTAAGGCGCCTGGAAATGGCGCTTATTATTAATGCGCCATTTTCAGGGGCGGCTGCGGGCTGCTATTCTTTAGTGGGGGAAGGACTCTATAACAATGGGCCCTCACCCCGCTGAGAATACCAGCCCTCAGCTGCCTAGTTTTACCTTGGCTGGCATTGAAAATAGGGCGGAGCCCACACATTTTTTTTGCCAGCCAAAGGGAAATTAGGCAGCTGAGGGTGGCAGCTGCAGTTTGCCTGCTTTCATCAGGTTAGACTTAAAAGTGCTGCGAAGCCCCACACTGTTTTTTTTAATTAAATAATTATTTATTTAACACCCTATATTGCCAGGTTGGTTACCATACACTAATGTTATGGCTACCAAACAGAATCACTGTCCAGATTGAGAAAATCCTGTCTGATTACAACAGCCAATCACAGAGACTCCCATAGAGTGTGAGCTCCTGTAATTGGCTGTTTGTTTGACAGTGCAGTGAATATGTAATTAGCTTAATAGGCGGCCCCAGAACTAGCAGCGGGAGACTATTAAACCTGATCTAGCTATTCTATCAATTATAACTTTGACCAGCATGGTGCTACAAACTCGCACTGTGTGGTATATGGGTGACTTGCATTGCCGTCACGTGTGTCAGTATCGTGTGCAGTCGCAGCATGCTGCAACTGCACTTGTTTCTGACTCACAATGCGAGTTTAATGTGGGGGACTCGCGCCAGTGTGCCCTGCCTGATAGGGCAACACTGGTCCGAGTGCAATGCGAGTTTCCCTCGCACAGTGTGCCTTCAGCCCTATAGTGGTTCACATTGGAAAATGTTTTTTCTTTCCTTTCTTTCTTCTGGTCTGCAAGTTTAAAATGTTAGATATGCTTTATTTTTATTCGGGCAGGGATGCTCTTTTGTGGAGGGCTTATCCCCTAATTGGGATCGATGACACTCGGACGCCAGCTGTATTACTACATCCTGAAATTGTTCTCTTGACCTTTGACTCGACAACCTATCATTATTCTTGATGAGTCTTAACCGTAGTCTCCCCTCGAATCCCTATTCCTCTGCCCTTCCGTGTCTATTCCTCTCCTGTACTCCCTTTCCTACCTCCTTTCCTCCTTTTCACTTTCCGCTATCACATTCTCCTTCCATCTGAGTTGCATCTTACCCCTCTCTTGATTCCTTACAATGGAGGTAAATTGGTGCTAACTAAATGTACAGAGGTTTAACGTCCCTCAGAAGAAGTCACAAATATTATCTTCTATGAACGCCCTAAAGGCCCATATTGTGTTATTGCAAGAAACCCATTTCCAATCAGACCATATTCCGGCTTTTAAAAATAGATATTACAAGACATGGTGTGAGGTAGCAACCGGGGAACCCGCTTGCATAACGACAAAACACGTGTTTATAAGTTTAACCAATGTCTACCCGTTTATTTTTCACATATAATAACATAACCCGGGTAGCATGTTTGCCACTTGCACATTGATTATAAACACTTTACATAAATACATCATACATTACATAGAACATTGCACATATACATTCACAATAACCCGGGACTTGTAACCACGACTCTCTCCCCATTGGAGCTCTAACACCTGCTCCCGGGGTAGCTACGGCCTCCGGCCTACTTACACATCTTACAGTACATTTATAATAAATACATTTGTTATATTTCGACGATGACCCCTCCGGGTTCATAACAGGGATTGAGCAACCTGAGTACCGGGTATGTCATGTATCCCCAAGGGGCTCCTTCCTGGACGTATCTCCGCCTACGTCCCGGTCAGAGTCCACCTGGTTCAACCATGGTGTCCCCACTCTAAGAGCCCTTTTAACCCCTGCTTCTGACCTTCGTTACATACGCCTCAACGGGCCCTTGGGTCCCAAATGGCAATACCTGCCGCCTGGCTTTAGTTACCCAGCATGATGATATACCATTAACCCGTAGTCAGGATTCCTGCCTGACCGAGACCTTACATACCATATGTGATCCATCATTCAAACGTCCATGGATCACATACATTTCTTACACCCGCTCACAGCCCATCATAACACATCCATGGACTGTGGCTCCTCCATGACCATAACAGGGACCTGGTCAACCGTAGAATCCGGGCTAACCATGCGTCACCGTGGCCTACTCACCACGGTACGGGCCATCAGTCGCCACCAAACCTCCATCTCATCTCATGGCAGGTCTCCAGGTCGACGACTGTATCCCTGCGTCTGAGTAGCACCCTAACGGATCAGCCATGGTTCCCTTCTAGGAGCCTTCGTGACCCCTGTCTCTGGCCACAGGCTTACCCACACCATTAGAGGCTGTGGTTGAGGGACGGGTACCCTCTGCAAGCAGCAGGGCAAGCCTCCCTCTCGTCCCACAGGGACGGAACGCCTCCAACATCATCCATACTGGCTGGGTCACTTTCTCCCCACATTATTATACCATGTTCTTACATAGGTCATCATCTTACATTCAGGGCAATTGCCTAAGCCCCTACATACATCAACGGGTCCTTTACCGACTGCCTAGTCGGACCCAATAGCGGTTATGCCCGCCTGGCATTACTCACACACAGCTCACTCCGTTACACGGGAACCGCTGTCTTACCGGGCATGGATCCGGGTCTCTCTACCTGGGTAACGGGTCCACCAAGCGTCCCCCAAGGGCTCCTTTCCCGGACGTGGTTCACCCCACGTCCGGACCAGTCTCCACCGGGTTCAGCCACGGCTTCCCCACCAGGTGCTATCACAACCGCGGACCTTGGCACCGGCCTGGAGCTAGCATGCTCCCTTCATTCACACAGAGCCTCTAGACTGCTCTGCACTTGGCTGGTCTCAGCTTCCATCTGAATCTCTCAGCTCGAGTCTCAGCTTCCCTCTGAATGAATCTCTCAATCACTCAGCTGGCTGCCTCTTATCGTGCCAGCCACTCCTACATGGACACACCCCCTTAGCTGCTGGTAATCAGCCTTTCACACAGCTCAGGTTAATTCCCTGTGTTCCAGGTTGTCAGCACTCAGCTCGTACATCCCTTTTCCTTAGGGCTTCCTCGATCTTATGAGCCACTCATTAGTAACATGAAACCTTGTGTTCAAAGTTGGTTCACACAGCATTATCACAGTCAAACCGGCCAGTGTGCACAGGATCCTCCTGATCCTGCATGTGATGCGCCCCGGCCATGAGGATCATGCCGGCGGTGCCTCACAATGGATACATTGCCCCAATCCAGAGGGGA
Organism: Allobates femoralis; assembly: GCA_033576535.1. NCBI lineage: Eukaryota > Metazoa > Chordata > Amphibia > Anura > Aromobatidae > Allobates > Allobates femoralis. Next base: position 399,076,652 of record JARQOC010000003.1, on the reverse strand, counting down.
CATCAAAGTGGGTCTCCATTGGGCTCCACAAATCTTTCACTCATTCAGTCCTGGGCACCAGATTCGATCCTGAGGGTAGACTCTTATTCCTTAAGCTGCGGGTTAACTCCACTGTCTTCACCATAGCAAATTTATACTTGCCTAACCAAGACCCCATTCCCAGATGTGTGGCAATCCTCTCATCCTTGACTGACTTTGCGGAGGGTGTCCTGGTAGTGGGACGTGATTTTAATTTTCCCCTCAATGCGGGCCTTGATACCTCATCTGGAAATCAGTTCTTCTCCTCCCGCTAACTCGCATCTAATAGTAAGGCCTTCCAAAGGTTACACCTGGTAGATATGGTGGGTTCTCCACCCCCTGGAAAAAGAGTTCTTTTCTATTGCCCTGCTCATTCCTCATATAGTAGAATTGACAGGTTTCTGGTTGATCAGCAAGTGTTGGCACTGCTAAGGACAGGCATCAGGCAGAAGAGACTTGTTTGGGCTAAAGAACACAAGGAATGGACATTAGACCAGTGGAAATCTGTGCTTTGGTCTGATGAGTCCAAATTTGAGATCTTTGGTTACAACCACCGTGTCTTTGTAGGACGCAGAAAAGTTAAACGGATGGACTCTACATGCCTGGTTCCCACCGTGAAGCATGGAGGAGGAGGTGTGATGGTGTGGGGGTGCTTTACTGGTGACACTGTTAGGGATTTCTTCAAAATTGAAGGCATACTGAACCAGCACGGCCAACACAGCATCTTGCGGCGGCATGATATTCCATCCAGTTTACTTTTAGTTGGACCATCCTTTATTTTTCAACAGGACAATGACCCCAAACAAACCTCCAGGCTGTGTAAGGGCTATTTGTCCAAGTAAGGGAGAGTGATGGGGTGCTACGAAAGTATGGGGTGAGCTGGACCACAGAGTGAAGGCTAAAGGGCCAACAAGTACTAAGCATCTCTGGGAACTCCTTCAAGACTGTTGGAAGACCATTTCCGGTGACTACCTCTTGAAGCTCATCAAGAGAATGCCAAGAGTGTGCAAAGCAGTAATCAAAGCAAAAGGTGGCTACGTTGAAGAAACCTAGAATATAAGACATATTTTCAGTTGTTTCACACTTTTTTGTTAAGCATTTAATTCCACATGTGTTAATTCATAGTTTTGATGCCTTCAGTGTGAATCTACAATTTTCATAGTCATGAAAATAAGGAAAACACTTTGAATCAGAAGGTATGTCCAAGCTTTTGGTCTGTACTGTATATGTTCTCAACGTTCAGTAGAGGCATAGACATTATACGTCATCGAGCTGAATTCATAAGTGTGGCCCATTAGGTACTATTTGATGGATAATGATTAGAAGTTCTTGCACTAAGATGTTGCCTTTGATGATAAGACTGATGTGTTTTTCCCCTAGCTAGTCCTTCAAAACCAACGTTGTAATTTGTACTTAATGTTTTGATTGCCAGTTAATGATGTAATGCACAATACCTTAATAAAAAGAGATTATACCTAAAATGTGTTTTGGTGGACTATCAAAATCTATCTGGAGAATAGATGGATGAGTTTGGTCTTATTATGCAGGTATAGAGCTTTAAATGTCAGTGGCTTGCAACAGGCTAAAAGGCTATTAAAAAAAAGTGTATGTTAAAATGTCACTGAAAACGTCAACTCATCCCACATAAAACAAGTACTCAGTCAGCTCTGTTAGCAGAAAAAAAATGTTGCAGCTCTTTGAATATGGTGAAGCCAAAACAAAATTTATTTGTAACAATTTGCTGTGCTAAAGTCAAAGTAAGGCTGCTTTCACATCGTGATTTTTGGCCATCCATGGCTGTCAGTTGTAAAACTGAGTTGTAAAAATTAGCACAGATTGGTGCTATTGCCATCCGATTTGTGATGGATCCGTTTGTGTCCCATTGTTTGCTGTACCCAGAACTGCTCCGATTTTGGGCACAGCGGACCAAATCAGACACTATCGAATCCAGCGCGGTCCGCGGCAATTAACATTGGGGCCTATGGAGCACGGGGCTGGGAATGCTCAGTACACTAAAACTGCTCTTTACCATGTAATTTCACCTTTGTAATGTAATTTCACCTTCGTAATGTACATTGCGGAAATGAAGCAAGGGCTAAAAAAAAAAAAGATCCTCACCTGTCCGGCGTGTGTCCCGTGATGCGCGCCATCTATCTGAGCTTAAGGATCTGGTGGGGCAACCCGATCAGCTGATCGGTCACATGACAGCATCAGTGCGGTTGAAATCTCCCACCCGCCGATGGATTTTGGCGGGCGGGCTTTTTAAACCGCTCAGTTTTAGCTCAGTAATCCTTCTGTCCCAAAGATCACAGCTGTCTTATTATCACTTAAACCAGTGTTTCCCAACTCCAGTCCTCAAGGCACACCAACAGTCATGTTTTCAGGATTTCCTTAGGATTGCACAGGTGTTAGTTTAATCACTTGCACAGGGATAATTCCATCATCTGTCTAATGATAAGGAAATCCTGAAAACATGACCTGTTGGTGTGCCTTGAGGACTGGAGTTGGGAAACACTGACTTAAACCACTCAGTGAATGGCATAAAGGGAAAAATCAAAACCATATCAGAATAAATAAACTGGCTCCTTAAAGGAAAACTGTCAGGTCAAAAAATCTACATGTACCTGCTATCATTTTCTAATTTATCCCTCTAAAATCTCTCTATTTATGTATTTCTCTTATTTATACTCCCCTCCTATCTTCTGTAAACTCAAATAAAGAGATGCATTCCATCTGTCACTCACATTGAATGATCCACTTAGTTCTCTGCTGTCCACTCCCCATGCATAAATATGCATATCACATATTCACACCACATCACTGCACAGGCAATCACTGGGAGGGGCTGTATTCTCCTCTCTGTATCTGCAGCCAAGAAAGAGGTGAAATACAACACAGAAACTGTCACAGTAGGATACCTGCTTAGGGTGGAAACCAATGGTGTGAAAAAAATGGCCTGTTCCTCATCTAGGAGAGTTCCTCATCCGTTTTTTTTATCACTGTGGCTTCCGTGTACTGTCCGTGTGCAATGCATATTTTTTCTCAGCAGCTATTTACTTTATAATAATATACAGAAACAGTTTTTACAGTTGTCTGAGCTATAGAATGATGTATCAGTGAAAAAAATGTTTCCGAATCGGATGGTCCATGTGTGGTCCGTGATTTTGTCGCATCCATAGACTTGCATTGGCGAGCCTCGCGCATGACTCGCATACTGTCGCAGCATGTTGCGATTTGTTTCTCGTCCGTGAAGCAGATAGAAAAAAGCACCCAACACTCGCAAATGTGCTCTCGGACATTGAATAACATTGGTCCGACTGCAGTGCGATAAAATCATGCATAACTTTCACGCCAGTGTGTCCGTACCCTTACAGAAACAGATGGAGTCTAGATAAGTCAGATTGGCAATAGCTCTCTCCCCTCCTTGTCTTCATCAGAACGGAAGCTACTGAAACCTGGACACTGCAGTGTTAGCAAAGGGAGAAGGGAGAAGAGAGCTGCTGAGAGGGAGTGCATAATTACATGACAGTTTATACAGCACAGGACTATTCCTGTTTGGTTATAATGGAGAGGACTAATGCAGGGTCTGACAATGCTGATAACATGGAAACTGCAAACCATACAATAATGATTTTACATGTTTTTAAAAGGTCTTCCCATGCACTATTCAAGGGTAATATTAGTATCATACTGAAAAATGACCTGACAGTGTCCCAAGTATAAATGTCATTTCATTGAAAAACAAAACAAGTGATGGGTCACTTAGCAGCTAAGATAATGTTTTTTTCTGCCATATAACATTTTGTCACACTTTTATGTGCTATTTTGAAAAATAGCATGTTCTATCTGTGTGGGCGTAGCCAGTAGCTCATAGGGAGCATTGCAATGTAATGTGATAGCAGAGAAAGTGTTAATAGATCCTGAGCTGTGTGGAGCCAGAAGACAAGGGGTTAACAGACATTGTGACACATCTTTCTGGCAGAAACTAGTCTGACCTGATCCCCAACTCTGACGTTGCTTAGCAAGTCTACTCTGAGCCAGTCTAATCTGATACAATGTTACAGGTCTGTATGCATTGAAGACAGCTGTGACTGATAATAAATATGTGTTTGCTTCCCACACATTGCAGTTGGGACACTTTGTAGAAGGTTTATGAATGGTTTGCAGCCAGAATTTTCTAATGAAGTATATTAGAAAGTTTATTAATATCACTTGCTCTACATTGTTATTAAATAAAAATGTAAATGGCCGTTACGCTTTAAGTCTGTTTAGCAACAGCTCCAATCAGTATGGGTCTCTTCTATTCCTGGCTTAGGCTAGCTTCACTCCATGTTTTTGGGGATCCGAGTCTATCCATTTTTAAAAGGATAGGCAGGAATCCGGTTTTGCCTCCCATGTATCATTATGGTGCTGGATTGGTCATATATGGCCATCCGTTTCCGTGAATTCAGTTCGGAATTCGTTTTTGCCTGTTTTATTCCGGGACCCAGGATCCAAGACTGCACCGTTTTTGGGTGCACCAGACAGAAACGGACAGAAACTAATCCAGTGCGGTCAGGAGCCCATAAAATGGGAGTCTATGGTGCTGGATCCGGGATAAAACAGGATAGTTTCCTGGATCCGGATTTAGTTACTGAGCATGTTCAGAACAAATGTAATGGTTCTTCCAGCATAATTTCTGTTCCGGATCTCTCTCTCTCCATTGACATTAGCATTATTTGCTATGACTGCACCAATTGCCATGCACAAAATTAATTTTTGAAAAAACACAATTGCTATCTGTTTAAACTAATCCGTTCCATGTCCACACGGACAGGAACAAAACATGATGTGAAGGGGCCTTATAAACAAAATGAGTATTTGCCATTGTCATGGAGTGCCCATGTAAACAGGAAAAACAAGTGACTCTGCTACTAATGCTAGAGAGCAGAGATATTGGGAACGCCTATAATATAATGCAATAATCAGGGTCTAATCGGAGTCCTTCATACCAAGCAATTAACACCTGGTATTATTGGGCTGGCACTAAAGGTACCGTTACACGCTATGATATCGGTAACGATATCGGTGAAAAGTCATGTTTTTTTGATCGTTCCAATGACATTGTTTGTGCATCGTTGCATGAAAACAAACGATGTTGAAACGATAAATCGTTGGATCGCTGATCAAAAATGTGTGCTCCGGACTTGAAATACGTAGTTCGTCGTCCAATTAACGTTCTGTCAATCTGCTGCATCGTTGTGTGTGACAAACGATGTCGTTCACATCTTCAGCGATGCAGAAATCAATTCCGTAGCCATGCTTTGTCATTGTTGTTTCCGCGCCCCCTGAGCGCCGATTTGTGGTTGTGTTTGCTTTCCGATTGGCTGTTGTGTCTTGTCCAACCCAAGCCGCCATATTTGATCATCCGTGCTTGGATGTTGTGTGTCATTGACTTTGTAAAAATAAATTCAAACCTAAATTAACCTAGCAGACTGATGGAAGCCGCCCTCAATGTTGTCTAGGCGTTGTTAAATGCTTGTGCTCCCGCAAATGAGACTTTGTGATCTGCAAAGAAAACTGTGGAGTCGCACATAAACATATGTTGTGATGGCTAGTTACTACATTATTGTGTGTGTTCCCAAGTTGGTTGACATATGAATGGCGTGATGTTGACAGTGGTAAAAGCGTTAAATCTATTTGCCATTTTCCCAATGAAGGCTGACCAATGGTAAATGCAGATGTGGCCACCAATCAGAGTTGTAGGGGTGCGCTAAAACACAACCTGGCACACCTATGTCCTGTCCTACGTGAAACAGAACGCCCACATTGAAGGTTCTCATCATTAATATACTTGCTGTGTGACGGCGGCTGAACGATGGCCAACATCCTTCGCTGGCACTTCAAACGATGTCTAGATCGCTGGCTCGTTCACGCGTCATTCAACTTATCTGGACGTGTGACCTCTCACCAACGATGGTGAAATGATTCACCAACGATGTTGAAATGATGCACGAACGATCTAGGTCACGTGACATCGCTAACGATATCGTTACCGATATTGTAGCGTGTGACAGTACCTTAAGGGGCACTGCAAAACTATTCCAGCAGAATCTGTGTTCCAAAAGCCAAATTGAGCTCCTTCTTTCTGAGTGCTGCTATGTACGAAATCAGTAAGTTTTCATGACAAACTTTAGGGTCCATTTTCCTTTATAGTCCTGTGTGAAAATGAAAAATGTGCAGCTATTACAACATTTTTTTGGTAAAAATAATGTTTTTTGTTTTCACGGCCCAGTATTTTAAAACTCTAAAGGCACAAGGCACATTTAGGTTTAAAATATTCACTACACCCCAAAAATGAATTCCATGAGCAGTGTAGTTTCAAAAGGGTTCGTCAGTGGGGGATTGTGGCATTGCTGTTTTTGGCATCTTAGAGACTCTACTACTGTTGCCTACAATCTGTTCAAAGAAAATCTGCATTCCAAAAGCCAAATGGTGCTTCTTCTCTTCTGTACCCAGGCTTGTATTCAAAGAATAGTGTACAGCCACAAATGGGTTATCACCGTGATTAGTAGAAATTGGATAAAAAGTTATTAATTTTTTTTCTATTACCCCTTGTGAGAATGAAAAATGTGAAGCAAAGTAATTTTTTAGTGGCAAAAATAATTTTCAGTTCTACAGCTTATCCCCTTCATCATCTTGGACATATCCATATGTCTACACTGTGTGCAGAATTATTAAGCAAATAAGTATTTTGATCACATGATACTTTGTATACATGTTGTCCTACTCCAAGCTGTATAGGCTTGAGAGACAACTACCAATTAAGTAAATCAGGTGATGTGCATCTCTGTAATGAGGAGGGATGTGATGTAATGACATCAACACCCTATATAAGGTGTTTTATTAGGCAAATGCCTTTCCTTAGGCAAAATGGGTCAGAAGAGAGATTTGATGGGCTCTGAAAAGTCCAAAATTGTGAGATGTCTTGCAGAGGGATCAGCAGTCTTGAAATTGCCAAACTTTTGAAGATGATCACTGAACAATCAAGCGATTCATGGCAAATAGCCAACAAGGTTGCAAGAAGTGTGTTGGGCAAAAAAGGCGCAAAATAACTGCCCATAAATTGAGGAAAATCAAGTGTGAAGCTGCCAAGATGCCATTTGCCACCAGTTTGGCCATATTTTAGAGCCGCAACGTTACTGGTGTATCAAAAAGCACAAGGTGTGCTATACTTAGGGACATGGCCAAGGTAAGGAAGGCTGAAAAACGACCACCTTTGAACAAGAAACACAAGATAAGATGTCAAGACTGGGCCAAGAAATATCTTAAAACTGATTATTCAAAGGTTTTATGTACTGATGAAATGAGATTGACTCTTGATGGGCCAGATGGATGGCCAGAGGCTGGATCAGTAAAGGGCAGAGAGCTCCACTCCGACTCAGACGCCAGCAAGGTGGAGGTGAGGTTCTGGTATGGGCTGGTATCATCAAAGATGAACTTGTGGACCTTCTCGGGTTGAGGATGGAGTGAAGCTCAACTCCCGGACCTACTGCCTGTTTCTGAAGACAACTTCTTCAAGCAGTGGTACAGGAAGAAGTCGGTATCATTCAAGAAAAACATGATTTTCATGTAGGACAATGCTCCATCACATGCATCCAACTACTCCACAGCGTGGCTGGCCAATAAAGGTCTAAAAGAAGAAAAAATAATGACATGGCCCCCTTGTTCACCTGATCTGAACCCCATAGAGAACCTGTGGTCATGGGCATACCCAGGATCACAACTAGGGGGGGGCAAGCCATGGTTGTTTGGAAAGTCATATCCGCCCAATGCATTGTGGGGGCTGATTACGTGTACGGTTGGGCTCGGGCGCATGCGCAGTGCACTTATTGAAGCACGTCCGAACATGTGATCAGCCCCCACAATGCACCAGGCTGGATATGACATTCTGGCCGGCATGTCAGAGCCCAGGGGAGGCAGGAAATTCAAAAAGAGCTGACAAGTTCCCTTTGAAAGGAACCTGTTACCCCCTTTGGCTGTTCTAACCCCTGCTCACCACCTTATACAGTTGTGGCCAATAGTATGACACCCCTGCAATTCTGTCAGATAATACTCAGTTTCTTCCTGAAAATGATTGCAATCACAAATTCTTTGATATTATTATCTTCATTTAATTTGTCTTCAATGAAAAAACGCAAAAAGAATTGTTAAAGCCAAATTGGATATAATTCCACACCAAACATAAAAAAGGGGGTGGACAAAAGTATTGGAACTCTTAGAAAAATCATGTGATGCTTCTCTAATTTGTTAATTAACAGCACCTGTAACTTACCTATGGCACCTAGCAGGTGTTGGCAATAACTAAATCACACTTGCAGACAGTTGACATGGATTAAAGTTGACTCAACCTCTGTCCTGTGTCCTTGTGTGTACCACATTGAGCATGGAGAAAAGAAGGAAGACCAAAGAACTGTCTGAGGACTTGAGAAACCAACTTGTGAGGAAGCATGAGCTATCTCAAGGCTACAAGATTCTCCAAAGACCTGAATGTTCCTGTGTGTACTGTGCGCAGTGTCATCAAAAAGTTTAAAGCCCATGGCACTGTGGCTAACCTCCCTAGATATGGACAGAAAAGTAAAATTGACAAGAGATTTCAAGCGCAAGATTGTGCGGATGGTGAATAAAGAACCTCGACTAACATGCAAACAAGTTCACGCTGCCCTGCAGTCCGAGGGTACAACAGTGTCAACCCGTGTTATCCGTCGGCGTCTGAATGAAAAGGGACTGTATGGTAGGAGACCCAGGAAGACCCCACTTCTAACCCCGAGACATAAAAAAGCCAGGCTGGACTTTGCCAAAACTTACCTGAGAAAGCCTAAAACGTTTTGGAAGAATGTTCTCTGGTCAGATGAGACAAAAGTAGAGCTTTTGGGCAAAGGCATCAACATAGAGTTTACAGAAGAAAACAAGAGGCATTCAAAGAAAAGAACACGGTCCCTACAGTCAAAAATGGTGGAGGTTCCCTGATGTTTTGGGGTTGCTTTGCTGCCTCTGGCACTGGACTGCTTGACCGTGTGCATGGCATTATGAAGTCTGATGACTACCAACAAATTTTGCAGCATAATGTAGGGCCTAGTGTGAGAAAGCTGGGTCTCCCTCAGAGGTAATGGGTCTTCCAGCAGGACAATGACCCAAAACACACTTCAAAAAGCACTAGAAAATGGTTTGAGAGAAAGCACTGGAGACTTCTAAGGTGGCCAGCAACGAGTGCAGACCTGAATCCCATAGAACACCTGTGGAGAGATATAAAAATAGCAGTTTGGAAAAGGCACCCTTCATATGTCAGGGACCTGGAGCAGTTTGCCAAAGAAGAATGGTCTAAAATTCCAGCAGAGCATTGTAAGAAACTCATTGATGGTTACCGGAAGCGGTTGATCGCAGTTATTTAGGATAAAGGTTGTGCAACCAAGTATTAAGCTGAGGGTGCCAATACATTTGTCTCTAAAAAATATCTAAAAAATGAGAATGCGCATAGGGTCTTATCCTAATATAAATCAAATCCCATACAGTGTGAAAACTGCTCACCATGATACGGTTGTGAAGCCCACAACCAGCTTGATCGCGCAAACACAGCAGCCGCAGCCGGGACCGCACTTCCACAATCGTGGGGGTGAAACTCTATCCGGGACCAAGTGTCTTTCCAATCAGGTCATTCCCTGAGGAAGGAGCTGGGTGTTTAGCTCCGAAACGCGTCGGAAATAAAACTGAAGATCTTTTATTTAAAACACTCCAGTGTTTCTAATACTTATTGGAGCAGCGGCGCGGACCGAAAGACACTTGGTCCCGGATAGAATACTTTTGTCTGGCCATTTTTGGAGTTTTGTGTGAAATGAATCAATGTTTTACTTTTTGCTTCATTCTCTTTTGTGTTTTTTCATTGAAGACAAATTAAATGAAAGATAATAATACCAAAGAATTTGTGATTGCAATCATTTTCAGGAAGAAACTGAGTATTATCTCACAGAATATCAGGGGTGTCAATACTTTTTTTTTCTATTATATATATATATATATATATATTACATAGAGTAATGCCAGGAGGGCAGTGTAGTCAAGTGAAAAAGAATGATTAACATTTATACAGAAAAATGTAGAAATGATCTTGTTGGTTGGGCTCAGGATTTCACATCCCCACTGTCCATGAACTTACAGTGGACCATATAGAGGAAACTCAGCGTTATAAATGAATGTAGGCAGTTGAGCGACAAGGAGAATGTATAGGTGTGGAGAGGGATAGCAGGGGAGCGACTGACAGTAATAGGCAGACTGGAGTGAACAGAAATAGGAGGGAGATGTAAAGATATTGAAAAATGAAGGCGGGGAAGGTGGAATCGATCTGGGAAAATGAAATATGAAAATATTACATTTTGTATACGGTACTTTATAGAAATAGTTTTCTAAATCAATTAAAAATTAAATACAGCATAACTGTTAAAAAACAGCTAAGGATCAATAATGATTAGCCAGCAATCCACTTATATAATTATCTTGAAAACAGGAGTGTTCAGATGTGCCCAATATTCGCCACCTCATTGGTCAGCTGTGGTCAGCTGACCGCCACCTGAAAATAAAAAAGGAAAAAGTGGCTGCAATATTGGCACATTCAAGTGAAGGATGTGCCAATATGCCTGCTGTACGCATCTGCTGTCCTCTGGGTCTTCTGCACTCCCGCCTCGTCCTCCTCCGTCACCTCTGTAATCTCCACCTCCGCTGCTTCACTGCCCTGTGCATGCGGCCACCATGTTTAGACACTCGCACAACTACTGCGCATGACAGGGTGAACACACATGGCAGCAGCGTGAGTGTGCATGTGCCCACCATGTTTGTATATCCTGTGATGTGCCGTGGTGGACTGGTTGTCCAAACATGGCCTGCATCCATATTCAGTAAGCCTGCCCCCATCCTCACCTCATTGCGGCCTTCACTACTTCCTCCCATTTTCATTCCACTGTTGAATACATATAGGAGGAGGAACTGTTCCTCCTATATACGTTCTGCAGGGAGCAGATATAGTACAGGGGGCAGATACAGCACAGGTGGGCAAAGACAGCACGGGGGGCACAGCACAGAGCAAAGAGTGCACAAGAGGAAAGAGAGCACACTAGGGAGGAAGAGACAGCGCACAAGGGGAGAAGAGACAGCACACAAGGGGGAACAGACAGCACACAAGGGGGAAGAGACAGTACACAAGGGGGGAAGAACAGCGCACAAGGGAGAAGCGACAGCACACAGTGTGGCAGTGACAGCGCACAGGAGGGCAGAGACAGTACAGAGGGAAGAGAGCGTGAATAGGGGGAGAGTGCATGGAGCAGAGACAGCACACATGGCAGAGACAGCACAGGGGTTAGAGAGGGCACGCAGGGGGGCAGAAAATGCGCACATCGGTGCAGAGAGCACATAGGACAGAGACAGCACAGGGTGAAGAGAGAGTGCACAGAGGGATTAGCAAACAGGGGGGCAGATACAGTGCATGGTGGGAGAGACAGCACAAGAGGAAGAAGGAGCGTGAAAGGGGAAAAGAGAGCAAAATGGGGGACACTGCACAAGTTGGCAGAGACAGTGCAGAGTAGGAGAGACAGCACATGGGGGAGAGACAGCCCAAGGGGATGAAAGAGTGAACAGGGAGAAGAAAGAGTGCACAGGGGGAAGAGATTGCTCAGGGGGAGGGTGCCACAGAGCCCGCCCCCATCATGATGTCATTTCCCACCCATCTAGTTATAACATAATTTTGATAATGTTCGAATATATACTGTTTATGCAAGAAAGTTGCGAACATAGAAACAAGGCAAAATTATCAATAAATATACAAGTATGCATAATTTATACATAAAATTGGATAAAAATTATAAAGCAAAATAAAAAAATGCATATAAGATTAGGAAAGATTAAAATGCATTAAATAAAATACGTTATTATTGTGTGGTCTTTTTTTTATATAAAAATGTCATTGAGTCCATATGGTTTTAGTGTACTCAATTTATACATCCAGAATGTTTATTTTGTTTTAAGTTGATCAAATCATTTAGAGATTGATGTAGGGATGTTGTATGGAATAATGTATAATGGCACAAAATACTGTTGCAAAAAAACCTTTGTGAATATTATGTATGTGATAATTTAGTCTTTTATGTAGCGGTTGCATAGTTGTACCCATATATTGTAATCCACAAGGATAATTGATAAGATACTTGGCAAAATTGGTTTGACAATTGTAGGAACCAGTGATCTTGGTTTTTAGCTGATGATGTGGTAATGCGTAATGGAGTGCCAGCATACACTACTGGTGATATTGCATCCAAAGACCCCTATTAGGGAACAGGATGGGGTCATACTATATTCCTGTTGCACTCTAAGAAGCCCAAATGTACGAAAAGTGAGTTTAGGATGTCTTGGCATGATTTTTTTTTTAAAAAAGGGGTCATTTAAAAGGATATGCCAATGGTTTTGCAGGATACGGCGTAGGGATTTATGCCCTGTATTAAAGATGGTGATCCTATTAAATTCAAATCTGTTTATATCCTCTTTATTTTTGTTTTGATGGCAATCCCTTTGGGAGAGATTGTTAGTATTTTGATATGTCCTGTGAATTAATTGTTTAGAGTATATTTGATCTTGGAATCTCTTTTGTAAGACAGCCCTTTGGGACTTAAAAGTCATCTTTTATAACATGAGAAATATAAGTATTCCAGCTCAACGCAACACCGTGCTTCAATCCTAACGGAGCTCGGAAACCAGTCCTGCTAAGACCCGGAAGTTCAACATCAGAAAATATGAATCCAGCTCAAACTTAAAGGATTTTTTATTCTTTTTATTCTTGGATAAAGTAACATAGTTACATAGTAACATAGTTTTTAAGGTTGAAGGAAGACTTTAAGTCCATCTAGTTCAACCCATAGCCTAACATGTTGAATACAGAAGATGAAATTCATGGTCTGCATGGCCTTAATTCGACGCGTTTCAGATGTACATGCATCCTTACTCATAAGTAAGGATACATTTAGCATCTGAGACGAATCAACCTAGATCACACTGACCATGAAGTTCATCTTCTGTATTCACTTTATCCAAAAATAAAAAATCCTTTCTGTTTGTGCTGGATTCCATTTTTTCTAATGATGCATTATCTTTTATACAATGTTTCTTACTCGTTTTGTACTGATTAAAATTGAAATTATTCAGCCATTTTACATAGTGATCACTGACGAAATGTATATAACTCTTCGTGCCAACCTTTTTTTTAAATGTCTTGGCATGCATGAATTTGTTTGCTGTAAATGGTGACATTTAAAAAAAATCTATATTTATTAGACAGACAGTGGATGAAGAGGATAAACCTGAATTGCTTCCATTGATATTATAAATACATTTCCAGGGGTCACCCATGCAATTATACCAAATAATAAAAAAATTGTGAATGGATGTCTTGTAGAGAATATTACTGCCCCTAAATTGGGTATTTCAAATAAGAATACCTTCAAATGATCCCAGGACTAAATTTGCATAGGTTGGCACCACTTTAGTATCCATCGCCGTTCCCCATATCTGGTGGAGTATAGCTTTATTAAAATGTAAAATAATTATTTTTCAAAATGAATGATAATCCCTGTAGGAGAAAGGCTTTATGTTTTTGTGAGAGTCTATTATCAGTATTTACATTTTTACTAATACATCTGAGACCAATGCTGTGTGCAATATTGGAGTACAATGGTGTGGCCTCTAAAGTGATAGAGACATAGGTGTTTTTCCATTCTATCCCTTTGATGAGATTGATGATTTGTGTAGAATCTCGCAGGAGACTGGGAAGTTGTACTATATGATGTTGTACTATTTTATCAATGTAGGAAGATCAGTTACTTGTTAATGTACCTTATATAATAGATCTCCTGAGTGAGTCTATGAGAGTTTTGTGGATTTCAGGAAAATGATACATAAATGGGATTGTAGGATTAGATTATCAGGAAATGTCATTCATTTTTATTTGAGAAGGCTTCATTGATTAGTTTGTTGAATTCAATTTGCATTAATGGTAAAGGATCCGAGGATTGTTTTTATAGTAATTGGAATCAGGCAAAATCCTGTTGGCTTCTTTTATATAATCATCATGGTTTTGAAATACTGTACTATTCCTCCTCCTTTGTCAGCTGGTCGAATTGCGATATGAGTATCCATACATCAAGGTTTGAAAACCGGCAATGCCTCAGGTGTTTTTTTTTTTTAAATCACATAATACTGGATCACTAAGAGTGTTAACATGGTGTCCCTTAAGGCCCTGTCACACATAAACAGATCGCTAACGAGATCACTATTGGGATCGCTGTTGCGTCATGAAATTCGTGACGCAACAGTGATGTCGTTCTGTGTGACACGCACCAACGATCTGGCCCCTGCTGTGAGATCGTTGATCGTTACACACTGCTCTGGGTCATTCCTGCGTCGTTGTTCTCCCGCTGGGAACGTTACATCATTTCACAGAGATAATGAGCAACGATCTCAATGCTATGCTATGGAGTGACATTTCCCAATGACCTCGGTATAATTCTGGATCGCTAGTGCGTCATTTTTCACATCGCTGGTAAGATACCTGTTTGACACCTTACCAGCGATGTGTAAACGACGCACCAGCGATCTCTGCACATCGGGATCGGAATCGCTGATGCGTCATTATGTCAGACTGGGCATTAACTCTCTGTATGGTAAAAACAAGATTTAGGCTTGACATCTGTATGAAATCTAGGTGGTCTTGTGAATGCAGGCACTGCAATCTTGATTTTATTTTGATTGATCTTAAAGTGACTATTGAATGTCAATTTCCTGATAAATGTTTAAAATGATGAACTTTGTGAGTGGGGCAAAATAAAAGATCTTTAAAGAATAATAGAGACTAATTTTTTTTTCAAAATATAATCAGATAAATTAAATGTATTAGTAGAGAGTGAGGCTAGTGTATATCTAAGGGTGGATTTTTCTTATTTTGATATTTTGAATTTTTCCTTTGTCTTTCGGATTTTGGAAATATCTTGTCATTTGATGATTTTTGCAGTAATAGGTTAGGGTAAAAGTGCTAAAGGATATCACTGTAGTATTATCAACAATGATAGCATTTGAGGTGAGGAATACACATTTATATGAAGACTTTGTATTAAATTGGTAACTAATTATGTGATTTGTATTGCCACATAGGCTCACACATACCTAATGGTATTCACAGTGGCGTAACTTCAGGCCTCGGGGCCCCGTTGCGAAAGCTCCAACGGGGCCCCCAATTATTGCAAATCTTTAGTAGTATTAGTCTTTTTCTATGGGCCAAAGGGACTTTTGGGGCTCCCTAGGCTGCAGGGCCCGGGTGCGATCGCAACCCTGCACCTAGTGTAGTTACGCCCCTGGGTATTCACATTGCATTAGTTAAATATGTTTTTTTTTTTCTCAAGGTGTCCCGGAGTTTATCAAAAGGCCGACTGATGAAATTGGTGTTTCTGGGGGTGTGGCATCCTTTGTGTGTCAAGCTACCGGTGATCCCAAGCCCAGAGTCACCTGGAACAAACGAGGCAAGAAAGTAAACTCCCAGAGATTTGAGGTGGGTGTACATTCATGTTAGATAAAGTTGAGTACCGTATATAGTATAATGTTGAGTTTGAGAAGAACGTTAACAGGTGATTATTGGAAACATGCACTCTAATTAGATTAATTTAGCTGAAAGAGTGTTTTTGGGTGCCATAATCCAATTATTTTATGTTTTACTTTGGCTGCTTGTCTTTGCACCGTCTTCAGTTATCTATTTATTTTACACTGCTAACAGTAGAGGTAAGATTGCTAAAATTGCAGTAAAATATTTTATGGGTTGGCACTATGTTTAGGATGGGTCATTAAAAGGAACCTGTCAACTGAAAAAACTCTATTAACCTGCTGATATGGGGATAATCTGCAACTTAATACCGTATAGTTTGGATTTGTCCAGCGCCAGCACATGGAACCTCACTACTGGGAGTAAATGAACTTTATTCCTCCTGGCAGCATTTGAGGTTTCAGCCATTGGTGAGACGCTTGCACAGGTTCAGTCACTGCTCCAGTGGCTGTAAGCTTGCCCCCCATACTGATTAGACAGTATCCTCCAATACTGAGTGGCTGTCAGTCAGTGCAGAGGAGCATGGATACAACAGCCACTTCTGATACACAGAGCGATGACGGAACATGCGCTGACACCTCCCTGACTTTATTAACCTGTTTGCGGCAATGGAGGTACTGAGTACGTCCAGAAAACCTTTGCATTAATGACATTGGATGTACCCAGTACGTACACAATTACAATTTACGGGCATCGCGGTTGTGCCTGCATAATCGCCGTCAGGTCTACAGCTGATATGACAGCTGAGCCCTGGCTCTCATTGCCAGGAGTGGTGCCGCACCACTTCTGGCAGTTTAATCCCCTAAGTGCTGGGATCAATAGCGATCGCAGCATTTAGGATGCAGGGAGAGGTATAGTGCTTGTCTCCCGAGCGAACGGACCCCCTTGATGTGCTCATGGGGACCTGACCGCTGCTATGGTGACCAGGGTTGTTGCCATGATGATCCCCAGGTCACCTGACTACAGAAAGTCTTGTGCATCATGTTAGATGCATGGTGAGTGAAGCATTGTCAGAGCTGTAAGCACCTCTGATGACTCTCGTACAATCCAATACAGTTATGATGCATAGCAGTAGATTGCATGTAATCAGGTCTCAGAGAGGATCATGGAGGGTTATATTGGATGTAATAAAGATGGCAGCAGAAGGCTGCGTTTGCATTCTTCTTCAATATAAATAATTTTTCTCTTTGTGGTGTATTATTTATTACTTACTTAGAGCTTCCAAATGGCCGGGTCTAACATTGAAACAATATTATTAACCTCGAGCTTTGTGCCAGTTAACAATATATAGCTGCATTAACACTTATTTCCCTGTCTCCCACCGCCACAAGACAGCTGGAAGAGTCGGATACAGCACCAGAAAATGGCACTACGATGAATGCGCTGTTTTCTGGAGTGGCTGCGAGCTGCAATTCGCGCTAGTCGAGGCCCAGAACGCTTGGGCCTCCATAAACCAAGGATTCCAGCCTCTTGCTTCGAGTTTTACCTGGCTAGAGACCAAAAATATTCAAATCCCCATTTCAAGAAATAGTAAAGGCTCTGTATGATGCGAGAAGCAGCTGGCACTCTATCTGCTATTGTGAATAGCGAAGCCATGTATTTTTTTTATTATTTCAAGAAATAATTTAAAAAGGGCCTGCTATTTTTTGATTACCAGCCAGGTAAAACTAGGCAAATGGGGGTGGTTAGCAGCCCATACCGGCCTGCAGTACCTGTGTTGATGACCAAAAACACAGCAGAGCCTGAAATTGATTGTATATTCTCCTTCCCAAAGATCACAGTACAGCGCAGCTCTCTATGCTGAGCACTTACACGGGCGATTACGTGTTAATCTCTGAAATACTAAAAGGGAGAGAGGGAAGCGCACATAGGGCTTTATCCGCGTATAGGTTGCTAATTACTTATGATTAGACTCACCTTGTTTAGTTGTCTGTGTCACAACCAAGTTGAAGCAACATGTAGCATATATGGCTGCTGCAAATCTCCGTATGGAACACTCTCTGGTCTGGATAGAAGGAAAAACGGTTCACTCTGTGCCACCAAATAAAGACTAATCTGGTGCTTTTACTTTATACTTATTAAATGATAAACGAGAGCTGGAAAACAGCACAGGCAGCAAGGAGTAGACGACAAGCTGGACTCTGATGAATCTCACCAGGGTTCAGCTTGTCGTCTGCTCCTCGCTGCCTGTGTTGTGTTCCCAGACTCTGCTACGTTTTCTCCAGCCCTGTTACACTGTCTAACACAAGACTACGAAACACGTCTGCTCCAATAAAGTATAAACAAAAGCATCGGATCAGTATTTATTTGGTGGCGCAGAGTGAAGCTGTTTTTCCTTCTATCCAGACCAGAATCTCTGAAATACATGTTCCAGGAAAATTTCAAAGTATTGAGCAGAGGTAGTCACTTTGAACTCCAATCTGACCTGTGATCCGACAGTGTCCATCTTTTTATGCATCTTTTTTAGGAGTGTCAAAATTGCGGTAATCACAATTTTGTGCGCCTTTTGAAAAGAAGGACACCGCTGAACAGAGGCCAAACAGAGATCAGAGTAACTCTGCTGCCTCAGTAGTGAATGTATCCATTGGGGGCTTCACCTGAGTCATGTATTTCTGAGATGTAGAATGGAAAACGACCCGAATAGTTAATAATAGATTACTTTATTTAGTGACATTGAATCCCCAAAATTAGTCTTTCTGTACCCACACTTAAATCGGACCACGTGGGGGTTCAAGGTGCTATCCACACATCTACATAGTTTCTTGAGGTATCTAGTTTCCAAAATGGCGTCAGTTGTAAGGGAGATTTCCACTGTGTAGGCATACCAGATGCACTCAAAACGCGACATGGTGTCCGTTAATGATTCCAGCCAATGTTGAGTTTGAATGGTTCTCTTTCTCTTCCTAGCCTTATAAACAAGGGTTTTCTGCCACATATAATATATCAGCATACTCAAGAGAAATTCCACAACAAATTTGGGGTCCATTTTATCCCGTTACCATAGTGAAAATCAAAACAATTAAGCTCAAAAAACATTTTTGTGGAGAAAATGTGATTTTTTTTTTATTTTATTATTTTTTTTCTCACGGCTCAACTTTCTGAATATCAGTGAACCACCTGGAGTTTCAAGGTGCTCACCACACATCTAGATCTGTTCCTTGAGGGGTCTAGTTTCCAAAATAGGGTCACTTGTTGGGGGTTTCCACTGTTTAGCCACATCAGTGGTTATCCCATGCAACAAAGTATCTGCCAATGATTCCAGACAATTTTGAGCTTGAATGGAGCTCCTTCTCTTCCGAACCCAACCTTGTGCCCAAAGACTGTTTTTCTGCCACATACAGGGTATCAGCATACTCATGATAAATTGCACAATAAATTATGGGGTCCATTTTTTCCTGTAACCCTAGTGGAAATAAAAAATTTTCAGCTGGCGGAATATTTTTGAGGAGAAAATGTGATTTTATTTATTTTTTATTTATTTATTTATTACGGTTCAATGTTTGAAATTTCTGTAAAGCACCTGGGGGTTAAAAATGCTCACCACACATCGTAAATAAGTTCCTTGAGGGGTCTAGTTTGAAAAGTCAAATGGTGCTCCCTCCATTCTGAGCCTTGTTGTGCGCCCAAACAGTAATTTGCCACCACATATGAGGTATCTGATAGGGTCCATTTTTTCCTGTTACCTTTAAAAAAAATTTAAAAAATTGAGCTGAACAATTTGTGGAGAAAATTAGATTTTTTTTTCATTTTCACAGCCAAACTGTGAAGCACCTTGGGGTTCAAGGTGCTCACTGCACATCTAGAAAAGTTTCATGAGGGGCAAGGCTGGGTTTAGATAAAGCGGGTCGTGGGCAAAAGTTAGAAGTGCGGCCTCAACTGCTACCATATTGCAGAATCACACACAAACATTTAAGTTGTATTTATAAGAGCCAAATTCTAAATATTACAGCAGTGAGTTTATTTATTAAAGGAGTTCTTCACTACTAAGACATCTTCTGATTCCATTTGTTTCCACTAGTTAAAATACAAGACCCTGTACTCGCCACTGGTGCTGCCGCTGCTCCAGTGCTGTCAGTAACCGCTGTTCGGGACTCACCTGACATTGTAACATCAGATGAGCCACGCATTTAATCTCCAAAATCTTTTTCCTCTCCTTCAGAACAAATGAGCAATCAACAAGTAGTGAGTGGCACCAGTACACCAGAAGGTGTTCTGCACTCCTCCATTTGAGGGACATTGTGCCCCTGCTCTCCAGGTGCTGGGATGGTGCAGCTGAGCTTCACACACACACAACACTTAGGACCCCGGGACAGTGGGTGGAAAAAATGGGAGGACCCATGTGTATCCGGGAGGGAAAAAGGAGCAGGAGGTATAAGAAGTAGAGAGAAGAGTGGAGGAATGGAGTAGAGAGAGGAGTGGAGTAGAGGAGAGTGAAGGAGTGAGGATGTGTTGGCTCCCGTGGGCTTGAGCACGACCACGCTCGCCCCCGGGAGGGAACAACCAACGGGTGTGGAGGAAGGACAGAGCCCTCTGGGTACAGAACGAGACATACAGTAGATCCCCGTACACCCATACCTGGCGAGAGAACAGAGGGGCTGGTGGACGACACAGGGAACTGGCCCTGAACACGGCTCAGATCTGTATCCCCGAACCGTTGAAACCGGAGGCTCTGAGTTCCTATGGATGCGCGACACCGACAATGGAGAAGGCAGCTGAACTAGGGAGCAATATCAGGGAGCGGTACAACTGAGCACCCATGGCTGTCGGTACCTGAGCTCTGTGTGCGGAGGCACTGAGAGGAGCAGAGAGCTATACAGCGTGAGGACCACCAGAGAAGGAACACCGAAAGGAGAAACAACAAGAGAGAGCAGACACCAAAAGATGCTTGACTGCACTGTCCCGGGTCTGGAGACATCTCTGAACCAAGCACCCGGCGGCCATGCTGAAACAACTAAGTAAAAGTAACGGAATCCAGCAGTGGCGTGTGAGACTTTTCTTACGGCGACCACTAGCCGCAAAGGCCGCATGAAACACCGGGGTGCTGATGACCTAACTAACATCTGTCAAGGTACGAACTGACGTCTTCTTCCCGCTGCCCTTGGGACCGCGCTCCACCTGCGGGGAGTGAAACCATCCAAGCTGCCGGTCATCGTCCCTAGGGGTTCTAAAGCAGCGGCGGACGCCCAATGGGCACACTGCAGGTGGCGTTACGAAAACCCCTTTTCCCTGTCATCCCCATCAATTTCCCTCTTTTTTAAATGACACCGCCAGGGTCATAGGACCAGGTCTAGGCCCCATAAAAATAACTGAGAAGAACAACTGCTGCCTGGTTCCTGAGTACCCCTGGCCCTGGAGTGGGCGTGTCATATGCTCCATAATGTTCCCCACTGCTCCATAGTGCTCCATAATGTCCCAATTTGCTTCACACTGCCTCATACAGCTCCATAATATCCCATACTGCTCCATAATGTCCTAATTTTCCCCATGGTGCCTCATAGAGCTCTATAATGTCCAATATTGCCCCAAAATGTCCAATATTGCTGCATAATGTCTATCATTGAGCCATAAAGTTCCCCCTTATGTCCCCTGTAAAGTATCTCCACAACTCCCTCACCACAGCCCTCTCATTTAAAATTATTCTTCATGTCATCTTCCATTCCTGCTGGAGCGCTTACCTCTGACTGCCGACTGCTATGTCCTCTCCTCTTCTGCATCCTCAGCCCCGCCGGCCGTATGATTATGGCCTTAGCATGGTGCAGGAGATGAGGAGCTCCTTTTCCTTAATCCTGGAGCCACATTATTCAAAGGTATATGCACCTGAAAGATGTGAATACATTTACATAGTAACATAGTAGCATAGTATTTAGGGTTGAAGGAAGACCTTAAGTCCATCTAGTTCAACCCATAGCCTAACATGTTGATCCAGAGGAAGGCAAAAAAAAAAAAAACCATGTGGCAACACTAAGCTCCACATTAGGGAAAAAAATTCCTTCTTGACTCCACATAGAGCAATCAGACTAGTTGCCTGGATCAAAACTCTAGTGTATATAACCGGTAATATTATATTTTTCAAGAAAAGCATCCAGGCCCTTCTTAAATGTTAGTAGTGAGTCACTCATTACAACATCATGTGGCAGAGAGTTCCATAGTCTCACTGCTCTTACAGTAAAGAATCCGCGTCTGTGGTTATGATTAAACCTTCTTTCCTCCAGACGTAGAGGATGCCCCCTTGTCCCTGTCTCAAGCCTAAGAGTAAAAAGATAATTAAAAAGGTCTCTGTACTGTCCCCTCATATATTTATACATTATTATAAGATCACCTCTAAGCCTTCATTTTTCCAAATGAAATAACCCCAAGTTTAATAACCTGTCTTAGTATTGCATACCCCTCAGTCCTCTAATAACCTTGTTCGCTCTTCTGTGCACCCGCTCTAATTCAGCTATGTCTTTCTTATACACCGGAGACCAGAATTGTACACAGCATTCTAAATGTGGTCGCACTAGTGATTTGAATATTAGAAGAGACTGAGTCTCCAGGTCCTGCACGCAGCATACTGTGCAGACCTGGGACTCTAGCAGTTTTTCATTACAGTGGAGGATCTTTGGTGAGTTACTTGACTGTGATGTCACCAAAGTTCTTTCTGCAACCACAAAAACTGCAGTGATTAGTACAGAACTTGTGCTAACACAAGTACAAGTTCTGTATTATTGATGCATATTGTAGTTGACATGCTGGGGGCCCCTCAGAGGGTGATGACCCTGGGCAACTGCCCAGTTTGCCTAACACTAATGATAGCCCTGTTTAGGGGTCTAGTTTGCAAAATAAAATGAAATAGTCCACTCACCTATTAACTCCTTCCTGGTGCTTCCTCTTTTCTGCTCGGGCTGCTGCAGTGAATGCATCTTCAGACTAGAATCCAGCAAGGGAGCGGACTCTGGCGATGTGATGTAATTAAACTTTCTAGTTATTTGAAGAATGATGTTTCCATACATGTACATAAAAATGAGATCTCCTATGAGACATTTCTAAGCTAAACAAGCCAACTGTTCCAATCTCTCATCATGTGGGAGGCCTTCTATTATTCCCTGTAATAATCTAGCTGCACGCATTTGAACTACCGTATATACTCGTGTATAAGCCGACCCGTGTATAAGCCGACCCCCCTACTTTTGCCCCCAAAACCTGGGAAAATCTATTGACTCGCGTATAAGCCGAGGGTGGACCCAGCACAGGTATACAGCCCCCAGCAGTGGTATACAGGCCCCAGCAGTATGATATACAGCAGCCCCCAGTGGTATATACAGCAGCCCCAGTGGTATTGCAGCCCTTATATACAGCAGCCCCAGTGGTATTGCAGCCCCAGTGGTGTATACAGCAGCCCCTATATACAGCAGCCCCAGTGGTATTGCAGCCCCTATATACAGCAGCCCCAGTGGTATTGCAGCCCCTATATACAGCAGCCCCAGTGGTATTGCAGCCCCAGTGGTGTATACAGCAGCCCTATATACAGCAGCCCCAGTGGTATTGCAGCTCCAGTGGTATTGCAGCCCCTATATACAGCAGCCCCAGTGGTATTGCAGCCCCAGTGGTATTGCAGCCCCTATATACAGCAGCCCCAGTGGTATTGCAGCCCCTATATACAGCAGCCCCAGTGGTATTGCAGCCCCAGTGGTATTGCAGCCCCTATATACAGCAGCCCAGTGGTATTGCAGCCCCAGTGGTATTGCAGCCCCTATATACAGCAGCCCCAGTGGTATTGCAGCCCCAGTGGTGTATACAGCCCCAGTGGTAGTATATTGCAGCCCCAGCGGTAGTATACAGCAGCCCCCGTAATCCAGGGCCCCCCAGCCTGACTCCGGTCACCTGTAAAGGAAACTATACTTATCATAGTGCCGCTGTCCGCGCCCGCTCGCACCCGCTCGCAGCTGCCGTACGCGATCCTCCATCTTCATGCCTCTTCTTCCTGTTTCCTGTGCTCGTCGCAGGGAATGACGTCATTGCCTGCGACGAGCACAGAAACAGGAAGAAGACGCATGAAGATGGAGGATCGCGTACGGCAGCTGCGAGCGGGCGCGGACAGCGGCACTATGATAAGTATAGTTTCCTTTACAGGTGACCGGAGCGAGGCTGGGGGGGCCCTGGATTACGGGGGCTGCTGTATACCGATGTATACATCGGTATGTACCGATGTATACATCGGTATACAGCACTGAGTCGCG
Source organism: Allobates femoralis (assembly GCA_033576535.1). Lineage (NCBI taxonomy): Eukaryota > Metazoa > Chordata > Amphibia > Anura > Aromobatidae > Allobates > Allobates femoralis. The sequence continues at coordinate 399,052,751 of JARQOC010000003.1, read as the reverse complement.
TATAAGCCGAGGGGGTACTTTTCAGCCCAATTTTTGGGCTGAAAAACTCGGCTTATACGCGAGTATATACGGTAACTCTAACTTGGACCAGGTGGGAGTGTGGACAGGGGTATGTGCGGACAGCTGTTTGCTTGCAAAAGCGCAAACTTTCAAATGTGGTCACTTTTGACATCGCATTTGCATTGCGTTTGCCAATAGAAGTCTATGGCTGCGTTAACGCTAGTATTCAAAGCATTACTGCAGCTGTCAAACGCATGCATACAGATGCAATGCTAAAAGCGATGTGAACCTAGCCTAACAAGATGAGATACAGCGTTTTGTCAATTACTGAGCTCAAGTCCCTCAATATTCGTGGATGAATGCCATCTGGCCCATGGATTTGGCAATGTCTAACCCCTTCCCGACCTATGACGTTGTACAACGTCATGAGCCGGTAAGGGGTGTTTGATGTGAGCTCCGGCGTGGAGCTCACATCAAACAGCTGACATCTCAGCTGATGTGATCAGCTGAGATGTCGGGCCAACATCTCCGGTCGGATCCGGGATCCGATCGGCGCTGTTAACCCCTTGAATCCCGCTGTCAATCACTGACAGCGGGATCCAAGGCAGCCACTGCGGGGAATGCGCTGTTCCCTGCCTGCTCCGAAGATCCCGCAATAGTATTGAGGGATCTCCGGCGCTCACGTGACAGCCCGGGGTCCTGGCTACACCCCGGATGCTGTCAGAGCGCAGTTTCCTGTTGTGGCTGGCAGGCGCTGCCAACCACAACAGGTCCGCGATTCTGGGAGATACAGATGAGCTGCAGCTCATCTGTATTTCCCAGAAGCGATCGTACTGTGCAGCAAGGTGCCTCTTAAAGAGGCAGTGTAAAAATAAGAATCAATGAAAAAATAAAGTTTTTAAAAACATGTAAAAAAAAAAAATATACGGTATATAAAAAAATACACGTTTGGTATCGCCGCGTTCAGAATCACCCGATCTATCATCCTATTAAATCCGTTAATGAGAGCCGTAAACTCCGTAACGGAAAAAATGGTCCAAACGCCAAACTTCCGTTTTTTTTGGTCAACGCAACATTGCTATAAAATGAAATAAGGGCGATCAAAACTGCGGATCCCTGCAAAAATGGTATCACTAGAAACGTTAGCTCAAGACGCAAGAAATAAACAATCACACAGCCCCAGATCCCGAAAAATGAGAACGCTACAGGTCGCAGAACATGGCGCAAAAAGTCAATTTTTGTTTTTTTCAAACTTCTGAATTTTTTTTTCACCACCTAGATACCAATAAAGGTATAAATGTTTGGTGTCTACGAACTCGTACCGACCCGAGGCATCACTCCATCATGTCGGTTTTACCATATAGTGAACATGACGACTAAAATACCAAAAAAACAAACGTGTCATTGCACTTTTTTTGCAATTTCACTGCATTTAGAATTTTTTTGCAATTTCCCTGTACACTATATGGTAAAATGAATGATTGCATCTGAAAGTACAACTCGTCCCGCAAAAAACAAGCCGTCATATGTCTATATTGACGGAAAAATAAAACATTTATGGCTCTTGGAAGCAGGGGAGCAAAAATCGAAAAGGAAAAATGAAAAATTCCCGGGTCATGAAGGCGTTAATTTGCTCAGACACCAGGGGAACTTCATCTTGTGTTCAATTAGTTATATCAAGTGGCAAACCTTCACTTTTGCCTTCTTGAATAATTCCTGAAACGGTCAATTCATTGGTGAACTTGGATGAAAAGTGCCTGTTTAATATCTCAGCCTGTTCTTTGTCCTTTACAATTATCCTTTTATTGTTTGTTTTCTTTTTGGCATTGATGTATTTATAATTTTTTTATGCCATTGGCAAATTGTGTTTTAGTAGCTAATTTTGCCTTTTGTTTACATTTCCTATTGAGATCTTCATACTCTGAATTGCAATTTCTGAATTCTCAGCCTTCAAGATTTTGAATGCCCCTTGTCTTAATATACTTTGTACTATCTTATTTATCCATAGTGGTTTGCTTACATTCATGGATATTTTATTACCAAAAGGTAGACATTTTCTACAGGTTTCTAGTAATATATCCTTAAATTTGCCCACTTATGTTCGATATCCCCAGTTACCATGACATTGTCCCAGTCTACACAATTAAAGGGAACCTGTCATCTAGATTTAAGCCCCTACACTATCACTACCTGTCCCTGCACCTTCCCTATCTATCCCTCTCTGAGCTAAAGGAGCCCTATAAAACTGCAGAAAAATAACTTATAACTTACTGAAGTCCCTGAGGCTGGGCACTGAAAAGGCGGCCCAGGCTCCATTCTTCCCCTCCTCGATGCAGCAGCACACGCCCCGCTGGGTGGCGTTATTCTTTCTTCATTGCCACCTCCTCCATTTGGAATCTCCCGCCTGCTTTACAGCTATCATATATACTCAGGTATTTACTCACACAGCACACAGTTTAATTGCACAGTTCAGGTATTCACAGACCTCCAGGTTCCGGGGCGCAGCCGAATACAACCTCATACAATCCCAACAGTTGATATTGAAGCTCTGTACCTTCCCCCGGGTAGGCTGTGTTAGGTCAGCACACAACCTTTCTCTCCTCATTAGCCTCATGAAGGTCCACTCAGAGAGAGCTCACAGGCTGTGTTAAATCTTCACACAGCTCTCTACACAGCAGCTCCTGCTGCTGTCCTGACACACTCCACCCTCTCCCCACAGCCCAGGGCAGCTCATATCATCTCTTATTCACCTGCACACCTGGGCATCAGTGCTTTCAATCAGCACTTAGCTCCAGTAGCAGCTAACCCTGTGTGTGCTGCTATCGAGCAGAAGATACAATCTCCCATATGCTGTGTCCCGGGCAGGGGACACATCGAGGTCGCATTACCACAACATGATAGGTGTAAAGCACAGATTCCAAATGGAGGAGGCGGCGATGACGAAAGAATAATGCCGCCCAGCGGGACGTGTGCTGCATCGAGGAGGGGCAGAATGGAGCCTGGGCCGCCTTTTCAGTCCCCAGCCTCAGGGACTTCTGTAAGTTATAAGTTATTTTTCTGCTGTTTTATAGGGCGGATTTAGCTCAGAGAGGGATAGATGGGGAGCAGCTAGGAAGGTGCAGGGATAGGTAGTGATAGTGTAGGGGCTTAGATCCAGATGACAGGTTCCCTTTAAGCTCTTCCCTTAATTTGCTGAAATCAGCTTTCCTATAGTTCCATGTATTTGCATTTCCCCTTTGAAATGTTCTATTTAATATTACATTGAAACTTACCGTATTATAGTTGCTGTTACCCACGTGCTCCCAGACCTGTAAATCATAAATTATATCTGGTCTATTTGACAGGACCATATCCAGCAAATTATCTTCCCTGTTTTGTTCATCTACCAACTGAAAAGTTGTTTTGAAAAGCAGATAACCTGCAGCTTGTAGCACAGCCAGAAGTTTCTATGTCACACTGAATGTTTGGATTGTTGAAATCCTTCATAATAACAACCAGATTATTATTGTTTCCTGCTTTCTTAATTTGTTACAGCATTTTCTCCTCTACCTGCTCAGCTATGTTAGGAGGCTTATAGCAAGCTCCAATTAGCAGCTTTCCATTATTCTCTCCCCGTGTACATTTATCCATACTGACTCTACATTGTCACAGCTTCCCACAATGTCCTCACTGAGCACAGGTTTTAAAGGGAACCTGTCACCCAAAATCACCTTCCTAACCTCTTAATACCTGTCCCTGCAGCCTTACATTACTATCTAAGCCATCCCTGTGTGACCTATTTTAGTAATATAGTAGTAGAATAAAGTAGTTTGCAAACTTACAAAATCCAGGACAGAGGGGCGTTCCTCGCGGCGTCTGTGACAGGTAGGCGGGTCCCCTGTGCCGCGTTACCCCCGCCTCGCCTCTCTATTATGCCCTAATGGGCGCATGCACATAGTAGGCCTGTGTGAGACCTGCGAAGACCGGAAGTGACACGATCCCGGTGTCACGTGACCGCGTCGCAGTGGTAATGTTGCGGGCGCGAGATTTAAATCGTGCCCGCGCTCTGCGGGCTGGAATGACACCCATTAGGGCGTAATAGAGCAGCGAGGCGGGGGTAGCACAGCACAGGGGACCCGCCTACCCATCACAGACGCCGCCCGGAACGCCCCTCTGTCCGGATTTTTTCAGTTTGGAAACTACTTTATTCTACTACTATATTACTAGAATAGGTCACACAGGGATGGCTTAGATAGTAATGTAAGGCTGCAGGGACAGGTATTAAGAGGTTAGGAAGGTGATTTTGGGTGACAGGTTCCCTTTAAGTTAGATTTAATAAATATACACACCCTTCACCATTTTTCTCTTTCCTGTCTTTTCTGAACGTAGTGTAACCCCCTATATATATTTGTCACCCAGTCATGACTATTGTCCATCCAAGTTTCCATAATGCCCAGTACATTGTAATCTGTGGCTGACATAAGACTCTCCAATTCATCATTTTGTTTGCAAGACTTCTTTCATTTGCCATCAGACATTTAATACTATTAAGAAATGTATTACTCCTATTCTCCATACTTTCTTTGTATTTCCCAGCCCTCCTATACCACATTGACTTCTACTGCCTCACTTTCTCTGTCTTCTCCATTTATAATTTTTTTTACACAACTACCCTCCCTCTCCCAGATCCTAGTTTTAAAGCTCTTCTATCCGTCTGACCCTTTTATCCCAGAGCACAGCAGCACCCTCTCCATTTAGGTGCAGCCCATCCCTACCGTAGAGCCTGTAGTAGACAGAGGAGTCGTCCCAGTTCTCCATGAACCCAAACTCTTCCTTACTGCACCAATTTTTAAGCCACGTATTTCTCTCTCTAAGCTCCTTCTGTCTTTCCAGTGCTCATAGCATCGGTAGTATTTCTAAAAACACCACCTTGGAGGTCTTGGACTTCAGTGCCTCTTCTACCCTAGTTCCCTGTAATAATTTTTAAGGACCTTCCACCTCCCTCTAGCTTTGTCATTGGTACTAATGTGTACAATGAACGCCACTTTTTCCCCAGCCCCACCTAGCAATCTGTCTATCCGATCTGCAATATGCTGAACCAGAGCACCCGCAGACAACTCACTGTTCGACATTCACTGTCTCGGCTGCAGATGACCCTGTCTGTCCACCTAATTATAGAGTCCCCTTCCACCAACATCTGTCTGGCCTTGGCTGATCTTCTATTTCCCTCCTTCCTACAACAGTTGTTTGCCTGGTTTCCAGGACCAACATCCTGCTGAATTGATGTCCTGATGAACGGGTGAGGAATACACCTTGAAATGCGTTGAATAAAGCCACTTGCATTCACCCATTTCCTTGATTTATGGTCAATTGTACAGCAGTGCAGTTAGAGTCCATATATTTCCTCTATTTTTTCTACTATTGCTTTGGCCTGTGAATACTGCAGCAGCTGTTTGGAGCCTTTATACTATTTGTGTGTGAAACAACTGTCTAAGGGCCCTTTCACATCAGCGTTTTTCGTAATTCGCGGCAGATGCGGTGAAAAAACCGCATCTGCCGCGTTTGCCGCATAACCGTTCCACTTGCGGCGCGGTTGCGGTTTTTCCCATACAAAGTATAGGGGGACTTGCGGCAGATGCGGCAAGTGCGGTTTTGCACTTGCGGCAGGTGAGCAGTTTCCCTTCAGCTTACCTGTCACTGTTTTTATCAGATAAGACTGTGTTGCGCTTTTTATCCCAAGTTATTCATACCTCGGTTATCAGAGAATGAGCCCTAGCAGGTGGGAATAATCATGTCTCTACTGCGAGAAAGTCCTCATACTTGGGCATTTTCTTTGTCTCCACTAGCCCCAGAAAAGTCTTCTGTTGACTCCTTTTTTGACGCATTAGAGATGATCTATGATGAACATGACAGGGGGAAAGATCATGAACCTGACACAGTGGAGTTGCACTACTGAGGGCTATAGTTCTAATTTCTGGCAATGTTCCTCTGAAGTTCTGTGGAATGATGCAGCCCTCAGGTGCCAATTCTACAGAGGTCTCTCTCGTACTCTTAATGACTCTGGCTCTGCATACTCTACCTTGTTACTTGGGGGAGGCCCGGACTCTTGCTATTCATATGGAACATAGAATTTAGTAGAGACATGAATGACAGAGGATTGCGGTAATTTTTCCTGGATCAATGCACTTACTTGAGGTGGAATCTATGGAGGTGGGAGCAGCCAGTGCAATGGCTATTGAGAAGAGATGACTACACAGTCTCGGACTCTGCCTCTATTGTAGTTGTGCTGGACATATCCTTAAGACTTCTAGGCTCACCCTCAAACAAGCAAGTCGTTGGGAGAATGTCTAAGTCTGGGTGATTATCGAGGAGGTCACTCAGACATCTAGGCACCTTTTCACTCCTCAGATAAAGTACTGTTAAATTTGGAACTTATTTTCTAAAATCAGTCTTTACCTGCAGTTGCTTTTCTTGACTGTGGGTCTGCTGCCAACTTCATTGATTCATGACTGGTTCTAAGATTAGGATTAGGGACAGTTAGGTTGGAAAGACTCATTTAAGTTGTTGTCATTGACAGGACACCGTTTCTTCAGAATCTTGTCTAGATGGTAACAGTGAAATTCAAACTCAGAGTGGGAGCACTGCACTCAGTCCATCTCCTGTTATGTTGTGGATAACACCAGCTGGGTTGAGGTTGGGAATTCCATAGCTTCATATTCACAATCTTGTCATTAATAAGTGTCTAAAGGATATTGTTAAGTGGAGCTCCTTTTGTCATAAGAAATATCTTAATTCTGTACAGGTTTTCTCCGCTAGTCTAGAGGGTCTGTCAGGGTACCTAAAGGATTTTGGAAATGTGTTCTTGTAAAAAGAAGGAGAGAAATTACATCCCCATTGTCCTTATGATTGTGCCATTGATCTTATATCTGATGCCAAATCGCCGAAAGCTCGCCTGTGTATAATATAACAGGCCCCGAAGGGACCGGTATGACAGAATATGTAAATGTAAGTTAATAGAAGGGTCGTATCAGTCCTTCCTCCTTGACTATAGCTGTTGGATCTTTCTATGTTGAAAAGAAAGATGAGGGTCTCTGTCCCTGCCTTGATTTCCATGAACTAAGCAAAATTATCATTAACAATACTTTCCCACTTGTACTTATCCCTGATAATCTATATAATCAGCTTTTTGGGGCTAAATGGTTTTCCAAACGTGATCATAAGGGATCTTATAATTTGTTACTCATCTGGAAAAGATGATAAGTGGAAGACAGCATTTTTAACGTCTGAGAGTTATTTGAAAATCTTGCCATGCCATTTGGATTAACCAATGTGCCAGTAACTTTTTTAAAACATTATGAATAATATTTTTTCTGATTGCATGGGAAGGTTTATCGTAGTCTATTCTTATTTTTTTAACCTGATCTGGAATCACACTATGAACATGTCCATTTTGTTTTACAAAAGCCAAGAGAAAACTGTCAGTTTGCTAAGTTGCTGAAATGTACCTTTTCTGTGCAGTAAATTTTATTCCTTGGGTTCATTGTACCTGCTGACGGGTTTATGATGGCTCCTGGGAAGATATAGACCATAATTGATTGGGTTCAACCTTGAGATCTTAAAGCATTGCAACAGTTTCTAGGATTCACCAATTATTACAAAAAATTTAGCAGGAGTTTTTCTCAGACTGTCAAACTTCTTACACGCATGCGTTTTCTAAAAAAAGCATGTGTTTTTAAATCAGCAGCAAAAAATGGTGCATGAACTTTTTTTTGGTGCTGATTCAAAAACGCATGGAAAAACGCATGGGTGCCTAAAGGCAACTAAGAAAAACGCATGCAGAAATGAAATAAGCATGCAGAAATGCATACTTATTTTTAAGGCACTTAAAAACCTCATGCCAAGTGAGACCCTAGCCTGAGACTGTGCCAATTTATTCATGTTCATTTTGTGAAATGTCTGCTAAATTGTGATGCTAGTCACTACATGGACAGGAAGTGAATTAAACATTCTGAGGTCAGGTACCAGGAGAGCACCTCAAGACAGAAGGGTTAAATAGAGGAATGATAAAGTCATGGTCCTAGATCAGTTACCTGGAGAGTAGCAGATCATAACAGAGGGACAAGACAACAGGATGGTTAAACACAGTCAAGGCCAGACAGCTAAAGATCAATTCTCCAAGCACAGAAACAAGAGACCAACTAGCACAACAGAGGTGAAACTAAGACTGGCAATACTCTGGGAAAAGCTGCACAGCTAAACAATCTGGGCCACTACAGGAGACAGAACACCCGCAAAAACTCAGCAACTTCCAGAATGAGATTGGGCAACTGAGCTGGCTATCAGAACACCAACAGTTCAGCACATCCCAGCTCAAGATAGGATGACAGAGCTGTCAATCCCAAAGCCCAGCACACCCTGAATACAAGTGGAATCCATTTTTTAAAAGCTAATTTGAATGCTAGCAATTAATGATTCCCAACATCATAATTTCTCTAAGTAGACGAGAATTTTCTAGAGAAAAAGGGACACTGCTGTAAATTGGTCAAAGTTTTGGGACCTTCAGACAATACAGACACTACCCTGATTTGAGACGCATTTACCTCCACAATGAACAGCTTCTGGAGATCTGGTTGGAAAAAAACTGGAGTCGACACTAAACTATTTTTTTAGTTTATGAAAGGCCTCAAGTGCATCTGGTAACCAAACCCTAAGATTTGCCCCCTTAAGTGTGACCACAGCCTTAGTTTCACCTCTGTTGTGCTAGTTGGTCTCTTGTTTCTGTGCTTGGAGAATTGATCTTTAGCTGTCTGGCCTTGACTGTGTTTAACCATCCTGTTGTCTTGTCCCTCTGTTATGATCTGCTACTCTCCAGGTAACTGATCTAGGACCATGACTTTATCATTCCTCTATTTAACCCTTCTGTCTTGAGGTGCTCTCCTGGTACCTGACCTCAGAATGTTTAATTCACTTCCTGTCCATGTAGTGACTAGCATCACAATTTAGCAGACATTTCACAAAATGAACATGAATAAATTGGCACAGTCTCAGGCTAGGGTCTCACTTGGCATGAGGTTTTTAAGTGCCTTAAAAATAACTATGCATTTCTGCATGCTTATTTCATTTCTGCATGCGTGTTTCTTAGTTGCCTTTAGGCACCCATGCGTTTTTCCATGCGTTTTTGAATCAGCACCAAAAAAAAGTTCATGCACCATTTTTTGCTGCTGATTTAAAAACACATGCTTTTTTTAGAAAACGCATGCGTTTTTTAACATGGGCTCTTATGGAAAACGCATGCGTTTTTGGATGGTACTAATGTACCATGCGTTTTTGATGGCAGCTACTCACTTAAGTGCAAAAACGCATGCCAAAAACACATGGCACTTTAGCCATGCGTTTTTGCTATAAGGGCATGCGTTTTTTGCATGGGGGCCTATGGTGCGTTTTTACATGCGTTTTTAAAAATGCAGGTCTCCAAAAAAGCATGTAAAATCTGCAAGTGTGACCATAGCCTTACATGAAACAGTGGTTAATGATTCTTGATTTCCTAAACAAAGGTACAATACATATGGCATAAGTAAGAATAGTTCACCCCACAAAAGTGCCAATATTGACGCCCATCTTTCACAGTAATTACAGATACAGTGTCATCAGCTGACCCCAGGCTATCATGACAACCTATCACCACCCCGCTTTCAAGCCATGGCCGCACCGATGGAGGTGGAAAATTATGTGTGCTCGCCTTTCGATGCACGTTAAATCTGTCAGAGGTCTCTGATCCACCCACGACTGTTAGGGTACCGTTACACGTCGCAACATTGCATGCAATTTCACTTGCAATTTGCTGGTTGCAGTGAAATCATGGACACATTGTTACATTTGTACACAGCAACAAAATAGAACAATGTGTCCATGATTTCACTGCGACCAGCAAATTGCAAGTGAAATTGCATGCAATGTTGCGACGTGTAACGGTACCCTTAGAAGCACATGATGATTGTGAGCCTGCACTAAAGGCAGGGACACAATCTTTAACGTACGAGTAAGTCAAAGGTCGTAAATGTGTTAATGAATGTAGTATACAGATTTTCAATAATGTGGGATTTCAGCATGTAATATTTTACATAGTCATACAATAAATCATTGTCGATTTTTTTTGTATTTATTTTTGGACGATTACATTGTTACATACTTACATAGGTTGAAAAAAGACTTAGGTCCATCAATTCAACCTTTTTCCCCCACTATGCATTCTTTGAGTTTGTCACTAAATTATCAAGATTCAAGATTCAAAGATTCAAGATTCAAAGAAGCTTTATTGGCAGGACCAAATACATCTCAGTTTTGCCAAAGCAATTGTATATAGGGAATAGAGATAGGGACTATGGGGATGTTGGGTAGGAGCTGTAGGGAAGGTGGATGGGATGGATCCAGGATGGGGGGGCTATAGTCCATGGCATAGGGAAGGTGGCTGGGGCAAGTCCAGGGTGGGGGCTATAGTCCATGGCTTAAGAAAGGTGGATTATCTATAACCCACAATGACATTTTTGGTAAGGAAAGTATCCAGACCTTTTTTTTTATTTATTTATTTTTTTTTAAAGCTGCTATAGTGTCTTGTCATTAATACCTCTTGGGATAGGATGTTTCCATAGTTTGATTTCTCTAAGGGCATGTGCACATGCTGAGTATTTGGATGCAGAAGTGTCTGCACTATTCTTGCATCTTTTGGCAGGAAAGAACACAGCAACAAAAACACATATTTTTGCCACATTTCCAATGCATGTTTGCATGCGTTTTTCTAGTGTTTTTGAACATCAATGTTATAGAGATAGATAATAGATAGAGATAGATATTAGATATATAGACTTACATATAGGCAGACATATAGACATATATATGTCAAATTCCCCCAACATATGATAAAATTTCCCCCCTATTTTTGATAATAAGCAAGGGTAAAGCAGACAGTTGCGGGTTGATTTTATGTGGCTGGAAAGTTCCATGGTTATTGGACCTTTCCCAGCCTAAAAATACCAGGCAACAGCCATCCCAAAAGTAGCGCATCACACTAAATGTGCCAATTTTTGTGCTTAGTTTTGGCTCTTCATGGTTGCATGATGCGTTTGAAATCAAGGAAATGGTTTTTAGTGTTGTGATCAGCTCTGTAGTGTTAGCTGGCATCAAGCCGTGATGTTAGTAATGGACAGATGTCTATCAGACACCCCTATTACTAACCAAGGAAGTAAAAAGAAAACACGAAAATACTTTATTTAAATAAGCACTCCCCCACAGTTTCCCTGGTTCACCTTTTTACTTAAAAAAAACGCATACAGGTCTGACGTAGTACAGGGATTCTGACGTAGTCTAGCGAATCATACGTAGTCCAGAAACAGATACGTTAAAGACATAAAAGAGACCAAGAAAAACAAAAGACTGTCTCTTGTTCACCAATTTTTAAAAAAGCAAAGATCCCTAGGGTTCTGACGTAGTCCAGCAGTTTCTTGATTAAATAGATCAAAAGCTATGGAGCATCAGAATGAGGTTCCATAGACTTTGAGCAGCAGCCACTCCCCGGCGACTTTTATGAGCGCTGACATCAGGATCGTCACAACTTATCACAGTAATGAGGGGGGATTATATCACAGTCATCGTGTCTTGATCAACATGAGGCGAAAATGACTGCTGCTCAAAGTCTATGAAGCTGCGTTAAGAGGCTCCACACTATGTAACCTAGTGGGAACCACTGGTGTACGTCGGATCTGAGAACTTTGCTTTCTAATGAATTGGTGAACAAAGGACAGTCTCTTGTTTTTCTTTTCTCTTTTTATGTCTTTCAGGTTTCCATTTGTACATTATCTTAGGTTTGCTGAACTACGCCGGAATCACTGGACTACATTAGACCTGAATGGATTGGTTTTTTTTTTGTTTTTTTTTTAAATAAAATGGTAAACTATGAAAAGTGTGAAGGCAGTGTTTATTTAAATAAAGTATTTTTTTTTGTTTTTGTTTTTTTTCTTTTTACTTACTAGGTTAGTAATATGGGTGTTTAATGTATATCTTTCCATTACTAATGCCAGAGTTTGAAGCCAGCTGACACTACACATCGGACATCAACCCTAACTACAATTAACCCAATTGCCCATCCAATTTTTCCCATGCCCATGCACCAGGAGATCGAAAAAAGCTGAGGCAAATCGTCACTATTGGCACATATAATGTGATGCGCCACTTCTGGGGCAACTGCGGGCTGGTGTTTTTAGACTGGGAAAGGTCCAACAACCATGGACCCTTCCATCCTGTTAATATCACCTGAAGGCTGTCTGTTTTACCTTTGCTGGTTACAAAAATTGGGGCAAGCCACATGTGGTTTTTCATTCATTGATTTATTTATTCATAAAAAGCTGTCCAAAAAGCTCCACATGGTGCAATTTTATTATGTTTGTTGCTCTGTCTGTCACTCTCTGTTGTTCTTTTTGTTGCTCTGGCTGTCGATCTCTGTTGCTCGATCTGTTGCTCTATCTCTCACTCTTTCTGTCACTCTCTATTGTTCTGTTACTCTGTATGTCTTTCTCTGTCGCCCTCTCTGTCTATTTATCTCTATTATCTATCCATAAAGATCTGACAGAGTAAAAGTCTTATGGTACCTTTACACGCCGCAACAGGATGGTGGCAACAACCGGGTGCTTCACATGCACGAGCACGCACAAACGGTTGCCAACGGTAAACGCACCACCTTTACACGCTGCAACAAGGTGCGCTACGGTAGGTTACATCTGTCTCTGGATACACCGCCGGGTGCCACAAGTTACCTTCTGTAGCTCACCTTACCACATTTACACGCCGCAATAACAAGGTAATAAGGGCGGAACAAAGGCAGCAGGGACAACATATAGGCGTGCCACAATTGTGGATTACGAGAATTCCGTATGCTGATAGGACAAAGCAATAACATCATGATTGGCCAGCCAGCACAGGAGGCAGACTAATACATGACGCACGAGCAATTGTGTAGTGTGAGTGGTCAGCTCCTTAAATATGCCGCCCTATGCAGCGACTACCAATCGTAACGCAAGAGCTTCCTCCAATGATCGCTGAAGGGGGGGTGGTTTTCCGGAGGCTGTGTCACGCCCCGGGGAGTTATCTAAGTGACGAATAAACCTTACCCTACCATATTTACACGACGATACAGCCCAATACAACCCGGAACCATCGCCTAGAAATCCACCTGTTTTAGGGCTCTGCTCTGAAACAGGTGCCTCAAGTGACGGGTGGCCACAACCGTGTTCACACGCCGCAACAGCGGGTTGATTTGGCGGTGCAAGATACATTTCTCTCATGTACCCGGTTGTTGCCACCATCCTGTTGCAGCGTGTAAAGGTACCATTACTGCTACAATAATTAAAAATCTTTTATTGGTACATCAATTCAAAGGTACGGTATATACATATTAACACTTTTTAAAAAGTGAAAGTAGGGGAATGTGTAGGATGCAAAAAACAGACCAGGGCACAATATAAAAACGTTGGAATCAAACCACCACAGTGATTGTATATATAAGACATAAATGTATACACACATATAATTTAAATAACATTTAAACAATGGTATTGTCATACATAGGGTAAATTGGTAAGCATGTATGTATAAAGACAAAAGAAAGTAAGTAGGGTGTGTGGTGTATGTGAATAATTGCTCCAAGGTATGAAAGTATGGGAGTCTCATAAAGGGAGAACTAAGCCAGTGCAAACAAATGAGCAGACCAAAATAAAACTCGAGTAACAACTACACATAACCATTATAATATGCTTAAAGGGTTGTCTGGGCTTTTTGTATAATTTCTATGTGTATCTAGGCTGCAACATGTCGACAGTTTGTAATTTACACCTTGTCAACATTTTGCAGCACTACCAACCTATCACAATATCTTCAACATATTAACCTGGATCAAAATACTAGGGAGGACTGCTGCAGATGTACATCCTATTGTGTGGTATCCTAATGAAGGGGTTTATACACTGAAAGGTGTAGAAATAAAACCACTGTGTGAATTCTAACTCTATTGGAATGGATTCGTAGATTATTTGGAGCAGGAGCGTGCTCACAAGTCCCTTTTCCTTCAACAAATTAACCACAATAAAATCCCAGTTTTATGCAATTCCAAATAGCGTCTGCAGAAGACCGATCAGGGGACGTGTTTGTTTTGGAGCCTGGGGGCAAACTTCATAACTGATCATTTACACCCAGTCTCCTACATACATGCCTCTGACTCCTACAGGCGCCCCCCAGTCTCAGCATGCCCGGCCACCCCCAAACTCCTACAGGCTGGTCCCACCCAGTCTCAGAATGCCCAGCCACCCCAAACTCCTACAGGCTGGTTCCACCCAGTCTCAGCATACCCGGCCATCCCCGGGCTCCTGTATCGCCACCAACCCAGTCCTCAAAATTACCACCCACCCCATTGCAGACAGCGGTCACCTCCTTCTCTGACACAGTGTGCCAAATCTGCAGCTGTGTGAAGGAGATAACCGCTGAGTGCACTGAGCTGCAGATTCGGTATTTTGTGTCAGTGGAGAGAGTGCTGCATGCAATGCTGTGTGTGCGCTCACCTCCTCCCATGTGATTGCACTGTCAGTGGAGCATCTTCTTCTCTCCTGCAGCCCCCGCTCTGTGTCTGCGCTGTGTCATGCTCTGTGTCCACTATGTGTCCCGCTCAGTGCTGCAGGAGATACAAAGAGGGGCAGCAGCGGCTCCACTGACACAGAGCCGACAGCTGCAGGAGAGAGGAGGATGCGAGGACTGGTAGTGAGCACACACCGCATTGCATACAGCGGTCACCTTCTCTACAGACACAGTGTGCTGAATCTACAGCTCAGTGCACTCAACGGTCATCTCCTTCACACAGCTGCGGATTTGGAACACTGTGTCAGAGGAGGAGGTGACCACTGTCTGCAATGGGGGTGGTTGGTCATATTAGGGACTTGGGGGTGGCGATGCAGGAGCCCGGGGGTGGCTGGGCATGCTGAGACTGGAAGTGGCTGGGCATGCTGAAACTGGGGGAGCGGGTCTGTAGGAGCCTGGGATAGCTGGATATGCAAAGACTGGGTGTGGCCAGCCTGTAGGAATCTGGGGGTGGTTAAGCATGCTGACACTGAGAGGAAGCCTATAGAATTCTGTGGGGGGGAGGTTGCGGGCCTGTAGGAGTCCGAGGCATGTTTGTAGGCGACTGGGTGTGAACAACCAGTTATGAAATTTACACCCAGTCTCCAAAACAAACACGCTTCTTGTCAGTCTCCAGCAGATTCAAAAAGGTAATATCTCGGTAATGCTGCAAAAGGTTGACAGGGTATAAATTACAAACTGTCAACAATTTGCAGCCTAGATACTCATAGAAATTATACAAAAAACCCAGACAACACCTTTAATACACCTGTAACGACTACATACTAACAGTTATATGAATGTACCTGTAACCCCTACTTAGTATGAAAGCCCTCACAGATGTTCAGTGTGATAGCCCCTTGCCAAGTATGATGTCTCCCACAACCCCTCACTCTATATGATAGTGCCCATAGTCCCTGACTGATTATGTTTTTGTGATTATGATTCCCAAAACCCCTAAGTCAGTATGATGCTCGCTACAGCCCCTTGCTCAGTATGATGGCCTCCAGAGCCCTTTACTACATATTATGACCCCCCGCAACCCCTCAGAAAGTATAATAATCAACACAATCGCTCGGTATAATAAATCCCACAGTTCGTTATCAAAGCTTTCACAGCCTCACTATTGTGTATGATTGCTTCCATAGCTCCGCACTAATATTCAGTATTTAAAAAAAAAAAATGTACCTCTCCAAACGTCTGCTACACCACTTCCTCTTCTGGCTGGTAGATACATGCTCCATGACTTAGCTGGCACTACGCCAGCTGAGTACTAGAGCAAGCACTAAACAGGAAAATGAGAGTGGCATCCTGCAGCTCTGTAGATACTTTACTTTCTATTGCAAGCAGCAGAGTTGCAGAAATGCTCCTTGCTGAGAGGTACACTGCTAAGAGATAAATAAAAAGCGTATAATGAAGGCAACCCAGCATTTGCCCCCTCAGGCCTTGGTTGTTAGGCCAGATTGGCTTCATAATGCTCTGTACCTGCATAGCCTGCATCCACTTCCAGTTCACTATGCACTTGCAGCGGTAGCGTATTGACCCTTGACTAAAAGGGTTGTATACCTCTGAGTAAATTTTTGTCATTACAATTTGCATTTTGTGGTCATGTGCTGACTAGCATCTTAGCTGCTTTACTCAATGATCTACTACTAATCATCGCGTGACAAACCTATGCAAATCGCATACATGCCATCACATGACAACTAATACAACCGGCAAGCAAAACTGAATCCTGACAGTATGTATGTTTACACACCTGTAAAAATTTGGTAAGCCGTGGTAGCTACCAACAATTTAATTATAGGTGGACATCCTTTTTAACAAACATGACTATACCAAGACCATTATTAACATCATTATTGCAATATAATAGATAAATAATATCACCGGGCCATAACCAAATATTACCAACATATACAATAATGATAATCTACTGATCATTAATCAAAACCACTGTATTACAACTGCTGTTTTCAACATACAGTGACATAAAATGACAATATCTGCAAATGAGAGATGATTCAGAACGTATATGTTTGCAAATGTGATCGGGGTATTAACTAGAAGGCCTTTCACAAAGATGTATCTGCCTTCTGATTCAGTAATGCTATCTTTAAGGGTGAAGGGGAGTCCCCTCTTCAACGCTATGCTGACCCCTTAGAAGCTGACTGCGGGCAACTATGAAACCAGGTTGGGTACATTGAATAAGACATATTAGGTGTCCTGTCTCTCTTGAAGTTAGTTTCCTGAAAGAAAATTACCTGGGAGTGGGCCTTGTTCAGAAGAGAGAGTATCTGGCTGCGTTTGGAGGGGCTGTTCAGTCCCTTCGCATTGAGAGATGCCACAGTGAATCTCCTGCAAAGCTATCTGCCATTTTCAGATATGTCATTGGTTATTTCAATCTGTAAAATCAACCTGCATTGGGATTGAAACAAGAATAAGTCAGAACTATTTACAAAAACAATCTCATCTTCTGCAGGTAGGGGGGGTTTGTGGAAACCCAATTCTTGAAGATGAGTTCTAGAGCAACCAAGCGTGTGTTCAAGAATAAGTCAGCCTTTAACTATAAAACACAATAGGGAAAGTAGAGAGTGGACGCAACCCCATCCTTCCCCAGACCACACGAGTAACTAGTGAAGACAAACATTTGTAGCCACCTTGACAATCTGCCACCCAAAACCAAGTCAATTCCAAAGGCAGCAGACTGTGCTGTCCTGTTGGCTGGTGGAAACATGAGGCCCCCAAACCCCACTCGCCGGGCCTCTGCAACCGTGACATGAGGCTGCATGTGCAACCTAGGGAAAGGTGCCGCTCTATAGTGAGAAAATGAAAAGGAAAGACAGCCGGATGGGGACAAGAAATAGTTAGAGGGAGTGGGGAAGAGGAACCGGGATGAAAAGAGAAAGAGGAAAGCACTAGAACGGAAAGGCACCTCGCACTCCACCCCGGCCTCTCAAGTGGTCCGTGAAAGGGGACAACAAAGGGAGCCGGCCACGACATCTATTTGGCCCATACGTAGACCACTCAACATAATAATGTGTCTCTCTCTGCTAACAGCCTCTGTCCCCATCTATGTCTCAGACCGATCTCATGGGACCAAGACCATTCTGAGAAGTGGGCAACAGACACGTTCATGTAGGTTTGTTCATATGCCTTTTGGTCTTCGGTGATGACGATTTCTTCTTGGTCGACCAGGCTTCTGGCTTATCAAGTCGTGGAATAAGCAAACCCATGTCCAGGGGCGTGCACGAAAGAATGGGTATGGGATCCATTTGTAAGGTTTCCCAAGCAGCCCCCAAATCTTCCGGTGTGCGGCTGGTGACCTGACTGCTCTCCTTGTTGAAACTCACACCAAAGGGAAAAAGTCATTTAAATCGTAAGCCTTGACCCACAATCGCATCTGTCAAAGGTTTAAGAATTTTTCTCTTGGCCAATGTGGTTGGGGAAATGTCCTGAAAAATTTGTGAGTGTCACCGTACATCAGTGGCGATTTTTCCCTCGCTCCCGACAAGATAGCCGCAGTGTCTACGTAGCTGAGGAGCCCACAAATGATATCCCTCGGACGTTCATTAAGCTTTGGCTTCGGTCTAAGGGCTCTATGGACCCTCTCGATGATAACAGTGTCTGCCCTTTCAGGCCCTGGATATCTGTAAATATCTCTTTAGAAAGCTTTTTAAGGGATTCAGGAGCAAAGGATTCAGGTATACCACAAAGGCGTACGTTTTTTCTCCGACTTCTATTCTCTTGATCCTCAAGAGCCATATAGACAGAGTTGAGATATTGCTTTTGTGCCAGGATATGGTCGCCAAAATTATTACAGGTGTCATTTAAATCCGTTTGCATGTTTTCTAAAGTTTCAACCTTATGTCCTATATACCTCACGTTGGACCTGAGTTCCGCCATCTCCTTAAGTAGGGGTTGCATAGTAGATTCCAATAAATTTTTCATATAGGACCCAGAGACAGGGGCCATATCTTATGACGTGGACTCACAGTCCGAGTCTCCCTCCTCAGCGTCTTAAGTTGTCAGTGGTCGGATTAGCCGCAGCACTATGGGCCTTCAGTATTTGTCTAATTCTCCCCTGGTTGTGGTGGACAGAGTTGCAGGGGATTGCCTTGTGAGACTTTTAGCCCGTGCTTTTTGATTTGTGCGAACCATTGTAAAGTTGCTGATTATGGGCTGTCCCAAACACCGCTTGGCTACATCAGAGGCCTAATATAACAGCATGTTCATAAAGCTTTGGACAGAGAAGCACAAACTTGCAGCAAAAAAGGTGCTGTGTCTTAAAACTTCCAGCAAATGGAGCTCTTAGTCCATGAATGTTGAAACTCCACAGGCATGAACAGAGGACAAACAGGTAAGTCTGTGGGATGAGTCAGAAGCCACAACTGATATCAAGAGCAAGTGAAAGGGTACTCCCAGCTGTACCACTAAAGCCTTGTGGGCTACTATATAATTAACACTTTCCTCCAGATATTATTATCCCTTGTGTTCCACTAGACCAGCTGGCTACTCAGCTGCCTTCACCCAGGGCAATGAGGGGTTAATTTTCACAGTATCTGAAATAGGAGAAGCGGGGGCTGCTGTGTAATGGCGCCCGCTTCGCGCCAAGGGCTTCGTGGGTGGAGATTCAGTGGGCAAAATGGAGTCAGGCCCAGCTTCACAAATAGGGCTAGATGTTCACTACCGGGGTGTCTCTGTAGTTTCCTCACCTGTCTGGTGTGTGCCCCACTCTTCCCGCATCTGCCCTCCTCTCACGTGCGCTCACCAACCTGCCTGGCTGCCGCGGCCGCCCTCCGTGCTCTGTCCTCACACTTTCCGGTGGCACAGGCGGTACACTCTCTCGGGCGCCTCCAGCTCCTTGCTGTTTTCACTATGCCCAGAGGACTTCCCGGCTGCGCAGTTGACCAGGCTGGGCGGGATGCTCTACACATCACCAATTTTCTAAGTAAATATATTTCTAAAGGTGATATTGACATGAATTTCTCACCAGATGTTGATATAAACACATCCAATCCACACAAGCACAGAAATCAAACCATAGATATCCATAAATTAAATAATGTCTAATAATGAGCATGAAACATGAGCTTCTAGGGGACTGTGGGATTTATGTGTCAGGACCTGGTTTTTATGTGCGACCACAATTCATTATGCAAACATCCATAATGTAGCACATGTGTGCCAGTCGTCAGGCAGCGATATGTCACTGTGGCCATTCCAAACGAGCTTCGGGATGGAAGAAAACCTCCGGTGATGTCATCTGTCCCGGAGCTCCATCCAATAGGAAGCCATCATTGACTCACATGCACGGATGATGGGGGGCGCATGTGCAGGAATGAAATACTGTATAATGCCTAATCATGTATTCACTCTGTCCGTCCGCTGTTTTAAAGGTGGTAGCTCTATCAATGTTTCTGCATACAAGGCAGGAGCTGCATGGATAACATGAGATTTAAGGGTATGTGCCCACAGGGCGTTTTTGCTGCGTTTTCTGCATTGGTTATTGCTATGGTTTTATGCAAATGAATGCTAATTTGTTTCTGCGTTTGAGCTTTCCAGCAAAATAAATGTTTTTCACAGAAACGCTGTTCACACACATTGGTTTTGCAAGTGTCAAATAAACCAGTTTTTGCTGTAGATGGGAAAGATTGAGCATGTCCTAACTTTCCTTTGTTTTTGCTGCAGACAATGGCAAAAATGCGGAAAAAACACAGCAAACCATCCTCAGCAAAAATGCAGGAAAAACATGCAAAAAAAGCAGGTCCAGAGAGCAGCAAATCTCCTGTCAAGGACTCTAGAGATCCTTGAAACCACTACAGGTTTTGCTGCGTTCTGGACCACAGCAAAACCTTACCTGTGGGCACATATCCCAATTGCTATGAACCATGAGTCCCTCAGGCCCCTGCCCTGCCTTGCTGTCATTAAACGACATTCAGAGAGAAAACTGCTCAGGCTGGGCTCAGTTTTAAGAATCGCCCAATGTTTATTAAGTGGCTTTTGAATGGCATGCCACTGGCTGCTGTATGTGGATATGAACCCATGTGGCAAGTCACGTCATATACAAATACACATGTATATACAAACATACACATGTACGGTATATACACACGTATACACACATACGGCAGATCACGTCATACACATACAGATATACACACATACAGTGCCTACAAGTAGTCTTCAACCCCCTGCAGATTTAGCTGGTTGACACATGCGGAATTAACTTGGCATTGTGACATTTGGACTGTAGATCAGCCTGGAAGTGGGAAATGCACTGCCACAAAATCTTTTTTTTTTTTTTTTTAAAGCGTTAAAAGTTAATTCAGAGGGTAATTTATTATTCAACCCCTCAAACCACCAGCATTCTGTTTGGTCTCCCTAAAGTATTAAGAAGTAGTTCAGGCATAAACAACAATGAGCTTCACATGTGTGGATTAATTATCTCTTTGCCAGCCTTTTCTGACTATTTAAGACCCTCCCCAAACTTGTGAACAGCACTCATACATGGTCAACATGGGAAAGACAAAGGAGCATTCCAAGGCCATCAGAGACAAGATCGTGGAGGGTCACAAGGCTCGCAAGGGGTACAAAACCCTTTCCAAGGAGTTGGGCCTACCTGTCTCCACTGTTGGGAGCATCATCCGTAAGTGGAAGGCTTATGAAACTACTGTTAGCCTTCCACGGCCTGGACAGCCTTTGAAAGTTTCCTCCCGTGCCGAGGCCAGGCTTGTCCGAAGAGTCAAGGCTAATCCAAGGACAACAAGGAAGGAGCTCCGGGAAGATCTCATGGCAGTGGGGACATTGGTTTCAGTCAATACCATAAGTAACGTACTCCACCGCAATGGTCTCCGTTCCAGACGAGCCCATAAGGTTCCTTTACTTTCAAAGCGTCATGTCAAGGCTCGTCTACAGTTTGCTCATGATCACTTGGAGGACTCTGAGACAGACTGGTTCAAGGTTCTATGGTCTGATGAGACCAAGATCGAGATCTTTGGTGCCAACCACACACGTGACGTTTGGAGACTGATGGCACTGCATAAGACCCCAAGAATACCATCCCTACAGTCAAGCATGGTGGTGGCAGCATAATGCTGTGGGCTTGTTTCTCAGCCAAGAGGCCTGGCCATCTGGTCCGCATCCATGGGAAGATGGATAGCACGGCCTACCTGGAGATTTTGGCCAAGAACCTCCGCTCCTCCATCAAGGATCTTAAGATGGGTCGTAATTTCATCTTCCAACAAGACAACAACCCAAAGCACACAGCCAAGAAAACCAAGGCCTGGTTCAAGAGGGAAAAAAATCAAGGTGTTGGAGTGGCCTAATCAGTCTCCTGACCTTAACCCAATTGAAAACTTGTGGAAGGAGCTCAAGATTAAAGTCCACATGAGACACCCAAAGAACCTAGATAACTTGGAGAAGATCTGCATGGAGGAGTGGGCCAAGATAACTCCAGAGACATGTGCCGGCCTGATCAGGTCTTATAAAAGACGATTATTAGCTGTAATTGCAAACAAGGGTTATTCCACAAAATATTAAACCTAGGGGTTGAATAATAATTGACCCACACTTTTATGTTTAAAATTTATAAAATTCAACTGAGCAACAGAACTTTTTGGTTTGTAAGATTTATGCTTCTGTTAATAAATCCTACTCTCGTTTGCAGTTTGAAGGCTCTAACTTATTTGTATCTTATCAAACCACCTAAATCTGCAGGGGGTTGAATACTACTTGTAGGCACTGTATGTACACGCAGCGGTCACCTGACGCAGCAGGGACATACACATACACACACATACAGACACATATAATATATATACATACACACATACAGTGTTGGCCAAAAGTATTGACACCCCTGCAATTCTGTCAGATAATACTCAGTTTCTTCCTGAAAATGATTGCAATCACAAATTCTTTGGTATTATTATTTTCATTTAATTTGTCTTCAATGAAAAAAAAACACAAAAAGAATTATCCTAAAGCCAAATTGGATATAATTCCACACCAAACATAAAAAAGGGGTGGATAAAAGTATTGGCACTGTTAGAAAAATCATGTGATGCTTCTCTAATTTGTGTAATTAACAGCACCTGTAACTTACCTGTGGCACATAACAGGTGTTGGCAATAACTAAATCACACTTGCAGCTAGTTGACATGGATTAAAGTTGACTCAACCTCTGTCCTGTGTCCTTGTGTGTACCACATTGAGCATGGAGAAAAGAAAGAAGACCAAAGAACTGTCTGAGGACTTGAGAAACCAAATTGTGAGGAAGTATGAGCAATCTCAAGGCTACAAGTCCATCTCCAAAGACCTGAATGTTCCTGTGTCTACCGTGCGCAGTGTCATCAAGAAGTTTAAATCCCATGGCAGTGTGGCTAACTTCCCTAGATGTGGACGGAAAATAAATATTGACAAGAGATTTCAACACAAGATTGTGCGTATGGTGGATAAAAAACCTCGACTAATATTCAAACAAGTTCAAGCTGCCCTGCAGTCTGAGGGTACAACAGTGTCAACTCGTACTATCCGTCGGCGTCTGAATGAAAAGGGACTGTATGGTAGGAGACTCAGGAAGACCCCACTTCTTACCCTGAGACATAAAAAAGCCAGGCTGGAGTTTGCCAAAACTTACCTGAGAAAGCCTAAAACGTTTTGGAAGAATGTTCTCTCTTTTTGGGCAAAGGCATCAACATAGAGTTTACAGGAGAAAAAAAGAGGCATTCAAAGAAAAGAACACGGTCCCTACAGTCAAACATGGCGGAGGTTCCTGATGTTTTGGGGTTGCTTTGCTGCCTCTGGCACTGGACTGCTTGACCGTGTGCATGGCATTATGAAGTCTGAAGACTACCAACAAATTTTTCAGCATAATGTAGTGCCCAGTGTGAGAAAGCTGGGCCTCCCTCAGAGGTCATGGGTCTTCCAGCATGACAATGACACAAATCACACTTCAAAAAGCACTAGAAAATGGTTTGAGAGAAAGCACTGGAGACTTCTAAGATGGCCAACAATGAGTCCAGACCTGACTCCCATAAACACTGTGGAGAGATCTAAAAATGGCAGTTTGGAGAAGGCACCCTTCAAATATCAGGGACCTGGAGCAGTTTGCAAAGAAGAATGGTACTAAAAATTCCAGCAGAGCATTGTAAGAAACTCATTGATGGTTACCGGAAGCGGTTGATCGCAGTTATTTTGGCTAAAGGTTGTGCAACCAAGTATTAGGCTGAGGGTGCCAATACTTTTGTCTGGCCCATTTTTGGAGTTTTGTGTGAAATGATCAATCCTTTGCTTTTTGCTTCATTCTCTTTTGTGTTTTTTTCATTTAAGACAAATTAAATGAAGATAATAATACCAAAGAATTTGTGATTGCAATCATTTTCAGGAAGAAACTGAGTATTATCTGACAGAATTGCAGGGGTGTCAATACTTTTGGCCAACACTGTATATATACACATATACCATATATACACACACATGCCGAATCACGTGACACAGCGGGTCCAAATATACACACCATGAGGTAGCACCTACCTAGGGGGCTCGCTTGGCCGCCTAATGACACCAACCACCATATTTAACAGTAACATAAATGTCCAGCGATTTATTAAATAACGGCATAAACCGGGAACACAAGACATCTCACATAACATAAAATAACACACCAAATAGTATTTACATCAGAATGACATATAACACAATGTTACAATTGATAAGACACATAACGCTATTATATACACTGGAGCACTAACTACAGCTCCATAGAACCTCAGGAGCACTAACTACAGGTCCTATGGCGGTTACACCCGCCCGGCACTATTTACATGGTTCATATAGACCATTATACATTCACATATTATACCTATTACATAATACATGAGACCCTACAATGACCCACAGGAGTTCGGTACGTGGCCGGTACACCCCTGTTCACACAGGCCATACAGACAGGCTGCTACACTGCACACAGCCTTTACACATTTTGCACAAGGTCAACGGGACTACATCACGACTTCACAGTCGGTCCCAATGGCGGTTACAGCCTCCTGGCCTTCGTGGGCTCCACTCATCACAGGGCCCACTCACACACACACAGTCCAGCATGGACTACAGCCCTCTCAGACCCATACATAGCAGGCTTCATATGGCTTAGGAACAGGTGTCTCTCACATGGAGAGTATAGCTTCCCGCCTCGTCCCAGCGGGACGGGGACCCCCTCTATCTCACGTCCTCACATCCTGAAGGTCATGTCTGGTCTGCCTCCCATCTCCAGTCCATCTCACAACACTATGTAAAAAATAAAATCCAATTTGCGCCATACTGTGTTAACAATAATTACCCTCGGTATATTTTTGTATTGCTCACCTTTACCAGTTGTGCCGTCCGCACAACTGGATAAAATTGCACACTTGCGAGGTCTTTGAAATAATGAATTTCACTCTTCTGGAATAATGTGAACAAATGGCGTCTTCAACGATTTCCTCGGAGACCAAGGATCACGTGACAGCTCAGGAGGATCTAAATAACAAAGGCCAGGTCCTGTAGCCCAGAGCAGCTCAACATCCCCCTCCCCGTAGGGAGGATATGTAAGGTAATGAAGAAAGGATAGAGTATGTGGTAAGCGCTTACCACATACTCTATCCTTTCTTCATTATCTCACAACACTAGGCAGCTTCTTATCCTGGCTGCAGCACCCACACCTGCAAAGCTGAGATAATCAGCATTCACACTCAGTCACAGACCTAGCTGCAGTTAACTCTGTGTGCTCTGCTAGGTCCAGCAATCACTCCTACACACAGGCACAGATACCATTAAGCCTGTGTGCACGGCTCAAAACACATGTGATGTATACCAGCCATGGGTTCTTATGCAGGTCATACCTCACAAAACACATATACACACGTATACACATGCAGCGAGTCACGTTATGCAGCGGGGACACACACATATATACACACGTCAGGTCATTTAACACGGCGGGTCAACACATAGACATACAAACACGTGGTGGGTCACATGATGCGGCGGGGACTCACACACATACATATATACATACATACACATACAAACACACACACATATATACACTCACATACTCACACACAGCGGGTCACGTGATGCAGCGTGTCCATATATACAAACACACACATATATATGTATACACACGCAGAAAGTCACATGACGTGGCAGGGACACACACTTACAAACACATATGTACAGACATGCGGCAGGTGCACACATATACACACACATGTATATAGACACACAGATATACTCACACAGTGGGCATACACATACATATATACAAACATATACACATGTGGCGGTTCACATGATGCAGCGGGAACATCCACTTATATGCACATATATACACACACAGTTTGTCACATCATGCAGCGGTCCACACATACACACACATATACACACACACGGCTGGTCACGTGACGAGTCGGGGACACAACACCTACATATATACACACTCACGCGGCTTCCATCCTTTGACCACCCCACTGCAAGATAATAGTAATTTCAGGATTACGTCTGAGAGGAACTTGGTGGGAGTTAATAAAGTGGATGACGAGGTGTCTGTCTATTTTGTATATAATAAATGATTTCTCTCTGTGTTGTGTGTTTTTTTTCTCTACTGACAGTATTGCTAATGGCCGGCTGTCAGACTGACGGCTGACATTATCTATAGGGCTTGAAGCCAGATGACAAAATAACTGGCATTAACCCCTTTATTACCCAGTCTGCCACTGCTATACGGCAGCTGGAAGAGCGGGGTAACCACCAGTTCTCCCATGGAGGCGCCATTTCTGGGGCAGCTGCTGGCTGCAGTTTTCAGCATGGATGGCCCACAATGATTGGGCCTTGCCACGCTGAGAATTCAAAACACAAAAACAGGTTTTTAAGTAAAAATATATTTATTTACATACATTACACACAGGGAGGAGAGCGCACAGGGGGAACACAGTTCAATGAAGAGAGCACATGAGGGGAGAAGACAGCACAGGGGGGAGAGAGACAGCATAAAGGGGGAGAGAGAGTGTGGACGGGGAGAGACAGCGCCCAGGCAGACAACTCAAAGGAGAGAGCATGAGGGGAGAGTGCACAAGGGGAGACAGCTAAAAGGAGAGAGAGAGCAAGCACATGGAGAGTGCATGGGGGAGAGAATGCACAGGGGAAAAGATGTCCACCACCCCAGCACCACAGAGCCTGCCCCAATCGTGACATCACCGTCCTTCTGATGCAATAGCATCGGGCCTCCATCTAGTAATTTATAGTCCTACTATGCTTCCCTGTAATGATTCTCCATTGTGCCTTCTTGTAATGATGTCCTACACCCACCATATGCAGCATGTTAACCCATTCAGCTCCTCAAACTATTCTCTCCGTGCCCTCACAGCTCCCCATATAGAATATGATGACCCCATAGTTTCTATACACAGTATGATGGTCCCACTCTCCCTCTGCAGACATTATTTGCATAAGAAGCTATGATGCCAAGTGTGATGGCTTTTGCAGTTCCCTATATACAGTATTATGGCCACAGAGCTCTCGACATATAATATGATGGCATCAGCAGCTCCCTCTATATAGTATGATAGCCTGCACAGCTTCCCACATACAGTATAAGGCTTCACAGCTTCCTGTATAAAATGTGATGTCCCCACAGCTGCCATATATACAGTATGATGGCCCCAGTGCACAGTGTGATGTCTTCCACAACCCCCTATATACAGTATGATATCCCTTACAGCTACCCGTACACAAAGTTGAGGGTGTATCCAGCAACACATCTACAACATTTTAATTAAAAACAAAAAACGTTATTATTTCTATTTAAGAATTCCCATTTAGAAAAAAATTATAATGCAATGCAGAAAAGGATTATTCCATTTTACGCATTTCAAACTATTTTGTTTTTAGTCATAGTATAATCCATAATAATATTTATATCCATTCAGATTACATCTCCATTTTTTCACTTTAGGAGTTTGTAATTCAAGATTAAATTTAAAACTGGCTTCTTGGATATTTAATCTTGACACACACACTCCTAAAGATAAAAAATGGAGATGTAATTTGAATGGTTGTAAATATGATTAAGGATTTTGCTATGACTAAGAACCAAGTTGTTTAAAACATGCAAGATGGAATAATCCATTTTGCATTTTATTATACAATTTTCCAAATGGGAATTTTTAAATATGAGTAATAAAGCTTGTGTTAGGTAAAGTTCTGTGGTTGTGTTGCTAGATACACACTCACCTTTTTCTACATACTGCTGACATAGCTTTTATCCGTCCACCGTTCTGGGATTATATCCGCAAATTAAGTGGACTGAATATCTCTCATGTTTTTTAGCTCCTGATAGACAGCCCCTCTATATGCAGTATGATTCCCCCACATTTACCTGTATACAGCAGGTGAAATAGGGATTGAACACATCAATAATTTCTAAGTAAATATATTTCTAAAGGTACTATTGTCATGAATGTCAAACTAGATGTCGGTAATAACTCATCCAATCTACACAGACAAAGAAATCAAACCAATGATGTCCATACAATTAGTGATGTGTAATGAGTGAGAAATGACACAGTGAAAAAATATTAAACACGCTTACTGAAATTTATTTAATACTTTTTGATGATGACAGCTTCAAGACGCCTCCTGTACGGTGCCTCTAGTCACATGAATTGGTCAGGTGTGATTTTGGTCTATTCTTTCTCTCAAACACTCTTCTCACCCTGAAGATTCTGTGGGCTGCTTCTTTGAACTCTGAGCTTTATTTAAAGGGGTTGTCCGGAATTTTTATAAAATCTCAGTTTGTAATTTTCATCCTGTCAGCATTTTGCAGGGTTACCTAGATATTACTATTTTGCATCTCAAGGGGACTGACCAGGGGCATGTTTTGGAGCGTGGGTGTAAACGTCATATCTGGTTGGTCACACTCATTCTCCTATAAACACACCCCACACTGCATCAAACCCTCCCCAGTCCCAAGCATGCCCGCCCCCTCCAAGTCTCAGTATGCCTGTCCTTCTCCCCAGTCTCAGTATGCCCGTACTCCCCAGTTTCAGCATGCCTGGCCATTCCACACTTCATTCCCCTATGTAATCTGTGATAGGACCTTCCGCATTGCACTGAGAGCGTTATCTCCTTCTCTGAGATTATATGATTTATCCGCAACAATGAGGAGATGACCGCTCTCAGTGGTGCAGTGTGTGTGCTCACCTCCTCCCCTTTGTGTCTGTGCTGATCGATATGATATAAAACCTGTACTGATGGGAATCTCACAGCCATCCGGGCCCGCCCTGCCCCCTATGTGCAGCACTGTAATACTGCAGTGGGTGGTTCATTCATTCTGATGCACAGAGGGGGTGGGTCGGGACCGGGTGGCTGTGAGGGTCCCATCACCGCTCTCAGTGCAATGTGGTGGGTTCTTTCACAGATTACATAGGGGAATGGAGTGTGGAATGACTGGATATGCTTGTTCCTGGAGTGGCCGGACATACTGAGAGTGGGGGGGGGGGGCATACTGATATCGGTGGGTGGTGGGGGCAGGTATACTGAGACTGGGAGGGATGGGCATACTGAGACTGGGGGTGGGCATATGGAGACGGGAGAGGGGGTAGGCATATGGAAACTGGGGGTTGGGCATACTGAGACTGGGGGTAGGGGCATACTGAGACTGGGGAGGGTTTGTTGCAGTGTGGGGCATGCTTGGATGAGAAGAGTGGGGGTGAGCGACCAGTTATGCCATTTACATCTGATCTCCATAACAAACACGCCCCCTGGTCGGTTTCCTCCAGATGCAAAATAGTGATATCTAGGTAACCCTGTAAAATCCTGACAGGCTAAAAATTACAAACTGTCAGCATTTTGCAGCCTAGATACACATACAGTTAGGGCCAGAAATATTTGGACAGTGACACAATTTTCGCGAGTTGGGCTCTGCATGCCACCACATTGGATTTGAAATGAAACCTCTACAACAGAATTCAAGTGCAGATTGTAACGTTTAATTTGAAGGGTTGAACAAAAATATCTGATAGAAAATGTAGGAATTGTACACATTTCTTTACAAACACTCCACATTTTAGGAGGTCAAAAGTAATTGGACAAATAAACATAACCCAAACAAAATATTTTTATTTTCAATATTTTGTTGCGAATCCTTTGGAGGCAATCACTGCCTTAAGTCTGGAACCCATGGACATCACCAAACGCTGGGTTTCCTCCTTCTTAATGCTTTGCCAGGCCTTTACAGCCGCAGCCTTCAGGTCTTGCTTGTTTGTGGGTCTTTCCGTCTTAAGTCTGGATTTGTGCAAGTGAAATGCATGCTCAATTGGGTTTAGATCTGGTGATTGACTTGGCCATTGCAGAATGTTCCACTTTTTTGCACTCATGAACTCCTGGGTAGCTTTGGCTGTATGCTTGGGGTCATTGTCCATCTGTACTATGAAGCGCCGTCCAATCAACTTTGCAGCATTTGGCTGAATCTGGGCTGAAAGTATATCCCGGTACACTTCAGAATTCATCCGGCTACTCTTGTCTGCTGTTATGTCATCAATAAACACAAGTGACCCAGTGCCATTGAAAGCCATGCATGCCCATGCCATCACGTTGCCTCCACCATGTTTCACAGAGGATGTGGTGTGCCTTGGATCATGTGTCGTTCCCTTTCTTCTCCAAACTTTTTTCTTCCCATCATTCTGGTACAGGTTGATCTTTGTCTCATCTGTCCATAGAATACTTTTCCAGAACTGAGCTGGCTTCTTGAGGTGTTTTTCAGCAAATTTAACTCTGGCCTGTCTATTTTTGGAATTGATGAATGGTTTGCATCTAGATGTGAACCCTTTGTATTTACTGTCATGGAGTCTTCTCTTTACTGTTGACTTAGAGACAGATACACCTACTTCACTGAGAGTGTTCTGGACTTCAGTTGATGTTGTGAACGGGTTCTTCTTCACCAAATAAAGTATGCGGCTATCATCCACCACTGTTGTCATCCGTGGACGCCCAGGCCTTTTAGAGTTCCCAAGCTCACCAGTCAATTCCTTTTTTCTCTGAATGTACCCAACTGTTGATTTTGCTACTCCAAGCATGTCTGCTATCTCTCTGATGGATTTTTTCTTTTTTTTTTGCCTCAGGATGTTCTGCTTCACCTCAATTGAGAGTTCCTTTGACCGCATGTTGTCTGGTCACAGCAACAGGTTCCAAATGCAAAACCACACACCTGGAATCCACCCCTGACCTTTTAACTACTTCATTGATTACAGGTTAACGAGGGAGACGCCTTCAGAGTTAATTGCAGCCCTTAGAGTCCATTGTCCAATTACTTTTGGTCCCTTGAAAAAGAGGAGGCTATGCATTACAGAGCTATAATTCCTAAACCCTTTCTCCGATTTGGATGTGGAAACTCTCATATTGCAGCTGGGAGTGTGCACTTTCAGCCCATATTATATATATAATTGTATTTCTGAACATGTTTTTGTAAACAGCTAAAATAACAAAACTTGTGTCACTGTCCAAATATTTCTGGCCCTAACTGTACATATTTTTAAAAAGCCCGGATAATCCCTTTCATTCCATACATTTTCTTTTGGATTCTGGTCAGGTGATCGGCTGGGCCATTCATAAAGCTTTGTTTTTTTTCTTTCTCTTAAGTCAATTGAGAGTTTCCTTGGTTGTGCATTTGGGATCATTGTATTGTTGAAATGTCTGCCCTCCTTTCATCCTAATTATCCTGGCAGCAGATTTATATAAAAAATGTCTTGGTACATTTGTCCATTCAACCTTCCTACAATTATATGACGTTTGCCAGTGCTGTATGTTGAAAAACAGTCCCACACCATGAAGTTCCCACCTACAAACTACCATTGGAGTCTTTTGGGGTGATATGCAGTGCCTTTTGGCCTTCAAACATGTTGTGTATTATCACATCCAAGGAGATCAATATTGGTCTCATCTGACCAGACTATATTCTCCCAGTATTTCACAGGCTTGTCTAAATGCTGTTGTGCAAACTTTCAACATGCTTGAACTTGCTTTTTGTTCAGCAATGGATCCTTACGTGGTGAGTATGCATACAGACCATGGTGATTGCGCACATTGTTTAGTGCTTTCAAACAATTGTACCTGCTGATTCCAGGTCATTCTTTGCTCTCCACAGGTGATTCCTGATTATTTTTCTGATAATTCTTTTCACTCCTCTTTAGAATTCTTACAAGGAGCACATGGTTGTGGCTGGTTTATGGTGAAATATTGTTCTTTTCATTTCCAGGTTATGGCCTCAGTAGTGCTCACTGGAACCTTCAGTAGTTTAGAAATTCTTCTGTAGCCAATGCAATCAGTATATTTTGCAAAAATAAGGTTGCAAAGGTCTTGAGACAGCTCGCTGGTTTTACCCCAACATGAGATGTTTCTTGTGTGGCATCTTGGTAATGACACACCTTTTTATTGTCCACAAGTTGAACCAGCTGATAATATTTTTCACTAAGTGGCAGGATTGGTTTCTAATTACTGACAGATTTAATCTGGTGTCATGATTTTCCATGGCTTTTTGCGCCTTTCTTTATGTGTTCAGTACTTTTACCCTGTCCCATTTCTCAATATTACACATAACCTAAGTTATGAACATCCCATGGTATGATACAGTGGTGTAACTAGAGTCCGAAATTTGGACCTGCCCCCCCCTTCCCCCACGCACCCACATTGGTCAGATGTATGGAACGTTCTAAATCCTATAAATACTCATAAATTGACTCCTCTCTCCTTCAATATGTGTTAAAGTCCCTTATTATGCTAGATATGGTCCTCCTCCTGGAATATGCCCTTATCCTGGTGTATATGGTCCTCCATTATAGTAAAATGCAGCCTCACAGCCCTCCATATAGTATAATGCAGCCCCACAGCCCTCCATATAGTATAATGCAGCCTCACAGCCCTCTATATAGTATAATGCAGCTTCACAGCCCTCCATATAGTATAATGCAGTCTCATAGCCCTCCATATAGTAAAATGCAGCCTCATATCCTTTCACATAGAATAATGCAGCCTCATAGCCATCCATATAATATAATGCAGACTCATAGCCCTCCAGATAATAAAATCCCGCCTCATAGCCCTCCATATAATATGATTCAACCTCATAGCCCTACAAATAATATAATGCAGCATCATAGCCATCCATATAAAATAATGCAGCCTCATAACCCATCATTGTGGTGAAATCGGCCACTGAACCTGGCAGCTCCACACCGCCTCCTGTTAAACCCAGGTCAGTCAGAGAACTGCCTGAGGATAAATAAGGGCTGTAGCTGCCCTGTCAGTGCTGGTTTATTAAGACACCTCTCAGTGAGTGTGGTATATTCCTTCTAGCCCGCAGCCAGAAGCATATATAATATATCCTCCACCCCGTCACTACCAGAGGCCCTGAATAACCCCAAGCACTAATGCTGCCACCAGCTTCTCATTTAATATACGTCCGGTCCGTGGTCGGGCTTATATCCGGTCAGAAACCAACCCAGGTAGCGTTATATGAATACACGGATGTGGGAATCGTGATCAAGATAAAAAGAGCAACTCAAGATTAAATTTATATATTTAATCACGCTAATGGTACACTAGATATTAAGATTTACAGTTATTATTAAGATATTGCAAATAGTACAATCAGATATGCCAATAAAAGGATTAATGGAATACACAGAATTACACACACATGTGATCAGTTACCTTAGTGCTGATGGCACCACATGGGCGGCGTGGCACCAATCTGTTCCTAGGGTATTCTCTGGCTTTGGTGGAATAATGCCTCTTCAGAAGAAATACAATATGGAGATGGCGCAGCTGATTTTTATACATTATGGGCTGACCCCTGTCTCCACCCATCTC
The DNA here is from genome assembly GCA_033576535.1 of Allobates femoralis. Lineage (NCBI taxonomy): Eukaryota > Metazoa > Chordata > Amphibia > Anura > Aromobatidae > Allobates > Allobates femoralis. Next base: position 399,019,208 of record JARQOC010000003.1, on the reverse strand, counting down.
GCACCTCTGGGCTGTCTACCAGCTCCCACCCCTCTGAGGGGAGATATAGATACCCAAACTTTATAATCTGCCCTAGCCTTGTCCATGGGCATCACAGACGGAAGATAATGCTTTCATATTTTCAGTTATGATTTTATGTTCGTCTGGATATGAAACATGGCTATTCTGAGAGCAGCCTACTAGCCAATATCACGTTTAGATGCCTTACGGTCATCACGCACATATGTAAAACGATGTGCGGTGCCCGTCGGAATCTCGCGATCACATATCTATGCTTGCCATGTTTATAGACAGCTCGGCTCATGAGATATTAATGTTATATTCACGACTCCGTCCCGTCTGCGTTGAAGAAACTATTTACTTTTCACTGGCCTTACAGGGAAATTGGAAGTGTCACCTTTCTTCAAATCCCAGCAGGCAGTCATCCTTTCCCCAACTGTCCTATTGTGTGGCCTGTTGGCTTCCATCTACATGCTAATTAATCTACCACTTGCCAGAGATGAATAACCTCTGCCTTCCAAGGGTGGGGGCTTATCTCTTTATGAGTGAGATGTGACTTATCAAATTGCTTTCTGGGAGGAATGGAACCTGGGGAATATGGCATATTCCTTACCAATACTGCTTATTCATCACAATCATATAATATAATGCAGACTTATAGCCCTCCATATAGTATAATGCAGCCTCATAGCCATCCATATAATATAATGCAGACTCATAGCCCTCCAGATAATAAAATGCCGCCTCATAGCCCTCCATATAATATAATGCAGCCTCATAGCCCTACAGATAATATAATGCAGCGTCATAGCCATCCATATAAAATAATGCAGCCTCATAACCCATCATATAATATAATGCAGACTTATAGCCCTCCATATAGTATAATGCAGCCTCATAGCCCTCCATATAGTAAAATGCAGCCTCATATCCTTTCACGTAGAATAATGCAGCCTCATAGCCATCCATATAATATAATGCAGACTTATAACCCTCCATATAGTATAATGCAGCCTCATAGCCATCATTATAATATAATGCAGACTCATAGCCCTCCAGATAATATAATGCCGCCATATAGCCCGTCATATAATATAATGCAGCCTCATAGCCCTACAGATAATATAATGCAGCGTCATAGCCATGCATATAAAATAATGCAGCCTCATAACCCATCATATAATGCAGACTTATAGCCCTCCAGATAATAGAATGCTGCCTCATAGCCCTCAAGATAATATACTGCAGCGTCACAGCCCTTCATATAATATAATGCAGCATCACAGCCCTTCATATAGTATAATGCAATAATGCAGCTTCATAGCCCTCCATATAGCATATATCCTCCCCACGCAGACACACTGCCCCTTGTACAACCTGCCCACTCACCCAGTCACACTGCCCTCCCTCCCACACGCACAGACACACTGCCCACTGTACAGCCCCCCACACACCCAGTCACACTGCCCACTGTACAGCCCCCCACACTCATGCACACAGACACACTGATAACTGTCCAGCCCACACACACACAGACACACTGCCCACTGTCCAGCCCCCCACACACACAGACACACTGCCCCTGTACAGCCCATCCCCCCACACACACAGACACACATTTCCCCCCCTCTCCAGAAGCTGTGAGAGGCTCTTCTGCTTCTGAATAGAGCTCACACTCACTGCTCCCGATGGCAGCTGCGTCCCCACTGTGAGGACGTCACATGACCTCATCACAGTGTAGCATGCAGCGGCCGCAGGAATTTTAAGGTTACAGTGCCTGCCAGTCCTCCGGCGGCGTTGATCATCAGACTGCCACGCAGTGACATGGATGTGCGTCCTCAGGGACACACATCCATGGAAAGCAGGCACAGAGGTCAGCGGGCGTTGGGCTCCTGTACCTCCGGGCCCGGTAACACTTGCGACCCCTGCAACCGCAGTTGATACCCATATACAGTCATGGCCAAAAGTATTGACACTCTTTCAATTCTGTCAGATAATACTCAGTTTCTTCCTGAAAATGACTGCAATCACAAATTCTTTGGTATTATTTTCATTTAATTTGTCTTCAATGAAAAAACACAAAAGAGAATGAAGCAAAAAGCAAAACATTGATCATTTCACACAAAACTCCAAAAATGGGCCAGACAATAGTATTGGCACCCTCAGCCTAATACTTGGTTGCGCAACCTTTAGCCAAAATAACTGCGATCAACCACTTCCGATAACCATCAATGAGTTTCTTACAATGCTCTGCTGGAATTCTAGACCATTCTTCTTTGGCAAACTGCTCCAGGTCCCTGATATTTGAAGGGTGCCTTCTCCAAACTGCCATTTTTAGATCTCTCCACAGGTGTTCTATGGGATTCAGGTCTGGACTCATTGCTGGCCACCTTAGAAGTCTCCAGTGCTTTCTCTCAAACCATTTTTTAGTGCTTTTTGAAGTGTGATTTGTGTCATTGTCATGCTGGAAGACCCATGACCTCTGAGGGAGGCCCAGCTTTCTCACACTGGGCCCTACATTATGCTGCAAAATTTGTTGGTAGCCTTCAGACTTCATAATGCCATGCACGCGGTCAAGCAGTCCATTGCCAGAGCCAGCAAAGCAACCCCAAAACATCAGGGAACCTCCGCCATATTTGAGTGTAGGGACCGTGTTCTTTTCTTTGAATGCCTCTTTTTTTCTCCAGTAAACTCAATGTTGATGCCTTTGTCCAAAAAGCTCTACTTTTGTCTCATCTGACCAGAGAACATTCTTCCAAAACATTTTCGGCTTTCTCAGGTAAGTTTTGGCAAACTCCAGCTTGGCTTTTTTATGTCTCGGGGTAAGAAGTGGGGTCTTCCTGGGTATCCTACCATACAGTCCCTTTCCATTCAGACGCCGACGGATAGTACGGGTTGACACTGTTGTACCCTCGGACTGCAGGGCAGCTTGAACTTGTTTGGATGTTAGTCGAGGTTCTTTATCCACCATCCGCACAATCTTGTGTTGAAATCTCTTGTCAATTTTTCTTTTCCGTCCACATTTAGGGAGGTTAGCCACAGTGCCATGGGCTTTAAACTTCTTGATGACACTGCGCACGGTAGACACAGGAACATTCAGGTCTTTGGAGATGGACTTGTAGCCTTGAGATTGCTCATGCTTCCTCACAATTTGGTTTCTCAAGTCCTCAGACAGTTCTTTGGTCGTTTTTCTTTTCTCCATGCTCAATGTGGTACACACAAGGACACAGGACAGAGGTTGAGTCAACTTTAATCCATGTCAACTGGCTGCAAGTGTAATTTAGTTTTTCTGGTCGTCATAATGGGAGACCCAGACAATGGGGTTTAGGGCTCTGCCCTCCGGAGGTCACACTAGGTACTACAAGTTTGTAGACACCGCCTCCTCCGCTTATAAACCCCCACCGTAGGAAACATCCTCAGTTTTAAACTTAGTGTGCTCGGAGGATCACGCTTTGCTTGCACTTCACTGCATTCTCACAGCTTACGTGATGGCGTATGAAGACAAGGTAAAATGGTCCCGCTCGGGATCCCCGACAGCCTCCCCGCTCACCCTCTGCGGAACACGCTGGTGGAGGTACCGGAGGGCTTTTAGCCTGGACACTTCAGTGTTCTCCCGGTACGCTGTCGCGCTCTTTCCTTTCCATCCCTCCATGGAGGCTCTGGTAAGGGGGAGCCTGGAGCCTTGCACAGCTCCGCTCCGTCCGAGGCCTCCCTAAATGGTGCTTACAGACCGGACGGAGCCAGCCCAGTCCGAGGCCTCCCTATATGGTGCTTACACTCCGGACTGGTGCTGTACCCCCGTCCGAGGCCTCCCTAAAGGTGCTTACAGACCGGACCGGCACTGAGGCACCTGGTGTGTCTCCTGTGTGCCTGGGGGTAGTGTCTGTCACTGTGGTGTCATGACACTCAGACCGCGCGGTTACCCTCGGGTCCGCGGTTCTGGCGGTGACCCTGTGCTGGGGTCTCCCTGGCTGACCGCCCTGTGGCTCACAGGGGCTGAGGCTGTAGACTGCGGGTGTTTTGTGTGTACATGCAGTCTGAGTGTGTGTGTGGTGATATTCACACTCTTTTCCCGCGCTGCGGGCTCCGGCACCTCCATTGCTGAGGCAGCCTGGAGGAGGAGGAGGCAGCCCTTGTGGTGACCTCACCGCTGGGCGTGTTGTGTGTTCTTCCCGCGTGTTCCAGGCTCCGCCCACATCTTCACTGTCGGCGGCCATCTTCTCCCTCACTTCCCGGCTGGGATCTGACGGCAGCGCGTGTCTGCACTTACAAGGGAGACCGGAACTCGCGGAGGTCACACACACACACCGCTTCCTCCTACCGCTTTACTGCGGTCGGTAAGCCACCGGGATTCCCGGTTTGTTTGCGAACTTTGGCTTATATTCCCCTCACTGTGGAGATGTCCTCAGTTGGGAAGCATGCTGCTAAGGCGGCGGTGGTCTCCATTGCCTGTATTACATGCAACGGGACACTGGTGGAGGGGTCCTGCAATAACTGCGGACGCCCAGAGGCCCGGTCTGCTACTACTGAGTCTGCAAATCCGGGATTATACCCTGAGGTTCAGGTGATCCCAGGGCCATGGGAAACGCAGAATAAGATCAATGAATCTCTGCTGTCCCAGATGTCCTCCATGTCGCAAACCCTGGAGGCACTGCATAGGAGACTGGAGAACCCAGCTACTCCTCCTAGTTACCCCCGGGTGTCTCTTACTTCTGCTGTAAGACCCCCTAAGCGAGCTCGTGAGGCTTCTCCTGAGCTCCAGACTCTCTCTGAGGAGGAGCGTTCCTCTGATGGTGAGGAAGATGATGGGGGTTCTACTCTCGGGTCTATGTCTGAACCTCCAGATGGGGTGGAGGATCTGGTGTCCTCCATCAATGAGACATTGCGTCTTGTCACTCCTCCTGAGGAGGTGACTGTACACCCCAAGGAGGTCTATCAATGGCTGCGGCCAGAGGCTAGACCAAGTGGCTCCTTCATGGACCACACTAATTTCGGAAGGGTGATTAAAGCTCCCAGGTTGCATCCTGGGCGGCGTTATGTCCGTAAAACTAAGGACAATCGCTTTCCCTTTCCTCAGGAGGCGCTCCAGGAATGGTCGCAGTCTCCCAAGGTGGATGCTTCCATGACTAGGATTGCTGCGCGCTCCTTGTTTTCTGCCTCTGATAGCTCCTCATTGAAGGATGCTACTAATAGACAGGTCGAGCAACTCGCCAAGTCTTCCTATGAGGCTGTGGGGTCTTCGTTTGCCCCTAATTTTGCCGCAGTCTGGACCCTACAAGCGATCACTATCTGTTTGGATGGTATCACTGATCTAGCTAGGTCCAGTCCAGAGGTCCTGGCGCTCACTGAGAGAGCAAGGGCCTATGCGGACTATGCCAGGACGGCATCTTTGGAAACTGCCACTCGCTCTGCTGTGGCCTCGGCCAATGCAATTGCGATCCGCAGGCTGTTGTGGCTGCGTCTTTGGGACTCAGATGCCACATCTAAGAAGATTTTACAAAATCTTCCGTTCGCTGGTGACAGGCTTTTTGGCACCGAACTGGACAAATTGATAAAGGATTCTGCTGAGTCTAAGATCCCGCAGAATAAGCCTAAGCCACGGTACACCGTGAAAAGGAACCCTAAGCAGTGGTCCTTTCGCTCCGGTTCACAGTCATCAACGACGTCCACTCGCTCAGACCGAGGGGGCAAGCCTGCTACTCAGTGGCGTTCCAAGAGTCGTCAGAAGAAGCCGGCGGGGGCAGCGGCTGCCACCCCCAAGCCCGCCTCGACATGACTCGCTCTCTCATCCTGCCTCCCCACAGGTGGGGGGCCGCCTGTCTTGCTTCCAGGACGAGTGGCTTCTTCACATTCAAGATCAGTGGGTTCGAGACGTGATCTCGCGAGGGTACAGGATAGAGCTTACGTCAAAACCGATATCCCGATTCCATCGGTCGATTCCATCTCCAGAAAAGGCTCAGGCTTTTCACCTGGTGTTGGAGGGGCTCCGCAGAGACGGAGTGGTGGTCCCTGTGCCCACGGAAGAGAGGTTCAGGGGTTTTTACTCCAACCTCTTTATTGTCCCAAAGAAGGACGGCTCCTTTCGCCCGGTTTTGGACCTCAAGTTGTTCAACCGTCACGTGTTGGTTCGGAAGTTCCGCATGGAATCCCTGCGCTCAGTGATCGCGGCTGTGTCACAGGGAGACTTCCTAGCGTCCATCGATATCAGGGACGCTTACCTTCACGTTCCCATTGCACCAGCTCATCAGCGCTGGTTGAGATTCGCAGTGGGGGAAGAGCACTTCCAATTTGTGGCACTGCCATTCGGGCTAGCCTCGGCACCACGGGTGTTCACAAAGGTGATGGCCTCCATGATGGCTCTCCTGCATGCGCAGGGACACGCCGTCATACCCTATTTGGACGACCTGTTGGTCAGGGCGCCATCGGAAGACCTTTGTCGGGTGAGCCTGGAGGTGACCATGAAGTCTCTGGAACGGTTCGGGTGGCTTATCAACATTCAAAAGTCGACCCTGGTTCCGACCCAGTCATTGACATATCTGGGCATGAACTTCCACACGGACTCGGCCCTGGTGTCCCTACCTCAAGCCAAGCAGCTTGCGATCCAATCAGGAGTGCAGAATGTCCTCCTGTCGCTACAGTCATCCCTACGGGTATTGATGAGACTGGTGGGTCGCATGGTAGCGGCGATAGAGGCGGTGCCGTTCGCACAGTTTCGCCTCCGTCCTCTCCAGCTGGAGATTCTTCGCAGATGGGACAAGAGGACGATCTCTCTGAATCGGCTGGTGACGCTGTCACAACCAACCAGGGACTCTCTACAGTGGTGGCTCCAGCCACATCACCTGTCACGGGGCCGGTCCTTCCTAAAACCGTCATGGTTAGTGGTGACCACAGACGCCAGTCTGAAGGGCTGGGGCGCGGTGTTCTTACACCACAGGGCTCAAGGCCTCTGGACTCAGTCGGAGTCGGCGTTGCAGATCAACGTGCTGGAGATCAAGGCGGTTTTTCTGGCGCTACTGGCGTTTCAGAAATTCCTGTCAGGACAACCCATTCGGGTACAGTCCGACAATGCGACGGCCGTCGCCTACATAAATCATCAGGGAGGGACCAGAAGTGCTCAGGCCCTCGCCGAAGTCCACCGCATTCTACTCTGGGTGGAGGAAAACGGCTGCCTGATCTCCGCAGTTCACATCCCAGGGGTCGAGAACTGGGAGGCCGACTATCTGAGCCGACAGGGGATGGACGCCGGAGAGTGGTCCCTACATCCAGACGTCTTCCGGGACATCTGCAGCAGATGGGGTACTCCGGACGTGGATCTGATGGCCTCACGGCTGAATCATCAGGTGCCCCATTACATGGCGAGATCTTGGGATCCCCAGTCTCTGGGGGCGGATGCCCTGATCCTGAGCTGGTCCAGCTTTCAGCGGCCATATGTGTTTCCGCCTCTGGCTCTGATTCCCAGGGTCCTGTGGAAGATCAGGACAGAATGCAGAGTGGCCATTCTAGTGGCTCCAGATTGGCCCAGGAGGTCTTGGTACCCGGACCTGTGGAAACTGTCAGGCGGACACCGGTGGGCTCTTCCAGAACGCGCAGATCTACTCGCGCAAGGCCCGTTCTTCCATCTCAATTCCAGGGCCCTCAGATTGTCTGCATGGCTCTTGAGGCCTGGCTGCTAACATCCAGAGGTTTCTCCCCTACAGTGGTTGCCACTATGAATCGGGCGAGGAAACCTGTTTCCAGGAAGATATACCACAGAACGTGGAAAATCTTTTTTACCTGGTGTGCCTCTGGTGGCCGCTCACCGTGGCCTTTGTCTATCCCGACATTGTTGGCCTTCCTACAGTCGGGGTTGGAGTTGGGATTATCCCTTGGCTCTCTGAAAGGTCAAGTATCAGCACTTTCAGTGCTGTTTGACAGGCGCTTGGCGCTCCTCCCGAAGGTACGTCAATTTCTGCAGGGGGTGTCTCGGGTGGTTCCGCCCTATAGACGACCTCTGGATCCTTGGGACCTCAACATGGTCCTGGCGACACTGCAGAAACCGCCGTTTGAGCCACTGAGAGAAGTCTCTCTCTCTCGTCTGTCCCAGAAGGTGGTCTTTCTGGTGGCGATTACGTCTCTGAGACGGGTCTCAGAATTGGCTGCACTTTCGTGCAAGTCTCCTTTTCTGGTGGTTCACCAAGACAAGGTGGTGTTGCGCCCACGGCCTGAATTTCTGCCGAAGGTGGTTTCAACGTTTCACCTAAACCAGGAGATTGTTCTCCCATCATTTTGCCCCGCTCCCGTTCATCAGGTTGAGCGCGACCTCCATACTCTGGATCTCGTGAGAGCTGTACGCATTTATGTGTCCAGGACCGCCTCCTTTAGGAGTTCGGATTCTTTATTTGTCCTCACGATGGGTCGCTGTAAAGGGGCCGCGGCTTCGAAGTCGACCTTGGCCAGATGGATCAAGGCTCCCATTCAGGAGGCATACCGGTCTTCTGGTTTGCCTCTCCCGGTGGGTTTGAAGGCACACTCTACGAGAGCTGTAGGTGCCTCCTGGGCCTTGCGACATCGAGCTTCTGCTCTACAGGTGTGTCAGGCGGCCACTTGGTCCAGCCTGCACACTTTCTCTAAGCACTATATGGTGCATGCCCATGCCTCTGCGGATGCGAGTTTGGGCAGGCGGGTTCTCCAGGCGGCGGTTGCCCACCTTTAGAGGGAACCATGTGTTATCCGTCTTGTTGAGGAACTCTTCCCGCCCTGGGGTATTGCTTTAGGACATCCCCATTGTCTGGGTCTCCCATTATGACGACCAGAAAAAAGAGAATTTTGTTTACGTACCGTAAATTCTTTTTTCTTTAGTCATCAATGGGAGACCCAGCACCCACCCAGTTGTTCCGTTGCATATTTTGCACTTGTTCTGTTCTCTGTAGAGACAGTGTTTGCCGGGTTGTTGAACCGTCTGTGCACGGCATTCTTCCCGATGTTTCGGATGTGGTTTAATTTCTCCTCGCAGCTTATGGACTAAACTGAGGATGTTTCCTACGGTGGGGGTTTATAAGCGGAGGAGGCGGTGTCTACAAACTTGTAGTACCTAGTGTGACCTCCGGAGGGCAGAGCCCTAAACCCCATTGTCTGGGTCTCCCATTGATGACTAAAGAAAAAAGAATTTACGGTACGTAAACAAAATTCTCTTTATTGACAACACCTGTTAGGTGCCACAGGTAAGTTACAGGTGCTGTTAATTACACAAATTAGAGAAGCATCACATGATTTTTCTAACAGTGCCGATACTTTTGTCCACCCCCTTTTTTATGCTTGGTGTGGAATTATATCCAATTTGGCTTTAGGACAATTCTTTTTGTATTTTTTTGATTGAAGACAAATTAAATGAAGATAATAATACCAAAGAATTTGTGATTGCAATCATTTTCAGGAAGAAACTGAGTATTATCTGACAGAATGGCAGGGGTGTCAATACTTTTGGCCACAACTATATTGTGAGAATTTCATGTCAATCATTCCTTTTCCCTTTAAAAATAAATTTACTTAGGAAATTGCTGACTTGTTTTATACTTATTTCACCTGCTGTATATGTATGTACATATGTGTGTGTGTGTGTATATATATATATATATATATATATATATATAAATATATATATATATATATATATATATATACTAGGGAAAAAACCTTGCAGCACTCAGCTACTACCAATGATGTACATATGCTGACAAGCTATATATATGAGAAAAAATTTAAAAACGTACGTTTTTTTCAAAAAACTCAAAATTCTTATTTTTTTTTTAAATCTGAAGTTCTTGGTACACACATTGGCCAATGTCTGCTTGCTCGTCAACTGCGACAAAGTGACTTCAGGTCCGACGAGTCCTAACGCTGACACCCAAGCCCTCCTTGTCCACCCTACCCCACTACTAAGTGGGCGGACACCATCTAGACCCTAGATCACCTGTAGGCAACGAGGGTGCACATTGCAGTAATGGAGTCAGCCACTCCACACGATACAAAAGAGAAAAAAAACTGCACAGCACTCACAGACAATGTGAACTGGTGCCAGCAGGGATGCTGGGATAAACTACTAGGGAAAAAACCTTGCAGCACTCAGCTACTACCAATGATGTACATATGCTAACAAGCTATATATATATTTGAGAAAAAATGTAAAAACTTACGTTTCTTTAAAAAAACTCAAAATTCTTATTTTTTTTAAATCTGAAGTTCTTAGTACACACATTGGCCAATGTCTGCTTGCTCGTCGACTGCGACAAAGTGACTTCAGGTCCGACGAGTCCTAACGCTGACACCCAAGTCCTCCTTGTCCACTCTACCCCACTACTAAGTGGGCGGACACCATCTAGACCCTAGATCACCTGTAGGCAACGAGGGTGCACATTGCAGGGTTGAGGTCAGGGGAAGATGGTGGCCACACCATGAGTTTATCTCCTTTTATGCCCATAGCAATGACACAGGGGTATTCTTTGCAGCATGAGATGGTGCATTGTCATGCATGAAGATGATTTTGCTCCTGAAGGCACGTTTTTGCTTTTTGTACCACAAAAGAAAGTTCTCAGTCAGAAACTCTATATACTTTGCAGAGGTCATTTTCACACCTTCAGGAACATTAAAGGGGCCTACCAGCTGTTTCCCAATTATTCCAGCCCAAAACATGACTCCATCCACTACCCCATCCATCTGGACCAGGGTTGCTCGGCACTCATCAGTAAACAAGACTGTTTGAAAATTAGTCTTCATGTATGTCTAGGCCCACTGCAACCGTTTCTGCTTGTGAGCACTGTTTAAGGGTGGCTGAATAGTAGGTTCATGTTCCACAGCAAGCCTTTGAAGGATCCTACACCTTGAGGTTTGAGCGACTCCAGAGGCACCAGCAACTTCAAATATCTGTTTGCTGATTTGTAAGGCTTTTTTATCAGCTGCTCTCTTAATCCGATGAATTTGTCTGGCAGAAACCTTCCTCATTCTGCCTTTATCTGCACAAACATGTCTATGCTCAGAATCAGCACCAAATCTCTTCACAGTATGATGATCACGCTTAAGTTTTCATGCAATATCTAATGTTTTCATCCCTTGTCCAAGTCATTGCACTATTTGTTGCTTTTTGGCAGTAGAAAGATCCTTTTTCTTTCCCATGTTACTTGAAAACTGTGGGCTGCTTAATATTGTGGAACACCCTGTTTTCCTTTTATTGGGCTCACCTGCCAAACTAATTATCACAGGTATCTGAGATTGATTTCAGTGATCCAAAGAACCCTGAGACACAATACCATCAATGGGTTTCATTGACAAAAAACCCTATGACACTTAAAACCAATTTGCATAATAATTTGGAGCATGGTGTATATACATATATATATATATATATATATATATATATAGTGAAAAAAGCCAAGGCTTGAGAAAGGCTAACACAGCTGAAACGTTGCCACGCCATTTGGGCTATGGATGTCCACATATACTTTGGGTGCTTTTTTTTTTAATTTTTTCACTATATCAATCATCTTGATCCCCTGTTCACTCTCTATCCCTGTGCTGTCTTCTTCCCTCCTTTGAGCTGTCTCCCCCATGTGCACTCTATCTCTATCTTGTGCTCTTTCTCCTCTGTGCGCTCCCTCTTCCCTCTGTGCATTTTCTCTTCCCTCTGTGTGCTCTCTCTTCCCTGTGTGCTCTCTCATCCACCTGTGTGTTTTCTCATCCCCCTGTGTGCCCTCTCTTGCCCCTGTGCACTCTCTCATCCCGCCGTGCGCTCTCTCATCCCTCTTTGCACTTTCGTCCTCCTGTTCTCTTTCTCCCCCGTTTTCTTTCTCTCCATGCACTCTCTCTCCCCATGCACTCTCTCTCCACCGTGTGCTCTCTTTTCCCCCTGTGTGATCTCTCTTCCCCCAGTGTGTTCTCTCTTCCCCCTGTGTGCTCTCTCTTCTCCTTGTGCACTCCCTTTTCCCTTTGTGTGTTCCATCTTCCCCCTGTGTGCTCTCTCTTCCCCTTGTGTGCTCTCTCTTCCCTTTGTGGGATCTTTCTTCTCCCTGTGCGCCCTTCCCCCTGGGCACTCTCTCTTCTCCCTGTTTGCTTTCTCCCCCCGTGTGCTCTCTATCCCTCATGTGGACTCTCCCCCCTGTGGGCTCTCTCTCTCCCTGGGTGCTCTCGCTCCCCTGGGTGCTCTCTCCTGCTGTATGTTCTCTCTCCACTCTATATGCTCTCTTTTTCTTCTCTCTATGTGCGCCCTCTCCCCTTGTGCTGTCTCTGCCCCCTGTGCTTTGTCTCTCCCCCCTTGTGTGCTTTCCCTACTGTGTGCTTTCTCTCATCCCTTGTACATTCTCTCTTCGCCCTGTATGCTCCCTTTTCCACCTGGGTGCCCTCTCTTCCTCCTGTGTGCTCTTTCTCCCTTGTGCTGTCTCTCCCACATGCACTCTCTTTCCCTACTGTGTGCTGTCTCAGCCCCCCCTGTGCACTGTCACTCTCCCCTGTGGGCAGTCTCCCTCTCTCTGGGCAGTCTCTCCCGGCTGTAGGCAGTCTCTCCCATCTCTATGCTGTCTGTCCCCTTGTGCCATCTCTCCCCCATATGCTCTCTTTCCACTGGGTGCTTGTCTGTCCTCTTGTGCTGTCTTTCCCCCTGGGAGCTCTCTCTTCCCCCTGTGTGCTGTCTGTCTCCTTGTGCCATCTCTCTCCCCCATGCGCTCTCTCCCCCCCGGTGTCTTTTCCCTTGTAACGTTTCTTCCGCCCCCCCCCTTTTGCACTCCCCCCCATCTTTCCCCATGGTGTACAAAGATGGAGGCAGCATGAGAACGAATGGGCGCTGGGTCATGCTACCACCATTTTTGTATACCTAGGTGTCACTCACCACCAAATAACTAACATTCGTGTACCCCTGTTAGTTATTCGGCGGTGAGGTCTGGCGGGCTACATATGCGGTGGGTTCAACATTGGTTTTGGGTGTTGTTGTGTCGGGGGGTTAGCGGCAGCGATGGCTTTATTGTGTGAGGGACCATTAACGACAGCTGGCCCCATATTTGCACTTCCATCACTTGGGTGTGCAAATATGGCTGCCGCCCCCACGTGATTTCGGGACAACGTGATGTCGGAAGTGGATAACAGATGGGATAAGGTAATTATATAGATAGATCCACACAGTGATTGTCCTTGTTCTGCCTATCATCGTGATCATCCTAGCTTATCACAGGGAATAGGTAAGCAGAATATCACTACCTAAATACATGGTTCGTACTGGGCTTTTCCTTTGATTACTGATATAGAGTCTATCTTGCTATTTTGTAATACATTAATTTCAGTGACTATGTGGACCTCTCCTGATATTGTATATGGATCATTCTTTTTGATCACATTATAGGGAGAAATGTGCCAACTGCATGCTATTTGAATATAACTTTGCATCACATCTCTCCAGTTGACCAATGATCAGTCTGAACTTGTGGAATCTTCTACCTTAAACACCTGCATGTATCTTTTCCTTACCATGTGTATTGGGTTTGTTTGATCCATTTTTTTGTCCATATCTGAGTCTTTTATAATTGCGGTATGTATTATTCTATACATTTTTGTACACTAAATTTGTAATTTTTTTGTTATCTATGGATTTTTTTACTCCACATTTTGTAATGTTGGATTTTTAAGTCCTTGGAATTTATCCTTCCTGTATGTTATAGGCTAAATCCCACACACCTTTTTGTTTTCAATCTTTGTGGCAGTTAAGTTTCAGATGATATTTACTCTAGCTCTCTGTATACAGTAGAATGGCTACCACAGCTCTATATACACAGTGAGATTACTCACAGAGCTCCCCTATATGCAGTATAATGGTCTCATAACTCCATATATAGCTGTGCCCACCCAACACCACCGGATCGTCTGCACCCCCAACCTACTGTTTCCTCCCCATTGTCCAGTAGATTGTAAGCCTGCAAGGGCAGGGTCCTCTCCCCTCTGTACGAGTCTGTCATTATTAATTTGTTTACTGTAAACTATATCTATAATTTTGTATGTAACCCCTTTTCATTTCCAGCACCATGCAATTAATGGTGCTATATAAATAAATAAATAAATAATAATATATACAGTAGGATGGCCCCAGCAGCTCCCTATATGCAGTATGATGTCCTCACCAGCTTCCCATATACAGTAATGGTAAAAAAAATAGAAAAATGCCTCACCGTGTCCTGATTTGTAGTATAATCCGCCTTATTGGTGCAGGTCTCCATCCACAGCTTTGACTCAGAAGCTTCTCATATAAAGGATATAGTGGCGAGTCCCATATTGATTAAAATCTTCATCTTTATTAAACAAGATTAAAATAACATAGTGGTTGGATTATTGTCTCAACATGTTTCAGTGACTAAGGGCTTTTGCCTGAAACATGTTGAGACAATAATCCAACCACTATGATATTTTAATCTTCTTTAATAAAGATGAAGATTTTAATCAATTTGGAACTCGCCATATACAGTAAGATGGCACACACAGCTCCTCTTTATGCAGTATATTGGTTCCCACAGCTCCACAACTCTCTATATACATTATGATCGCTCAGACAGCTCCCTATATAATATGATGCCACCCAGGGCCGGCTCCAGGTTTTTGTGGGCCCAGGGCGAAACAGTCTCAGTGGGCCCCTTTAACAGACCATGACCCCAGCACAGCTTCTTATACCCCTGCACAGTCTCCATATACAGCCAGCACAGCCTCCATATTCCCCAGCAGCCTCCAGATAATATATTAAATGGTGGTTCTCCTGCTGATATATAGGTCCCCATCCTGGCCTCACTGTAATAAAAAGAAAAATGATTATGCTCACCTTCCCTCCGCTCCCCTGGGGCTGTGTCCTTCTCTGCAGATGCTGACCCCACCGCATCCTTGCAGCAGGCTCCGGTCTGTGCTTCCTCATTGCCAGCTGCAGTGTGATGAGGTTGCATGGTGATGACTCATCACTGCTGCAGTCAGCAAAAGAGTAAGCTCCACAGCCCTGAGAGCCTGCACATGGCTAATCTGCATCACATGCAAATTAGCCATGTGCACTCACAGTGCTGTGGAAGCACTCGGCTACTTGCTGAGTGTCCGGGATGGACCCCTCATTGACAGGGCTGTCTGTCCCTGATGGCCAATGGGCCCCCCCAGCTGTTTAGGTCCCCGGCATTTGCCCAGGTATGCCGGGTGCTGATGCCACCCACAGCTCCCTATATACGTAGGGTAGCCTCACTGCTTGTTATATACAGTTGTGGCCAAAAGTATTGACACCCCTGCAATTCTGTCAGATAATACTCAGTTTCTTCCTGAAAATGATTGCAATCACAAATTCTTTGGTATTATTATCTTCATTTAATTTGTCCTCAGTGAAAAAACACAAAAATAATTGTCCTACAGCCAAATTGGATATAATTCCACACCAAACATAAAAAAGGGGGTGGACAAAAGTATTGACACTATTAGAAAAATCATGTGCTGCTTCATTAATTTGTGTAATTAACAGCACCTGTAACTTACCTGTGGCACCTAACAGGTGTTGACAATAACTAAATCACACTTGCAGCCAGTTGACATGGATTAAAGTTGACTCAACCTCTGTCCTGTGTCCTTGTGTGTACCACATTGAGCATGGAGAAAAGAAAGAAGGCCAAAGAACTGTCTGAGAACTTGAGAAACCAAATTGTGAGGAAACATGAGCAATCTCAAGGCTACAAGTCCATCTCCAAAGACCTGAATGTTCCTGTTTCTACCGTGTGCAGTGTCATCAAGAAGTTTAAAGCCCATGGCACTGTGGCAAACCTCCCTAGATGTGGACGGAATAGAAAAATTGACAAGAGATTTCAACACAAGATTGTGCGGATGGTGGATAAAGAACCTCGATTAACATCCAAACAAGTTCAAGCTGCCCTGCAGTCCAAGGGTACAACAGTGTCAACCCGTACTATCTGTCGGAGTCTGAATGAAAAGGGATACCCAGGAAGACCCCACTTCTTACCCCGAGACATAAAAAAGCCAGGATGGAGTTTGCCAAAACCTACCTGTGAAAGCCTAAAACGTTTTGGAAGAATGTTCTCTGGTCAGATGAGACAAAAGTAGAGCTTTTTGGGCAAATGCATCAAGATAGAGTTTACAGAAGAAAAAAAGAGGCATTCAAAGAAAAGAACACGGTCCCTACAGTCAAACATGGTGGAGGTTCCCTGATGTTTTGGGGTTGCTTTGCTGCCTCTGGCACTGGACTGCTTGACCGTGTGCATGGTATTATGACGTCTGAAGACTACCAACAAATTTTGCAGCATAATGTAGGGCCCAGTGTGAGAAAGCTGGGTCTCCCTCAGAGGTCATGGGTCTTCCAGCAGGACAATGACCCAAAACACACTTCAAAAAGCACTAGAAAATGGTTTGAGAGAAAGCACTGGAGACTTCTAAGGTGGCCAGCAATGAGTCCAGACCTGAATCCCATAGAACACCTGTGGAGAGATCTAAAAATGGCAGTTTGGAGAAGGCACCCTTCAAATATCAGGGACCTGGAGCAGTTTGCCAAAGAAGAATGGTCTAAAATTCCAGCAGAGCATTGTAAGAAACTCATTGATGGTTACCAGAAGCGGTTGATCGCAGTTATTTTGGCTAAAGGTTGTGCAACCAAGTATTAGGCTGAGGGTGCCAATACTTTTGTCCGACCCATTTTTGGAGTTTTGTGTGAAATGATCAATGTTTTGCTTTTTGCTTCATTCTCTTTTGTGTTTTTTCATTGAAGACAAATTAAATGAAGATGATAATACCAAAGAATTTGTGATTGCAATCATTTTCAGGAAGAAACTGACTATTATCTGACTAAATTGCAGGGATGTCAATACTTTTGGCCACAACTATATACAGTACAGACCAAAGATTTGGACACACCTTCTGATGCAAAGAGTTTTCTTTATTTTCATGACTATGAAAATTGTAGATTCACACTGAAGGCATCAAAACTATGAATTAACACATGTGGAATTATATACTTAAGAAAAAAGTGTGAAAATATATCTTATATTCTAGGTTCTACAAAGTAGCCACCTTTTGCTTTGATTACTGCTTTGCACACTCTTGGCATTCTCTTGATGAGCTTCAAGAGGTAGTCACCGGAAATGGTCTTCCAACAGTCTTGAAGGAGTTCCCAGAGATGCTGAGCACTTGTTGGCCCTATTGCCTTCACTCTGTGGTCCAGTTCACCCCAAACCATCTCGATTGGGTCCAGGTCTGGTGACTGTGGAGGCCAGGTCATCTGGTGTAGCACTCCATCACTCTCCTTCTTGGTCAAAAAGCCCTTACACAGCCTGGAGGTGTGTTTGGGGTCATTGTCCTGTTGAAAAATAGACACGGTGGTTGGAACCAAAAATCTCAAATTTGGACTCATCAGACTAAAGCACAGATTCCCACTGGTCTAATGTCCATTCCTTGTGTTCTTAAGCCCTAACAAGTTTCTTCTGCTTGTTGCCTGTCCTTAGCGGTGGTTTCCTAGCAGCTATTTTACCATGAAGGCCTGCTGCACAAAGTCTCCTCTTAACAGTTGTTTTAGAGATGGGTATGCTGCTTTTTTTTGCAAAAGCTGATCCAGTTTTACAACAGAAAAACTCAGCAGAACAAAATGGATCAAAAATGCACAGTGTTAACAAAGCCTAAAAGTGATAAATTTACTATGAAAAAAAGAAAATGCTCAATATGACGACCTATTGTTATCAAATTCTGTGAAGTATCTTTGGGTTCAAAATGCTCACTATACCCCTAGATATAATCTTTGAGTGGTCTAGTTTCCAAAATGGGGTCTTTTGTGAGGGGTTTCTGCTGTTTAGGCACCTTAGGGGCCCTGCAAATGCAACATGGTGTCCGTCGTCTATTTCAGTCAAATTTGTGTTCCCTATATCAAATAGCGCTCCTTGCCTTCTGAGCCCTCCCGTTTGTTCAAACAGCGGTTTCTGACCACATGTATCGGCGTGTTCAGAAGAAATTGGGTAACAAATTTTAGCATCCAATTTATCATGCTATCCCTTGTAAAAGTGAATGAATTAAGGGCTAAAGCAACATTTTTAGGTAAAATGTAAATGCATTTATTTTTTCATTCCACTTTGCATTCATTCCTGTGAAGCACCTGAAGGGTTAATAATCTTCTTGAATGTAGTTTTGAGTAGCTTGAGGGGTGCAGTTTTTAGAATGGTGTCACTTTTGGGTGTTTTCTGTCATATAGGCCCCTCAAAGTCACTTCAAATGTGATGTGGTCACTAAAAATGGTTTTGTAAATTTTGATGTAAAAATTAGGAATTACTGATAAACTTTGAACCCTTATAACGTCCTAACAAAAAAAATGTGTTTCCATATTTGTGCTGATATAAATAGACATGTGGGAAATGTTATTTGTTTTGTGTCACATAACTCTGTGGTTTAACAGTATAAAAATTTGATCTTTGAAAATTGTGACCTTTTTGCCAAAATTCAGTTTTTTTTCAGAAATAAACGCAAAAAATATTGTCCTAAATTTACCTCTAACGTGAAGTCCAATATGTCACAAAAAAAAATTCTTGGGATCACTGGGAACTTTTGAAGCGTTCCAGAGTTATAACCTCATAAAGGGACACTGGTCAGAATTGGAAAATTTGGTCTGGTCATTAAGGTGCCAATTGGCTCATTCCGGCTGGCTTCACACCACGGCAAGATCCGATCCAGGGCTGTCAGAAATGAACCTGACATCCCCGGACCAGATCAGCACACAGAACCGGAGGGTAAATATGCCCTCCGGTCTGGTGTGCAGCCGGACACAGCTGCAGCTGCTGATGAGTCAGGACTGCGGCTCGCGTGGAGCGAGCCACAGTCCTGAAATAACAGCAGCGTGCAACCGCAGGTGTCCGGTTCCCGAATTTTCTAGGACCGGGGCAATCTGGCCCCTTAGGCTCCCATGTTAGGGAGCGCCGGATTGCACCGGATGCGGGAGGAGCCGGGAGAATCTGAGAGGATCCGATTTGGGGAGATTTTTTTCTCTCCAGAGACAAAAATGCTGCATGCTCTGATTTTGTGTCCGGGAGAAAAATCCGATTCCTCCCAGATTCTCCCGGACATCCAAAAACCGGATGGCAAAAGACATTCATCCGGCGAATCTGATCCGGGGGTGTCCAGTTCACACCGGAAAGGCCCGAATCCAAAAAACCGTGGTGTGAAGCCAGCCTCACTAAAGGCCCATTTACACACACAGATAATTGTGCAGAGATTGTTCACAGATCTCTGGTTGCAGTGAAATCATGGACACATTGTTCCATTTTGTGGCCGTGTACAAATATAACAATGTGTCCATGATTACACTGCAACCAGAGATCTGTGAACAATCTCTGCACAATTATCTGTGTGTGTAACTGGGCCTTAAGGGGTCAAATTAAGTTGCATATAAGGCTGACTTCACACCACGGTGTGATCAGGTCCGGGGCTGTCCTGTGTGAACCTGACAGTCCCGGACCTGATTTTGACACAATTTATGCCTATGGTGCCAGACAGGGCCAGATGGCAGCTATTTGCCATCCGGTTTTGTTCCTGTCCGGCAACATCAGGCTGCATCCGTTTTTTTGTCCGGACACAAAAACGGAGCTTGCAGCATTTTTTTTTCCGGGACATTGTAACCAAACCGGTCCTGCCGGATTCTCTAGGATTCGGTGCTATCCGGCATCCCCTAATATGGGAGTCTATGGGGCGCTGGATCATGCTGGACCCGACAGAGAATCTGTCAGGTTCCCGGACGGTGGTTGCTGAAGGTCAGCACCGGCCGCGCTAAACTTCAGCACCGGGAGCTGTCTCCTGATGAGATTTCAGGACCGCAGCTAGCTCTCCGCAAGATGCGCTCCTGACATTTCAGCAGGGACAGCTCCTGAACCCTGCGATCTGCCGATTCCTGCAGAAAACAGGACCGGAGGGCATATTCGCTCTCCGGTCTCCGGTTCTATTGTATCCAGGCCTGTCAGGTTTCGCCCGGTGTTTCCTGCAAAATACCAGACAGAAACTGATACACCACAACCATGGTGTGAAGCCAGCCTAAAAATGAGAGATGACACAGGGAAAATTACTGAACAAATGAAGAAAAAGAGGTGTAAAAAGCCATGGAAAGTCTTGACTCCGGCTGAAGTCTATCAATAATCACAAAGAAATCCTGCCATTTAGTGAAAAATAATATCAGCTGGTTCAACAGATGACCTATAAACTGGTGTCTCGTTACCGAGATGCCACACAAGAAACATCACATGATGACATTTCTGTGACTCTCCCTACCATATACATTAACACATTTTCAGCTGCAAACTTTTCTGACCTAAGGCTAGTGCAATTCTCATGACAGTCTCACAACAAACTTGACTGTCACTTGACTATTTTAGAGTTATGAATTTTCTGTAAATAACACGGTCAAGTTGAAGATGAGTCGCACACAAAATGCAAGTGACTTGCATTGAAGTCTATGCAAATGTGTCACATGTGACTTGAGACCAGCAACCAAGAACTCCAACACATTGGGAATCATACAAGTCTCTGTAAAAGGTACTGTTACATGGCACAACGTTGAAACAATGTTGGCAACGATTTTGCGGGAGCACGGTCGTTTCCGACACCGTTTCAACATTGCTAGTGAGATGTCACACGTATAGATATCGTGGATGACGCACCAACCATGTGGCGAGCAGGTATCGTTCGCACAACACAGCGAACAATCCTTGTTCACTATTGTGAATGGACGAAGTCGTCAACGTCATCGTTATCGCGGTGTCACACAGAATGATGCAGCGGGTTGGCTGATCGAGGATCGTCTGTTTTGAGAACATGTTCTCAAATCTGCGATCAACGATCCAACAATTTATCTTAATCAAATCTCGGTGTCACATGCAACGACATTCTAACAATGTTGTTTGAACGACTCTAAACCCGTGACATTTGAGCTATATCGTTAAGGATATTGTGCCGTGTAACGGGACTTTAAAGGTGATACGTTGTAGATCACAATACATCACCATAGGAAGTTGTTCCAACCTATGCTGCAATGTATCACTGCACTTTCAGTGTAGCCTTAATTAAATCTGTCACTTGTGAAAATTTCCTAAAAGAAATGTCTGTTTTACTTAATTTTAATAAATGTTTTTGTCTCCTGATAGTTTCAGTGATTAAGCATCTATTTTGTTCCCACCCCCAGACAATAGAGTTTGATGAGGGAGCTGGTGCAGTTCTACGAATTCAACCTCTACGGACGCCACGGGATGAAAATGTGTATGAATGTGTCGCTCAGAACATTCTTGGGGAATCTACAGTCAGCGCCAAACTTACTGTCTTGAGAGGTACAAAAACATTTTATGATTGATACATTCATTTCTGTTCTAGCGTTCTCAGTATAGCATTAATGCAAGAGAATTTGTAAATGTTGATGTGGCTCTCTTATAACAATTTATTGTTACGGAAGGCTCCGTTCACAAGTCCAGTAGTTGTTTGCTTTTTTTGGATCTGTATTGTTATCATAAAAAAGAAATAAAATGTTCTAGTATAGCACTCATTCATTTGAAAGGCTATGGAAGCATAATAAAATGTCTTCCATTTGCCTCTTTTTCCAGCTGCTTTTTTTTTCACTTTTAATGTGGGGTGAGTTTTGTTATCATGTCGTTTATTGTTATTTATTAGGATTGACCAGGCAACATGACTCTCTATTTCAGTATGATTACTGAAATATTATATTTGTATAGGTTTCTGTATAACTGTATTGACTTAAAATATCCATATTTACTTAGATCAAAAAAAGTAGTCTACAAAGCTTTTCTGCCCAGTATAGCCCCTGGATCTGTTTTTTTTCCAAATTTAAAGGGAACCAAGTGCAAGGTTTTAGCGTTATTCAGCAGGTGATTGACATGTATGTAGACGCCGAGCTTTTCCTGGTCAATTACCGAAGTCATTTTAACATGTAACCTATGGGAAAAGCACACCGAAAAAAGCACAAAGAATTGCCATGTCAATTATTTTTGCGTGCGAGCTTTGCAAAGAAAGCTCTCGCTCAAAAATGCGAGAAAAAACGCAGTGTCTGTACGACTTTCAGCGAAAGCCATAGCTTTTGCTTGAAGGCGTGTCCAGCTTTTAAAATCACTGCATTTACGCGAGCGCTCAAAAACACCACGTAAATGCAGGAATACGCCCCAATTACGCTACGTGTGAACATAGCCTCAAAGGTTTGAGGTACCAGTGAATGGGTCCAATGAACCACCTATCCTATTTAAAGTAAAAACACTGCACTCTCTGGTTCTGAAGTCTTTATTTATACTAATGAATACAGGTAGTGAGATATCTGTGCAGAAGACCCTTTGGGGTCTTGGTCACAAGAGTCTTTTAGGACAGAGAATTCATACAAATGGAAATTTCTCTACAGCATTAGTTAATGAGCCTAAGGCTCCTTTCACATAGGCAGTTTTGAAAAAATGCGGCAGATGTGGCAGATTTACCATATTTGCTGCCTAACGGCCGCATTGTCTATGGGGCTTGCGGTCAGATGCGGCAAGTGCGGTTTTGCTGGTTGCGGCAGATGCGGCAGTCATCAACGTTTTTCTGCCACAACCGCACTTGCTGCACCTGACCGCAAGCCCCATAGACAATGCATGGGGCTTGCCGCAATTGTGCCACAAGTGCGGCTGTTAGGCAGCAGATGTGGCAAATCTGCCGCATCGCCCGCATTTTTTCAAAAACACCTATGTGAAAGGGCCTAAGTGTCTGTGGGTGGTTAAATTAATAGATTGTACTGGGGAGGATTTCCAAAAGTACTCTGTTGTTCTAATGTCCTGGTAGAACAATAAACAGTAATCTCCAATATAATGTTATTCCTTGGCTGTATACAAGGTCCACGTGTGGTGGATGGACCAATATGAGGCTATGTTTAATAAGATTTAATCCATGCACAAGAGACAGGCAGGCAATTTGTAGGCCAGAGTGAGCTGAATGCTGGCAGTTGTGGCCTTGGCTGTGTGGACTCCACACAGGGTGTTTGGTCAGTTTCATAATTTTTTTTCACATACAGTACAGACCAAACGTTTGCACACACCTTCTCATTCAAAGAGTTTTTCTTTATTTTCATGACTATGAAAATTGTAGATTCACACTGAAGGCATCAAAACTATGAATTAACACATGTGGAATTATATACTTAACAAAAAAGTGTAAAACAACTGAAAATATGTCTTATATTCTAGGTTTCTTCAAAGTAGCCACCTTTTGCTTTGAGGACTGCTTTGCACACTCTTGGTATTCTCTTGATGAGCTTCAAGAGGTAGTCACCGGAAATGGTTTTCACTTCACAGGTGTGCCCTGTCAGGTTTAATAAGTGAAGTTAACTTCACCATCCACCATCATAGGTTTCTCTAGTCTGGGGTTTTCATTCGGCAAACGATAGTATATATATATATATAAACCACCCAAGTTCTTAGATATATTTCACATTTTTATTAATAAAAACCAAACAAAACTGGGTGAGCACATACAAAAGCAACACAATTAATTAAAAAATCCTAAATTGACCAGTCAATATCAGGTGTTAGAACCTCTCCTACACTAGCAACCCTGTCAGGAAGGTTCATCCTGATTTTTAGTGATGCCCCCGCAACACAATGGCTGTCCCTTGTATATCCCTAATAGGTTCCTATAACTAGACTTGAGAAAAAGGGGAAGACTCACAAACAAGGAAAAGACTTTATACTTATAATTGTCTCCAAATGGAGGCCATATAAGGTGTCAAAGGTTAACAATCACTTCTATATATCAGTAGATATAGGTAATCAACCAAGGATTGGTTAAAAACAATCGTCACTTTACACAAAAGGCAGGTGACTTGAATTTATACCACACTTTATACTTTTCATGGAATCCAGGTAACACACTTCCTTCTTTTTATCGATTCAAGATGTTCAGCTTTAGCTGGTGGACTGTTTCAGCATATGGGTTCCACAATTCTACGGTTTTCTTAAATGCCTCTACGCGTATCACCGACACTGGCTCATCAGGAGGCAGAGATTACTTTGTGGTATGAGTGGATTTTTATACGTATTCACCAAGTCTGGATAAATAAATCTTGTCATCAGGGATATATCAAAGGCGGCCGTCACACGCACAGATATCTATAGCGATATTGTAAGCGATCACGTGCACGCGCAATCGCTTACAATATCGCTCACATCGCTGGTGAGATGTCACACAGACAGACTCACCAGCGATGTGGATCCGCGATCTCGCTGGTAACTATGGTACACATCGGGTAACTAGGCGCCGCGCGTCGCTTAGTTACCCGACGTGTACCATAGTTACCATCTCCCAGCATAGGCTCTGCGCTGGGAGATCGTTCATCGTGGTGTTATACACCACGATGAAGCAGATCGTGGCATCGTTCATCGCTAGATCTGAGCTCCGGAGCTCAGATCAGCGATGTCACGATCAAGCGATTTCACATCGTAAATCGCTTGATTACATGCAACGATTTCTTGCCCGATATCGCTTAAGCGATCAAAAAGGAGATCGCTTAAACGATATCGGGCAAGAAATCGTTCCGTGTGATGGCCGCCTAAGAAAATACAAAGGTATGATTTAAGTGAAATGATAGAAGAACAGGTGAATTAATAGTCAAAATGGCCACAGTCGATGGTTAGCATGTTCTAGGAAGATAAATTAGATCAATACTACCCACCAATCCTTATTGAGATATCTAATTGCGACATTTGATATATTCAGTAGGGTCTTAAAGAATACTCAAATCTAGTGGACTATTTACTAGGGTAATAGTTATATTGATGTAAATCTCATAAAAAAAAATTATAAACAAGTTCAACCTATCCAGTTATACTTATGGACAGTATTTCTATACAAGTACTCTCCTCCACCCCCACAGTACCAGGTATTATCCAGTCCCCTATCAACTCTATAACCAAAAAACAAAATATAATGAATAATGATTTAGGCAGCTTACCCAGCTATAACAACACACTAACAGAGATTTTTTCTCTTTTGGTCAGCACGAAACTCGTTCCATAAACAAAAGGCAGGGGTTGAATCGGTGCACATTAGCTGTGTCCAACAATGGATGCACATGTTCAGCATCCTCCTGCACATCCTGCCATCAGAAGTTTTTTTTAGAACAAATGAATGATAACCATACACCAAAAACATCTAATATGTGAACCCCCTTTTCCCAGCATGCCACTACTCAGAGTTGCACAGTTAACTGTGTGTCCAAGAGGAATGCAATTGTTCAACAACCTCCAACACATCCTGCCATTAAAATTTTTTTTAGGGAAGTTAATAAAGTCCATATTTTGGGAACCAACAATACATGAACTCTCCAAAATGCCTTTACTCACAATATTGCCAGCTCAAGATAGGGTCAATGGCATCCATGCAGGAGATATCCAGACGGTATTGCACCACCCAAGGCTCCTTCCCCTATATATACACACCTATCAATTGATTAGCCAGCAGCAAGTGTGTGCAGATGGGGACGCCGGCGCATGCTCAGAGTGGTCTATCCGCTCTGTTATGTTGATTTCACCGGGTTTATGATGCCAGTTGCATCATCACTATGTCTGGTTACATGACCCGTATACTGGAAGTGACGTGAACTACATCACTCGGCCCAGGTCATGTGACTCGTTGGCCGGATATGAAGTAAATTTCGTCAACCAGCCGCAGTCAAATGATCTCTGACTGGGATCATCACATAAACAAAGCCAAGGTATACTTGTTGCTATGCAACTGGATTCAGCCGCTCTCTGGTTATCAAATTACAAAAACTTCAGCATTTTGGGAGTGAATCTAGATAGTAGATGGCATCCATACTACATATGCCAAAATATGTGCATTTGAAAGTTATTGTATATTGCAGGTTTTCCAAATCACTTAAGGGACTCCAATAAAGGTGATAAAAAGAGAGTATTTTCTGCATAGACTGTCTATATTCACTCTTTCAATTAATCTTTTTACAGAAGTATTCAGCAAATAAGCTGAAACAAGTATGTAGATAATACACGTGAAAGAATATAAAGGCACTGATAAGTCTGGTCAATTCCAGAACAAACAATTTGCCTTTTTTATGGAACATGACTCATATCATAGAATCATGTATGCTGGTATGAATTTTCTAAACTAACAGATATCCAATACTATTGTTTTTAACCTGAGAAAACACTTTTTAAAGAAAAAACACTTCCTAGATGAAGCAGTTGTAGGTCAATCTTTCATTTATGTGTAATCTATCTTTATTAAGGTAAAACAAATACATTGCACCTCCACATATACTGAACATAACAATTTACTATATAATTGTTTAAGGTTCTCTGTCTGTCACGGAAATCGCGCGCCAGCGCACATTGGTCGCCGGCAGACACGGCGGCCAATGAGCGCAGCGTATGCAAAAGAGCCACATGGAAAGAGGCAGAACAAAGCATGGCTTCCGCTAGCGCGTCCACAGCGGACTCCCGCCGCAACCTCATGCACACTAACCCCCGCCACGATCACACCTCTCTCCCCACTTGGCTCCCAGCACCCCACCGCTCTCCAGCACTTCCTGCACCCTCCGGACCTAAGCACCCGCTGCTCCCACCAGCCCCCAGGACACAACGCCTCCCAGCACATTACAACACATCCCCACCTCCGGCTCACTACATCTGCCAGGTCTCTGCACCCAACACTTGCCCGGTTCCTCCCACCATCTTAAAGCACACAAACGTTCCCAGTTTCCCCCCTCGCCCGCCAGCTCACAGCAACCTTTGGTTCCCGCCTCCCTGCCCTCCCGACATCTCTCTCCCGCACACCTCCCCTCACTCCCAGCACCCCCGATTCAACCCCCCTAGATTCCAGCACACCCTCCCAATCTGGTGGAGAGAGGCCTTCATAAAACCCCAATACCCCAATCAACCCGATTAAAGGCATCCTGTGACCTCCAAAACGCCTCCTAAGCTACCAAAACCTGTCCCTGCAGCATATTATCACTAATCTCACACTCCTTTTGTCTCCTAAAAGCATCCTGTGAAAGTGCATAAAAATGTTTTAATACTCACTGATTAGTGATTATAATTAGCAGGGGCTATATTCTTTAGTCCCTAGAGCGTGTTGTTTTGCAGCCTCGAGGATCCACCCTCTCTCTGTCTGTGTGCTCTGCTTGTGCAGGCTTTACCCTCCCCCCTCTCTATCACTCACAGAATGCAAATCATTAGTCCTACCTTCAGCTCCACATCACAGCAGCACAGGGGAGAGAGGGTGGATCATTCAGGCTGCAAAACAACACGCCCTAGGAGCTAAAGAATATAGCCCCTGCTAATTATAATCCCTAATGAGTAAGTATTAAAATGTTTTTATCCACTTTCAAGGGATGCTTTTAGGAGACAAAAGGAGTGTGAGATTAGTGATAGGATGGTGCAGGGACATGTTTTGGGATTCTATTTGTAAGATTTTTTTTATCCCAGTCTTCTTTTCGGATTCCTTCAGGTATTATCTGTAATACACAAAATTTAATCGTTTTCTCATTTTCACTATATACGTCCAAGATATGATGTGCTATTGGGGTCTGTCTTTTATTTTGTATATCTGCCGGATGTTTACTAATGCATTTACTTATTTCTCTTTTAGTTTTCCCCACACAATTAAAGGGGCAACTTCATGTGGCCATATATACCAAGCCTTGCATCTGTGAGTTCGCAAAATCCCTATCGTAGTATGTTTTTCTTGTGGTAGCGCTAGTGAACGATTTTCCAGTCGCTACGCATTCACAAAATTTACAATTACCACATCTATGTGTCCCAAAGAGTCTTCTATATTACCAGGTACCTTCCTGTCTTGCACCCTTATAGAAGCTGTGGACTAGACGATCATTCAAATATCTACCCTTCCGGAATGTCACTTTAGGCCTATCGGATATCTCTGCACCTATATCTCTGTCAGACTTCAAAATGACCCGATATTATTGAGGATCTCAAAAATCTTGTCTGCTTTATCATTACATGTGCTGATTATCCTCATTTCTGAGTCCTCACTTTCCTTCTTTTTTTGGTACCAATAAAGTCGTTCTTTGTCTTATCAAGGCACCCTCAAAAGCCCGGTTTAGGGTATATTCAGGGTAGGAAATCTTCCCTTTACAAGCCCCCTGTTGTTAGGAACTCAAAATTGTAGTTTAGAGAAATGTTCAAGTGGGCTATTTTTGCCTCCTCAATACTACTTGTTATAGGTCATAGTCTTGAATGGAATGAAGTATAAATTTGAATTTAGGCACCCACACATCATCTGTTCCCTCAGGGATACTCTCCATCCAGTCACCGGAATCCAAGATCTTCTGTCCACAGAGTAGGAGTTCTTCTATTTCTTCTTAGATCGGTATCTTCTTTTTTTAATGTTTATCTGTGTTACCTTTCATCACGTGGAACAAATACTTCTTTTGCTTTGGTGTAGTTGGGTCAGCTGCCTCTCCTACTTTGTCATACAAACTAGTGAAGAATGGTTTTAACCACACCTTGGAATGGCCTCATCTTTGAAGCAGTGTCCTTTTAACTACAGTCTATTACATACTAGTCATGGCAACTAGTTATGTGGGCCGAGTCTTTTGCCAAAACTTCATCTGTGTTTTACTTCCTATCTGTACCTGCATTGCAAATCATCACTCTTCTACAAGCCTTTTTTTTATGTTGTTGAGTCAGCATTTAGGGGCGTCTTCCATTTTGACATAGTAACCCATGTGGAGCTGTTTTGATTCTCCATAAGGTTAACTGCATTGCCTTTCAACACCATGGCTTTGATGTTGTTGAGTAAGCAGTCAGATGCCTCTCCCATTTTGACATACCAACTAGTATGGAGCAGCTTTGATTCACCTCAAGATTGTACCTTGTTGTGGTCTCATCACTGAACAACAGTTGTTTTAAAAACATAAGAACAGTGCATTTAATAAACAGAGGAAACTGCTTGCTGATAGAGGGATAGGACGCGTACCTAAAGAGTTCATGCAACTTGCCAGACCCTCACTTTCTAGGATACCCACAGCCTTCTCCTCTCCTCTACGTATTTTACGCCGCTATATCCATGGGTAGGCAAAGAACATCCTCGACTCCTGGGTTGAGTTCAGGGACTTCAGAAGTAAGTATCTTCCGCTACCTACGCCGCAGTCCAGCTCCCTCAGGGCCGGAGACGATGAGAAGCATGGAGCTGGTGCCAAACTGCATAACTAAGTGGCAGCTTTCTGACCTGGGCTCTGAGCTGACAGTGGTCCCATGCACTCATCCCTTGACACAGAATCAGGCTCCTCAACAGCAGATTCCCTCTTTCAGCTCTTTGGAGATGAGTGGAATTGGAGAGAATAACTGTGCTGTTTCCCCACAAAGCAGGATCTGGAGGTCATGTTTAAGAGGATGCCAGTAAGCCAATCCTCCATTCCCGACACCACAATTTCCCTGAATCCGACTCAGACTGCGTGACTCCGATTCCCTCATACATTGTTCATGTTTAAGTGATAAATTTATTGCAGTACAATGTGAACATCTGGATTTAGTCATTATTATGATATAATAAGGCTATTTAGAAAGAACATAATAATTCATAATAATATTCAACACATACTTCATTGAACTACTGTACTCAATTTATTATATATTTTAAGAGTGAGAGTCGGTCTATTTCTCCTTCACCTCATTGGGGGACACAGGACCGTGGGTGTTATGCTGCTGTCCACTAGGAGGCGACACTATGCAGAATCTGCAAAAGAGTTAAGTGGCTCCTCTTCTGCATTATACACCCCTGGAGCAGGCACTGCCTCACCAGTTGTTCGCTTAGTGTTGTAGGAGGCTCACGACCCATTTTTACTCTCTATTTCTTTCATCTTTTTTTCTTCCAATGAAGAAAAGTGGGTCCGGTGTGACCCCCGGCATGCTCCTTCCTCGGCCACCCACTGTTGGGGCGCTGGGTGGAAGTGAGAATCCATACATATGCCGTAATCCTTTCTCGGCCTCCCACTGTTGGGTTGCTGGGTTAAAGTTGAGACATTCAGTTTTGTATTATAGGAGAAGAAAAAGAAGTCGCACTCAGAGCTTCTATAAACAGCGGTTCTTTATTGTGCTTCAGTGCACACAGCAGGTGGTGGCATGCGGGTGGGAGGACGAGGGCACGACGTTTCGCGCCGTATAAGGCGCTTCAGCAGGTTAGTCCTCAGAGTGTATTGTTGCACTAGGCAACTTATACACCCCCACTGATGAAGTCACAAACTTAATTAGTGAACATGTGTGAAGTTAAGATTATGGAGCTGAAACCAAAACAGCTCTTAAAGTGACAGTGCAATTAAGTGATCAAAGTGCATTACATACATACAGTACAGTACTATGTGCTTACAATATATACAATAAAAACTTTTTACTCACAACCACAGGTTAAAAATATTTTTTCCAGTCATAGGCCAGTAAAGTTGAGACAGCCCAGCATAACACCCTCCTTCCTCACTTCCTTGGGGCCCTTAGTTGAAGTCAGAGCTGGACCACCTGCCAGATGACGTCCCCCTAATCACCCTCGGGTGTTTAGGCTGAGGTACCACAGGTATCAGCAGCACATGCTGCATTCTGGGCTGGGATTCTATGTGGCTGCCTGCAGGAGCACAGGCTCACAAGGCTTCTGAAAGCAGGCAGCAGGAGACGACCCCCCTAATCTCCCTATGGGTCATTAGGCTGTGGCTGTGGTACCAACAGCGCAGCTGCACTTATCCAGCTGGGACTGGTACCGTATGCGGGGAGAACCCACCCCAGGATCCCAGTGGGGTCCGGGTTCATCCAGCCCTACTCAGCCCTGCACTGCTCCTGCATAGCTGGGACATAGGTGTCTACCTGTCCCCCTCCCCCCTGCACTCCTCCCACAAACAAAAGGCAGGGGAAGAGGTATCCAGCTCCCCCAGCGCTGCCCCGGCAAGAGCAGGCAGCGAGGTACCTGGGTCGCAGGGATCCGCCATGGCCTCCTTCGCTGCCAGCCCTGCGGTTCCAGTGGAATTCTGGACCTCCGTGCCGACCCCCCACTATATGCAGGACCGCAAATCACGCTAGGCCCCGGCTTCAGGCCTTGCATGGAAGGCCCCGCCTATTCCCGCTCACTCTCCGGATAGCGTCAAATGACGCTGGGCATCACAGAGAGGGGCAGGAAGTTCCTCTGAACGCTTGTTTTGCGCGCCCATTCAGGATCCCGCCCCCTCTTTCTCCTCCTGACTGCGCCAATGCGGCCTGGGCGCCATTATAAACAACCTGTGGGCACAAACTACTGTGAGGCAGGGTGGCCATATACAGTGTGGCAGGCTATGGGGACAGAGCCAGCAGAGATATATTCCCCCTGTACACCAGGTGTGACAGGCTATGGGGACATATATAGGAGAGCCAGCAGGGATATATTCCTTGCTGCAGCTTCTCCTCTCCCTGTACACAATGTGTGACAGGCTATGCCATGTGTGACAGGCTACGTAGGCATTTACAGGAAAGCCGGCAGGGATTTTCCCTGCTGCACTCTCTCCTCCATCTGGACTCCGTAGAGTAGTATACAAAGGCCAGTACAGAGAGTGGGCAGACCGACATATTCCTGTCCTGAAATACTCTGTGCTGCTGTGAAAAATTTTCAACTTTATAAACTGCTGCAGCACGACGCTGCCCTCACAAAACATCACAATGAGTGTACCGTGCCCTAAAAGATCTCTCCTGACATACTCTGTGCTGCTTTAAACCTTATTTTCAGCAGCTATACATAATGAAGAAATTAGGCGTAGACTATTCTCATTACGCACAGGGGGGACGTACTCGACTAAATGCCCTATGGATGTAATGTGTTTATTCTGTGTCGTCACAGTGACACAGCTTTGCCTATGTTCATACCACATCTGAGGTTTTACCTCTTATGACTCTCACCCAGCGAGCGAGTCCCTCTGCCAAATGCAGGTGACACACTAAAAAGGCACAGCTTGGTTTTTCCTTCCACTGTGTCAGCCACTGATGCCAGTACATGTCAGAGCACATAATGCTACATCTAAATAGACAGTCATTCCATCTGCAGCTATGTCGCAGTTTAGGGGAAACTGGCATGCAGCAGGACCATGGCTCCGACGACTGATGGTTTTCGCAATCCAAACCCAGACTCGAACCTTTATGCATCCTTGGCAGAACTCTAAATCAACGTTCCATCTCAAAGGAAGCTAAATGTCAGCAACATATTTAGTGAAACACGATACTTCGAACATGAAACTGTGTCTCACAGGACGCAAGACCGTACCCATGGGACCCTCAATGCCCCATTTACCATAAGGGAGTTTTGTTGGGTTGGGATTGGGTTGGGACTCCATGGCATGTTTTGTATGGTACCCTATCTGACAACAAGGTTCCTCCTAGGGACACAGTTCTGCTCGACAGAACACAACTGCAGGCATCAGAGTCCGCTACCATACCTTGAGGATGCCAATCGCACAGCACTAGACGGCTCCTCATCGCCGTCAGCAATCCAGATTCCAACCTTTTGGAAATTAATTTAGCTGATCATCGTCTACATCAACACAAACTCTATCAACGCACATGTAGTGATCACAGACAACCCTGCAAACTCACGTCAAGAACCCCTCAATTCAGGAAGTAATTGTGCCTATGCTACACGCAGAGCATGTTTAAAGGTTCTGTTCCAATTTCCTTGTAGTCCCTAAACAAGAACGTGCAGTACGTCCCGTGCTAGACTGAAACGGCTAGACAAACTTGCCCGGGACAGATTTTTCCGCACTGATTCTCTCCGTTCCATAATAATTTTCCATGGAACACGGAGAATACCTTGCATCTTTAGATATACAGGACGACTACATGCATTTTCCACTTGCAGCCACTTATCAGACTTTTTCATATTTGCAATTTGCAAAGACCACTCCTAATTGTGGCATTTCCGTTCACACTGGTTACAGTTCCCAAAGCGGTCACAAAGGTTATGGCAGTCGTCGTGGTTTTCCTGCGTTCCAGGGACGTGGTCATTCTTCCATACCTGGACGATTTACTCATCAACGCAAGACCTTCAGGGATTGAGAACGCAGCGTCCCTATTACGGTGAACACATTATTAAGACTTGGTTGGCTGGTCACCCTCCACAAGTCTACGCCAGTTTCACTACAGTATCTAGTATTTTTGGAATACAGTTCAATACATCCAAAGCACTAGTCAGACTTTTCCGAGACTAGGCATGGGCACTTCAACTAGAAGCCCGCACTCTCCTTCATCGGTCACCTCAGCCTTTCAGAGCTGACATGACGGTCAGAAGCAGAACGGTTGCAGCACTGGTAGCCATTCCTTTGACACAGCTGCTCCTCAGGCCTCCCCAGTTATCCATGCTCACATCATGAGACATGATTGTACGATCACGTATCAGGAGGTGTCATCTTCCAGTACCAGCCATGCAGTATCTCCTGTGTGGCTCAAGCCACTCACTAGTACGCAGGGGAAGTATTTTCTTCCACCAAGATGAAAGGTACTATTCACCGACGTGAGTCGGACAAAATGAGGTGCGCTGTACCTCCATCTCAAAGCTCGGAACAATTGGTCCTGATCGGAATCAACGAACACATCATCCTTTGGCTGGGGTCACACACACAGATATCTGGGCAGATATTGTTCACAGATCTCTGGTTGCAGTGAAATCATGGACACATTGCTCCATTTTGTGGCTGTATACAATTGGAGCAATCTGTCCATGATTTCACTGCAACCAGAGATCTGTGAACAATATCTGCCCAGATATCTGGTGTGTGACCCCAGCCTTTGGGAGATTTGGGCAAGATTCCCACAACACTGAAGATTTTCTCCCTTCTTCTGGCGGACCGCCATTTCAGGAGGCAGTCTGACAATGCCACGGCTGTGGCATACGTCGAATCATTAGAGGGAATCCCGCAGTTCCCAGGCAATGAAGGAAGTTTACCACATTCTTCACTAGACGGAATTGACGAACTCAGTACTATCAGCTGTTATTCTACCGCTTGTAGATCATTAGTACGAACAGTTCCTCCGTCGCCAAGGGATTACTTCAGAATAGGGTAGCTACATCCAGATGTCTTCAAACAAATCTGACATCACTGGAGAACTCCGGAAGTAGCTGTAATGGTGTCACACCTCAATACCAAGGTTCCCAGCTTCATAGCCAGATCCCACGACCCACAGTCACGGACGCCGGACGGTCTGGTCCTGGACTGGACCCAATTCCAACTCCACTACATTTTCCCCAGGCTACCACTATCCCAAGGTAGTGAAAATAATCGAACTGGAATGTCACCAAATCATCCTTGTGACCACACACTGGCCCAGGCGCGCTGGGTATGCCGATCTCATCCACTTCACACCTCTTTTCCTTCTTCCAGAAGGATAAACACAGCAGGCAGGCCGGGCTCTACAAATACTTTGATCAGATGGCTTAAATCCACCATCCAGGGTGCTTATTGCATTATTAAAAAAAAATAAAAATAACAAGCCTAAATGAATACTGTATATCATTAATATTATTATTGTTATTTATTTATGCAGCAACATTCATTTCAGGGTGCTGTATCCTTTCCGGCCGCGGGCACAGCACATTCTACTATGACCGCGGGGGTCTCCTGGGTTACTGAGCTATTAGGCACCAGGAGTTAGCACAACAAGTGTGTAATGCAGCCACGTGGTCCAGCCTGCACATGCTTACCAAACGCTTTAGTGTTCTCACTCAGACCTCGGCAAATGCAAGTCTGGGAAGCTGTACCCTCCAGGCCGCAGTAGCCCATCTGTAGGTGCATTGTTGTTTTTATGCAGTAGTGATTTTCCATTGCAGTTCCCACCCAGGGACCGCTTTAGGACGTCCCACTGTCCTGTGTCCCCCAATGAGGCGAAGGAGAAAAGGAGAATTTTGTGTACTCACCGTAAATTCCTTGTCTCTTAGCCTCTAATTGTGGGACAGACACAGCACCCACCCTGTTGCCCGTTTCGGGCCTTTACTAGGTTATCATGTTACTCCTGAGCTGTTATATAGTTGCCTGTTTATTTTACAGGCC
The DNA here is from genome assembly GCA_033576535.1 of Allobates femoralis. Lineage (NCBI taxonomy): Eukaryota > Metazoa > Chordata > Amphibia > Anura > Aromobatidae > Allobates > Allobates femoralis. Next base: position 398,984,158 of record JARQOC010000003.1, on the reverse strand, counting down.
TCATTATACTGTTATTACCTGGTTGCCGGTTCGATTACAGGTTTTACCTTACTGTTATTTTTTGGCTGCCTGTTTACTTAACAGGCCTTATTTTACTGTGATTCTTGTCATTCTTCTGTTAATTCTCCTACTGCTTTAGCACAAAACTGGTGAGGCAGTGCCTGCTTCAGGGGTGTATACTGCAGAGGAGGAGCCACTTAACTCTTTTGCAGACTCTGCTTAGTGTCACCTCCTAGTGGACAGCAGCATAACACCCACGGTCCTGTTTCCCCCAATTAGAGGCTAAGAGAAAAGGAATTTACGGTAAATACACAAAATTCTCCTTTTTTCCATTTTATACAGACTCCGACTCCATCAAAGTGGAAACACACTTCGACTCCACAGCGCTGTTGAGAGGTTATATGAGACTCATGCCCAGTCCCTTGATTCTAAAAAAACAGAACATTATTCAGGTGTGAAGCAGAGTGGATGACCTAGAGTAGTGTTCCCCAACTCCAGTCCTCAAAAGCCACCAACAGTGCATGTTTTCAGGGATCTCTTAACATTGCACAGGTTTTGTGGACTATAAAATAAGCAGGTGATTACATTTTCATCTGAGGAATACTAAGGAAATCCTCAAAACATGCATTGTTGGTGGCTCTTAAGGACTGGACATGGGGAACTAGACCAAGAGTCTGACACAGTATGTTTATGAGTTGGGCCGGCAGGAAAGGGGTTACTCGGAACCAGATTGGCGGCGGAGGGAATCACGGCTGGTCGGGTCCCGGTTCCGTGCCCTGGGCACTCAATTGGCTGATGGGGATGAGATGGAACTTGGGGATAGGGAAACGTGACTCCACCTGTGGTACCTGTGTGGTTACCAGCGCTGCAGCCGCCGCTGAGGTGATGGTGAAGAAGCTTTGGTAGTACAGCTCCCCACAGGCGGAACTTTACCTCAGGGCAGCGGGGAGAATGAGAGGAGTCGTAGTCCTTGGCTCTTTGGTGCTGTAGAGGCCTTTCGGGCGACGAATTGATGCCAGAGACCAGATTAGCTCAAACAGTTCTTTACTGGTACCAAGTGGATAAGGTACACGGTACAGTCTGATCCACCGGGGGTTGTAGCCGCGGATTTAGGAGGCTTTTGCAGAGTCTGTCAGAGGTGTCTCTACAATAACTTTCTTGGTCTGTGTTCTATTTTAGCTCTCTTGTCAACCACACTAAAGAGCCCGTTCGCCGGTCCCCAGGTCTGTTACTAAAAGGTACTTCTGACCCTTCTCTGGTCCGGACGGGAGCTGTGAGAAGAGAATCCCTCCTGTCACCGGTTTTTAGTCCTTTCTCTTGTTAGTGTCTTGGACCCACTTTGGGACAGAGGTGGCATTTAGTCTTTTGGTGCCGTGGGATGAACCGTTAACAAACCGCCTCGGTTCCGGTTTACCGGTGTCGACCTGGGCACTCCAGACGGCTCCAACCAGACCTGGAGTGTCCCCCTTCATTGTCTGGGTCACCTTTCTCCTTAGAAGTGCCCGCCTGTCACGGCTGCAGGGTCCCCTGCATCCGTCTTTCCTCCTCTGTCACCGTCTGACTGACTTGTGTGTAACTGTCACTTCATGTCTCCTGCTCTTCTAAGCCCCAGTCCCCTGTTCTAAGGTGTCTTATGAGTGTGCTTGTGTGCAGACTCTGGATTTCCTCCTCATCCACGACTACAGAGACACCACGCCTTCTCTTTGGGATGCAGTACCTCCCTGTGCCATCCCGCCAGAGGGGCGCCACATTTACATCAGCGAATAGAGTTCCTAATTATATTTGAATATACCACTCAGATCTCAGACATTCTTGCACACAGGGCTGTGGAGTCAGAGTTGGAGTCAGCATCCATTTTGATGGAGTCAAAATGGGTAGAAAATGGGCCGACTCCATCTCCTAAAATATATAATAAATCGGGTATAATATCTCAATGCAGTATCTGCTGATTATAAGTATTAATTATTGTTATGTTATATTTAAAGAGCTTGGTTATTGTATCATAATAATAATTAAAAGCCTGATGTTACTATTTTACTACAATAAATTTATCACTTAAACATGAGCCATGTATGAGGGAGTGGAAGGCAAGGAAATTGAGGAGTCGGAGTAGGTGGTTTAGCTTACTGATTCCATAGCCCTGCTTGCACACTTAGATAATATAGAGACCCGACACAAACAAATCAATCATGTTATTACTGGCCTTCCTGTAGAAATCTCTTCCCATATGCTGAAGAAAACCATTAATACTTTATTCTGTGATTTACTTCGAAGCACAGAGGACTATGTTATTGAAATGGTTGGAATCCACAGAGGTCTTGGTCCCAGACCTCTGTGGCCTCAAGACCATGTGACATTTTGTGCCACATTATGAAACTGAAAAGTTGTGACATTGTTGTTCTTCCAGATTTGGCCAGGTGTACACTTTAACTTGTAGAGCCTTGCGACCCATTACACAGCTACTTCGGTGGGGATCATATTCCAACTATTTGCAAACAAAGATGACTGCTCAGCAGTATTCAAGAACTTGGGGGAACTCCCAACTATCTTATCTGCCTTTGATCTGCTTCAGATTCATCTGCCCAAGTGGCTGGCACTTCATACTCTATACCCCCATTGATCCCAAACATTGATTGGGAGACAGTGCAGTCCCCAAAGTCGCAACGCTTCGCTTGTCGTCATGGGAACAACAGAGACAAAATGTTTAATCTGTTTTGTGTGATAGACATTGGACCTCAATTTTATCATTACTGATGTCTATAGATGGTGTACAGACGTTTCCTTTGAGTATTTGTATTAGGAAATATTTGGTACTCTATTGCACCGACTCTGCTAGCATCACTTTTACTTCCTTTTCCTACTGCACTGACCTCCCCCCTTGCTTTTTCCTCTTTCTCCTTGATTCTTGCTCTGTTCTACTGGGTATACTATACATATTTTTGATACAGTGTTGGCCAAAAGTATTGACACCCCTGCAATTCTGTCAGATAATACTCAGTTTCTTCCTGAAAATGATTGCAATCACAAATTCTTTGGTATTATTATCTTCATTTAATTTGTCTTCAATGAAAAAACTTTTTGCAGGACCCCTCGGACAGCAACGGATCCAAACTGATGCCTGCAATCGGATGCCAAATAGGCATCCGAATCCGATATTTTGCAGGATCAGTTTGGATCCTCTCCTCTCTCCTCCTTTTCCCACTCCTCCTGTCACCTCGCTCCCCCTCCTCTCTCCCTCCTGTCACCTTGCTTTTCTCTACCTCCTGTCATCTCTTTCCCCCCTCCTCTCCCTGCTCTCTCAGTCCCTCTTTCTTCCATCTTTTCCCCTCTTCTCTTCTCTTCTCCGGACCTTAAAAAATAAAAAAATCTTTATTCTCACCCATCCACGAGTCCCCCGACGCTACCAGCTATCTTCTTCTGATCCTTACAGGACCTGCCGTGACGTCACAGTCACATGATTGGTTACCGCGCTAACCGGTCATGTGACTGTGATGTCACGCCAGGTCCTATAAGCATCGAGCGCTGCTGGAGGCATTAGTGGATCGCGGGACAGGTGAGAATAAAGATTTTTTTATTTTTAACCCTTTCTCTTTCCTAAATTTCTCTTCTGCAATGTATGAATATACATTGCAGAAGTGATATTAGATGGCACAGTTGATTTTAATGTACTGAGCATGCTCAGTACACTAAAATCCGGTCCGAGGAACTATCAGCTGTTTCCTCGGACCTGTGCTCCATAGGCCCCATGTTATTTGGCGCAGATCATGTCGGATCTGATTCGGTCCGATTTGATCCGCTGTGCCCAAAATCGCAGCAAAATCGGATCCGACAAAAATCGGATGCCATTAAGGGCAAATCCGATCCGTGCCTATAGGATAACATGGGGGCCAAATCGGATCCGTGGCTGTCAGACAGCCAGGGATCCAAGAAAAACGCAGTGTGAAAGCAGCCTTACTGACTTCACACCATTGGTTGTGCAGTCACAGTCGTGGAATTGGAGTTGGTGTCCATTTTCGTTGAGTCAAAGTTGGATTCACGGAAAATTGAAGAGTCTGAGTCGGATGTTTGGCTTACTGAATGAACACAGCCCTGATTGGCTGTGCTGCTAACATCGTGGTCTGCCTGGGGGCTTTGCCTAGACCAGGGGTGATCTCTTCTTGGACTTCCTGCATCGGAAAGTTGATAATTAAGCTCTGTGGGTGCTGGCCAACGTGTGCTGGGGCCCTGGAGGTTACAGACTGTTGCATAGTGTGGCAGGGGATGCCCATGGCCTTGTCTTTCAGAATAGTAAGGTATGCTAGGGAATAAAACAGAGCGCATAAGGTCTTATCTGGTAGTAAAGCAGAGAAAGCGATATTAGGTGTGCTCACCTGATAGAATTCATAAAACGCATGTAATATAGGGCTGCTGCAAATTCAAGAGGAAAGGACATGAGAATCAGGAGTAAATAATGGATCTTTTGCACTGCCCTTTTGATGTAATGTAGATGAAGAGAAGGCCATGAGGTTTATTCAAAGCTGTGGTTTATTCTATGCGTTTCAAAAGACCTCTTTTTCCAAATGAACAAGCTTGTGAAGGCTTTGAAACGCATAGAATAAACCGCGGCTTTTAATAAACCTCTGGATCATGGACTTCTCTTCATCTACATTACATCAGAAGGGCAGTGCAAAAGATCTGTTTATTACTCCTGATTCTCAGCACGGGGATGACAGATGCTGGCTGCATTGTGACTGAGATGCCAGCACTGTTTACTGAGGCAGGGATCCCCCACCAGTGCTCACTCATTTGTATTCTGCCTTGAATTGGATATTAAATAAAATGGTCTTGTAAAGTGTCTCTCATCACCCTTACATCTGCAGACCTGGAGGCACTTTTATATACTGGCACAGTCAAATACAGTTACACAGCATAATGATTTACAAACATTTTGCTGGAAGTTCTTTGCAGGACTCTGCTGACACCTAGTTGTCACTTGTTATAACAGCACCAACAGTCACATGATTTATGTAATGATATTTCCAAATATAGCATTTTTTTCTATTTAAACTATCTTTATTAAAGAAAAGAATAAAGAGATACAAATGATGCAAAAAAGATGATGATAAAAGAAGCACCAATCTGATTCACATAAGACGGAGCGTTTTGAATACTACAATCCCCCCTCTCCCCTGGGCACAAGTTGAACCTATTATGGCACAATTAATCAAGCTGAAACAGCGAGCTTCCAGTAATAAGCTCTCTCATATACCAGTCCGTGAATTGAAAGCAACTGTGTATCACCTGACAGACCGACAGTGGCTGCATGTTAATATACGGGGACCACGTGAGGAAGAAAAGTTTTGTGCATCTTTCTTTGTGGAGTATGGATTCTATCCAGTCCATTTTGAAACTATATGTAGTCTTCGAGGATATTAAATTCATTGAAGAGGTTGTGTACTCTGCCCACAAATGGAGAATACTTTCACGTGTGGCTCCTGCCCAAATAAATAATATTCGTCGTTGCTGAGCAGAAAGTCTACTTGACTGATCCTGTCAGAGAATGTTGACTAGCCCCCAATCCGGGGAAAGTGTAAAGTGGATACTAAAAGTGCTGGTGAGGTGAACACAGACAAAATCCCGACCTCCCTTATTTTTGGACAATCTCAAAGACAATTAAAAATATCTGTGGGAGAGTGAAGGCATTTAGGGCAAGAGGGGTTTCCCAAGGGAGTCATCTTGGCTTTGATCTCTGGGGAAATGTAAGCTCTATGAAAAATCATAAGAGCCATAGTTGAATAGCTGTCATATGGTAGCTTAGCATTTATACGTAGTGTGGCATTCAATAGATCCTTCAGCCTGCAGTTAGATAGTTGAGATACCCATCTACCCGGACCTGGTGAGGAGTCTGACCGTGACATAGAGGACTTTATTGCCTTGCATATAAGACTCAATGAGAAGTCACCTGTAGAGGCGTTAGGGAAACCAGGTGAAGAGGGTTAGTTCTTACATCAGCTGATATTTCTCGCATGACTGATTCGGCATAATGCTTTATCTGGAAGTGTTACATGCCAAGATTGGGTACTTGGAGACAATATCCTCTAGAGTAAGCGGGAATTGAGTGGTTAGAAAAATATTACATACCAGTCTGCACCTGTTCTCCTCCAGCACTCGATAAATTGGAGGTGGTCTGCCTTGTAAAATGTAAGGGTTACCTTGGAAGGGAAGAAATATCAAAGAATATGGATTTAATCCACTGATTTTTCTGGCATGACACCATGCTAGGACAACTGACCATAGCAACAGGCTATCTCTGATCTCAGTGGTGACTCTTTTTTGTTATAGATGTAGTAAGGCATGAAGACTAATGTGTTTACACATAGCCTCATCAATCGTTGTGTTGGTAAAGCGTGAAGAGGCCCAGATCCAGTCTAGAGAGTGTCTGTAAACAGATGCAATACTATATAATTTGGGAAATTGTGGCCCCTCAAAATTTTAGCCTGTTGCAATTTGAAAATGCTAATCCTGGAACCTCCTCTCAAACCCCAAATGAATGGTCGGAAAGTTTTGGTCAAAAGCTGGTCATCTAATTTGGATTGTAAAATGGGCAATGTTTGTAAGGGGAAAAGTAGTTTAGGAAAAGAAACCATTTTAATGAGATGAATTTTACCTGCAAAAGACACCTTAAGAGATGTCCAAGATTGAATTTCCCGTATAACCGCAGAAATGGAGGACCTAATGTTGAGTTGGTATATTGAATGGGGGTTAGAGGGTAAGAGAATACCAAGATATTGCAAAGATCCACGACCCCACTGAAAGGAAAAAGGAAAAGACCACCTTTTTCGAGCATCTTTAATCATCGGACAGCGCACATACTATACCTACAATAGCTATAGTATTTTTATATAAATATTTTTTATTATATTATATTTTATTTTATATTAGTTTTTTTTTTTTATAAAATTAAAAGTTTAAAAACACAGAGAACACTTTGCTTATCCCAGCGACAGCCGAGATAAGCAAAGTATATGCGGTAAACGCATTGCTCAGGATTACACATCCTGAGCAATCCGGTTCCCGCATTGCGGATGTTACAACCGCTCCGAAAACTGCAGCCTGCATGATTTTTCACGCAGGCTGCAGAGCCGGATGTGGTAACCGGATTGTTGTTAAGCAATCCGGTTTTTATAATAGGCTCCTATGAGGAGCGTTTCCTGATCCAGTTTTGAGCTTTTTAAAAGCTAAAAACCGGATCAGGTTTTGAAAAAAAAACCTGAAGTGTGACCCTAGCCTAAGTGTTATTTATATACGGAATTTGCTGTGGATTTCAACTTTCCCTATTATAACTATTTCATAAAATGAAACCTGCTAAGAAAATCTGCCCACAATTTAGACATCTGCAGTATGTACTGATCTTCATGCAGATTTTCCATGCTACAATTGAATGGGATGTTTGAAAAGCAAGTTATGCTATTCCATACAAACGTTATTCCTGTCTAGTTGTGTATAGATACCGTATATAAATGTTATCTTTGTGCTAATATCGACTGATTTTATCATTGTGTAATTCTCTTTTTACACAGAGGACCAACTGCCCCCTGGCTTTCCAAACATTGACATGGGTCCACAACTGAAGGTTGTAGAACGTACAAGGACAGCTACCATGTTGTGTGCAGCCAGTGGAAACCCAGATCCTGAAATAACCTGGTTCAAAGACTTTCTCCCAGTAGATCCAGTAGCTAGTAATGGAAGAATTAAACAACTAAGATCGGGTAAGAGGGAGAATAGTAACGGTAATGTACAGTATGACTGCCAACGCTGGATTCATTACAATGCACGTCTGTCTGTCTATATCTATCTATCTATCTATCTATCTATCTATCTATCTATCTATCTAGAAAAAACAGGCAGCACTCCAGCGTCTTGAGAAAGACCTGTTATAGGTCGAAACGTCGCACCACTTGGGGCTATAATTAAACCTGTCGGTTGTTGATAAGACGCTGGAGTGCTGCCTGTTTTTTCTGGGAAGTATAATTACACTGCATTGGACATTGCAAGTTTACAGGATATATTGCACCCATCTTTGAGTGGAAGTTTGTGCTGATTTCTTTTTTCTATTTTTTATCTATCTATCTATCTATCATCCATGAGCTATCGAAAAGAAAGTATAAGCTCCATCACTGAGCATGAAATAGACTCAGAGACGGGTTTAATAAACAGACTACCTTATTAACCACACAAGCAAACTGGATAAGTCCCAAATCAAATTAAAGGAATAAAACTTATAAATGTAATCCTACAAAAGAAAATCAACCTTAAAGGGATCCTGTCACCTCCAGAACGCCTCTTAAGCTACCAAAACATTTCCCTGCAGCATATAATCACTAATTTCTCACTCCTTTTGTCTCCTAAAAGCATCCTGTGAAATTGCATAAAAACCTTTTAATACTTACTCATTAGAGATTATAATTAGCAGGGGCTATATAAGCCCTTAAGGCGTGTTGTTTTGCAGCCTCGAGGATCCACCCTCTCTCTGTCTGTGCTGTTTTGCTTGTGCAGGCTTTGCCCTCCCCCTCTCTGTCACTCCCAGAATGCAAAATCATTAGTCCTGCCTTCAGCTCCACATCACAGCAGCACAGACAGAGAGAGAGAGGGTGGATCATTCAGGCTGCAAAACAACACACCCTAAGGACTAAAGACTATAGCCCCTGCTAATTATAATCCCTAATGAGTGAGTATTAAAATATTTTTCTCCACTTTCACAGGATGCTTTTAGGAGACAAAAGGAGTGTGAGATTAGTGATAATATGCTGCAGGGACATGTTTTGGTAGCTTAGGAGGCGTTTTGGAGGTGACAGGATCCCTTTAATCACTAACTGTAACGCATTGATGTAAGTCATAAATTTTATTTATGGGAAAAAGATATAAAACACAATAAAATCGTGATAATTAATATGGAAGGTAAATATCACATTACACTACTAGGTGGCACAGGAAGATAGAAAGTTATAGAGAAAGAAATGGCCAAAATGTAACTATAGTAAAAACCAGATTGTATAAAATAAATAGGCCAAAATGTAGAAGCATACAAATGTATTGAAGTAATGACACCCACCTATTACAGTGTTAAAGAGACTCTGTCAGGTCATTTTTCAGTATGATACTACTAGTGCCCTTGAATAGTGCCTGGACTGCCCTTTCAGAATGTGTAAAAATTGTTACTCTACCCTTTGTGGTTATCTTACTATAAGCTTCTTCCCACCCAGCCACCAGCTGCTTCACTAGTCCAGTCCATTACGTTTTCTGCTGACTAGTTTGCAGTATGTAAATGTTCATTTATTTTTCAATCCTATCCAGGCTGGCATTCCCTTTCCCTGTGTGCTCTGTCTTACTCCTAGTTTCATTTTCATTTTGCTGTCCTGCTATGCTTCATGATGGGAAGGCGGTTGGAGGGAGAGATGGCAGGAACGTATCAGATAGCTCATTTAGGCAAGGCACTCTTCTCCATTGTTGCTCTAAGCAGAAGCTGTGCTGTCTGTGAGAGATTATGTGTGCTTATTTGAACATTTGTTTTGCTGCATACTAGTAGAGCAGAGACAGAAGGATACAGCTCTTCCCCCCATGTGAGTGATTTCCACTGAACTTTCCTTGTCTGCAGTGCAGTGATGTCACTAAATTAATATTCATACCTTGGGGAGTTTGCAGCAGGGAACTAAGTGATCACTCACTGTGATTGACAGATGGACTGAATCTCTTTATTTGCGGTTTACAGAGGATGGTAGGGAAATATACATAAAATAAATACATGAATCGAAAGCTTCACCAGAAGAATTAGAAAATGATAGCAGTTACATATGGATTTTTGACCTGACAGATTCCCTTTAATAGTAAGTTTACCAGCTTCCACCTCAGACCCCTTATTAATTGGGTACATGAATTGCTTCGATTTTTCTTTTCTTCATTGCCTGCATGTGTTTTGAATATTCTTTATAAGTTGATTTAGTTCCTCAAATAAAACAGAAAATATGTAATTTTTAAGTATGGTTATTTTATTGATGTCAGCAATTGCTTATTTTTACATCATACTCCAGTGAAACCTAATGCCTAATTTAGAAACAATGTAGAGCACAGTTAGGGTATGTGCTCACGAGTTGGACGCAGCTCCTCTGGACCTGAGTGAACCGCAGCCGCCCTGTACTAACCATGTGCAGCGAGTGCGGGGCGGCTTCTCCCTCCGTGCACCTGATGGGAGCTGCTTCCAAAATCCGCAGCATGAAATGAACATGCAGAGAAGGAGTGGAATGCTGGCAACCTGCATCGCAGATAAAAGAACGTTGTATGCGAGTTAAGCATAGTGTGCATGGGATTTTCTGGTCATCATAATGGGAGACCCAGACAATGGGGTTTAGGGCACTGCCCTCTGGAGGTCACACTAGGTACTACAAGTTTGTAGACACCGCCTCCTCCGCTTATAAACCCCTACCGCAGGGAACATCCTCAGTTTTAAACTTAGTGTGCTCGGAGGATCACGCTTTGCTTGCACTTCACTGCATTCTCACTACTTACGTGATGGCGTCTGAAGACAAGGTAATATGGTCCTGGTCGGGACCTGCGACAGCCTCCCCGCTCACCCTTGTGGCACACGCAGGTGGAGGTACCGGAGGGCCTAGAGCCTGGACACTTTGTGTTCTCCCGGTACGCTGTCGCGCTCCTTTCCATCCCTCTCTGGGGGGCTCTGGAGAGTGGGAGACGGGAGCCTTGCACAGCTCCGCTCCGTCCGAGGCCTCCCTAAATGGTGCTTACAGACCGGACTGGAGCCAGCCCAGTCCGAGGCCTCCCTAAATGGTGCTTACACTCCGGACTGGGCTGAACCCCCGTCCGAGGCCTCCCTAAATGGTGCTTACAGACCGGACCGGCACTGAGGCACTCTGTGTCTCCTGTGTGCCTGGGGGTAGTGTCGGCCACTTTATGTGTCCTGACACTCAGACCGCGCGTTACCCTCGGGTCCGCGGCTCTGGAGGTGTACCCTGTGCTGGGGTCACCCTGGCTGACCGCCCTGTGTGTCACAGGGGCTGAGGCCGTAGACTGCTAATCTTTGGATGTAATTGCAGTCTGTGTAGGTGTACTATGTTTTTACACTATTTCCCGCGCTGCGGGCTCCAGCACCTCCATTTTGAGGCTGCCTGGAGGAGAGGAGGCAGCCCTTGCGGTGATGTCACCGGGGGGGCGTGTGTGTGTGCTTCCCGCGTGTTCTCGGCGCCGCCCACGACTTTACTGGCGGCGGCCATCTTCTCCCTCACTTCCTGGCTGGGATCTACAGCAGCGCGTGTCTGCACTTCGAAGGGAGACCGGAACTCGCGGAGGTCACACACACACACCGCTTCCTCCCACCGCTTTATTGCGGTCGGTAAGCCACCGGGATTCCCGGTTTATTTGTCTGTACGACTTGGCTTATACATCCCCTACTGTGGCTATGTCCTCAGTTAGGAAGCTTGCTGCTAAGGCGGCGGATGCCACCATTACCTGTACTACATGCAATGGTACACTGGTGGAGGGGTCCTGCAATAACTGCGGACGCCCAGAGGCCCGGACTGGCACTGCTGAGGCAGCAGCTCCGGTGCGGTACCCTGAGGTTCAGGTGATCCCAGGGCCATGGGAAACGCAGAATAGGATCAATGAATCCCTGCTGTCCCAGATGTCCTCCATGTCGCAGTCACTGGAGGCACTTCATAGGAGACTGGAAAGCCCAGCTACTCCTTCCAGTTACCCCCGGGTGTCTCCCTCTTCTGCTGTGAGACCCCTTAAGCGAGCTCGTCGTGAGGAGTCACCCGAGCTCCAGGCTCTCTCTGAGGAGGAGCGTTCCTCTGATGGTGAGGAGGATGATGGGGGGTCTACTCTCGGGTCTGTGTCTGAACCTCCAGATGGGGTGGAGGATCTGGTGTCCTCTATCAATGAGACCTTACGTCTCGTGACTCCCCCTGAAGAGGTTGTCGTGCACCCGAAGGAGGTCTATCAATGGCTGCGGCCAGAGGCTAGACCAAGTGGCTCTTTCATGGACCACACTAATTTTGGAAGGGTGGTTAGAGCACCCAGGTTACATCCTGGGCGGCGCTATGTCCGCAAACCTAAGGACAATCGCTTCCCCTTCTCCCAGGAGGTGCTTCAGGAATGGTCGCAGTCCCCAAAGGTGGACGCTTCCATGACTAGAATTGCGGCACGCTCCCTGTTTTCTGCCTCTGATAGCTCCTCATTGAAGGATGCGACTGATAGACAGGTCGAGCAACTCGCCAAGTCTTCCTATGAGGCTGTGGGGTCTTCATTTGCCCCTAACTTTGCCACGGTCTGGACCTTACAAGCGATTACTACCTGCTTGGATGGTATCACTGACCTGGCAAGATCCAGTCCAGAGGTCCTGGCGCTTACCGAGAGAGCAAGGGCCTATGCGGACTATGCTAGGACGGCATCTTTGGAGACTGCCACTCGCTCAGCTGTGGCTTCGGCCAATGCGATAGCGATCCGCAGGTTGTTGTGGCTGCGTCTTTGGGACTCAGATGCCACATCTAAGAAGATTTTGCAGAATCTTCCATTCGCCGGTGACAGGCTTTTTGGCACCGAGCTGGACAAGCTGATAAAGGATTCTGCTGAGTCTAAGATACCGCAGAATAAGCCTAAGCCACGGTACACTGTTAAAAGGAACCCTAAACAGTGGTCCTTTCGCTCCAGCTCGCAGTCATCCACGACGTCCGCTCGCGCGGACCGAGGGGGCAAGCCAGCTACTCAGTGGCGCTCCAAGAGTTGTCAGAAGAAGCCGGCGGGGGCAGCAGCTGCCACCCCCAAGCCCGCCTCGACATGACTCGCTCTCTCATCCTGCCTCCCCACAGGTGGGGGGCCGCCTGTCTCGATTCCAGGACAGGTGGCTACTTCACGTTCAAGATCAGTGGGTTCGAAACGTAGTCTCGCGAGGTTACAGGATAGAGCTGACATCAAAGCCGTTATCCCGATTCCATCGGTCTGTTCCATCCCCAGAAAAGGCTCAGGCTTTTCACCTGGTGTTGGAGGGACTCCGCAGAGACGGAGTAGTGGTCCCAGTGCCCACGGCAGAGAGGTTCAGGGGTTTTTACTCCAACCTCTTTATTGTCCCGAAAAAGGACGGCTCCTTTCGACCGGTCCTGGACCTCAAATTGTTCAACCGTCACGTGTTGGTTCGGAAGTTCCGCATGGAATCCCTGCGCTCCGTGATCGCGGCTGTGTCGCAGGGAGAGACTTCCTAGCGTCCATCGATATCAGGGACGCTTACCTTCACGTGCCCATTGCACCAGCTCATCAGCGCTGGTTACGATTCGCAGTGGGGGACGAACACTTCCAATTTGTGGCCCTACCCTTCGGGTTGGCCTCAGCACCACGGGTGTTCATGAAGGTGATGGCCTCTATGATGGCTATCCTGCATGTGCAGGGTCACGCCGGCATACCATATCTGGACGACCTATTGGTCAGGGCGCCATCGGAAGACCTTTGTCGGGTGAGCCTGGAGGTGACCATGAGGTCTCTGGAACAGTTCGGGTGGCTTCTCAATACTCAGAAGTCGACCCTGGTTCCGACCCAGTCATTGACATATCTGGGTATGGACTTCCACACGGACTCGGCCCTGGTGTCTCTACCTCAAGCCAAGCAGCTTGCGATCCACTCAGGAGTACAGAATGTTTCTCCTGTCACCTCACTCATCCCTTCGGGTGTTGATGAGACTGGTGGGACGCATGGTAGCGGCGATAGAGGCGGTGCCCTTTGCACAGTTTCGTCTCCGTTCTCTCCAGTTGGAGATTCTTCGCCGATGGGACAAGAGAGCGATCTCTCTGAATCGGTTGGTGACACTGTCACAACCGACCAAGGACTCCCTGCAGTGGTGGCTCCAGCCACGTCACTTGTCACGGGGCCGGTCATTTCTCAAACCATCTTGGTTAGTGGTGACCACCGACGCCAGTCTGAAGGGCTGGGGGGCGGTGTTCTTACACCACAGGGCTCAAGGCCTCTGGACTCAGTCGGAGTCGACGTTGCAGATCAACGTACTGGAGATCAAGGCGGTCTATCTGGCGCTTCTGGCGTTTCAGAAATTCCTGAAAGGACAGCCCATTCGGGTACAGTCCGACAATGCGACGGCCGTCGCCTACATAAATCATCAGGGAGGGACCAGAAGCGCTCAGGCCCTCGCCGAAGTCCACCGCATTCTGTCGTGGGTAGAGGAAAACGACTGCCTGATCTCCGCAGTTCACATCCCAGGGGTCGAGAACTGGGAGGCCGACTATCTGAGCCGGCAGGGGATGGACGCCGGAGAGTGGTCTCTACATCCAGACGTCTTCCGGGACATCTGCGGCAGATGGGGCACTCCGGACGTGGATCTGATGGCCTCGCGGCTCAATCATCAGGTGCCGCAATACATGGCGAGATCCTGGGATCCTCAGTCTCTGGGGGCGGATGCCCTGATCCTGAGTTGGTCCAGCTTCCAACTGCCATATGTGTTCCCGCCTCTGGCTCTGATTCCCAGGGTTCTGTGGAAAATCAGGTCGGAGTGCAGGGTAGCCATTCTAGTGGCTCCGGATTGGCCCAGGAGGTCCTGGTATCCGGACCTGTGGCAACTGTCAGGCGGACACAGGTGGGCTCTTCCAGATCGCGCAGACTTACTCGCGCAAGGCCCATTCTTCCACCTCAATTCCAAGGCCCTCAGATTGACTGCATGGCTCTTGAGGCCTGGCTGCTGACTTCCAGGGGTTTCTCCCCTACAGTGGTGGCCACTATGAATCGGGCTAGAAAGCCCGTTTCCAGGAAAATGTACCACAGAACGTGAAAAATCTTTTTTACCTGGTGTGCTTCTGGTGGACGGTCCCCGTGGCCCTTGTCCATTCCGACGTTGTTGGCCTTCCTACAGTCGGGTCTGGAGCTGGGATTATCCCTTGGCTCTTTGAAAGGTCAAGTATCAGCACTTTCTGTACTGTTTGACAGGCGATTGGCGCTCCTCCCGAAGGTCCGCCAATTTCTGCAGGGGTGTCGCGGATGGTTCCGCCCTACAGGAGACCTCTGGACCCTTGGGACCTTAACATGGTCCTGGCGGCATTGCAGAAACCGCCGTTTGAGCCTCTGAGGGAGGTTTCTCTATCTCGTCTATCCCAGAAGGTGGCCTTTCTGGTGGCGATTACATCTCTGAGGAGGGTCTCAGAATTGGCTGCACTATCGTGCAAGTCACCCTTTCTGGTGGTTCACCAAGACAAGGTGGTGTTGCGCCCACGGCCTGAATTCTTGCCGAAGGTGGTTTCAACTTTTCACCTGAACCAGGAGATTGTTCCCCCATCTTTTTGCCCGCTCCCTTTCTTCGGGTTGGGACGCAAAACCTCCATACTCGGGGTCCTTGGGGAGAGCTAAAAGGGCATTTATGTGTCCCAGGACCCCTCCTTTAGGGTTGGGAATTCCTTATTTGTTCTTACAACGGGTTCGCAAAAAGGGGGCCCGGGGTTTTCGAAGCCAACCCTTGGCCAAAAGGATTTAAAGGCTTCCTTTCAAAAGGCTTCCCGGCCCCTTCGGTTTGCCTCTCCCGGGGGGATGAAGGCTCCCCTTACCAAGCCGTAGGTCCTCCGGGCCTTGCGACATCGAGCGTCTGTCTCAGGGGTGCCCAGGCGGCCCCTTGGCCCGCCTGCACCTTTCTCAAGCACTATAGGTGCTTTCCCCATGCCTCTGCGGATGCAATTTGGGCAGGGGGTGCTCCGGCGGCGGTTCCCCACCTCGGGGGAAAACCATTGTTTTATCCGTTTTGGTTGGGGAAACCCTCTTCCCCCCCTTTTGGGGTATTGCTTTTAGGACCCCCCCAAATTGTCGGGGTCTCCCTTATGATGCCCAAAAAAAAAAAGAAAATTTTGTTTACGTACCGAAATTTTTTTCTTTAATCATAAATTGGAGCCCCAGCCCCACCATTTTTTCCCTTTGAAAGGGTTTTGAGTTGATCTTTTTTTTTCCCCTGTTGGGACAGTGTTTAGGGGGTTATTAAACCCCGTTTGGCCCCTTTTTTTCCCGATGTTTGGGTGGGGTTTATTTTTTCCTCGAGCTATGGCCCAAACGGGATTTTCCCCTGCGGTGGGGGTTTTAAGGGGAAAGGAGGCGGATTTCAAACAAACTTGTAGTACCAAATTGGACCCCCGGGGGGGCAGTCCCCAAAACCCCCCTTGTCTGGGTCCCCATTGTGATTAAAAAAAAAAAAATTAAAGGGTTTACGAAAACAAAATTCCCTTTTTTTAGAAACCCACCCCACTATACTTAAAATTTTAAAAAAAAGCAGTGTTTTGGAACAGTTTAAAGTTCTGCGTCCAAAACGCGCGATACTAACCGGAGTATGCAGCCTTATATTTTCGTGAATTCTCAGGTTACAATATTTTTTACAATGGTCCATTCCATAGTCATGGCTTATTAGAACTTGAACCCACATTTCAATTTTCCATAAAAAGAGCTGATTTACATTAGTGCTTTTGAGTGAATTTCACTGTGGGAAAAAACTTAATCAGCACATAAATTAAGAAAATTGGTGCTAAAATTACTAAAATATAGATCCTCTCCGCAGAAAAAAAATTACTAAAAAACTTTTGGATATATGAAATGCACTGTTTCTACCTTTTTTAAAACAAATCCTACTGCTTTTTTACCTTAAAAGGGCCCGCGTCTAAAAGGGCCAAAAAGTACTGAACACTCTACAATAAAAAACTATCCCTTTCTCTCTTTCCCTGTGCTACATTTTTTAACTTGTAAGTGGGCTATATGTATGTTATGCTTTTCCCTGTGTACTAGACCAAGTGGCTCTTTCATGGACCACACTAATTTTGGAAGGGTGGTTAGAGCACCCAGGTTACATCCTGGGCGGCGCTATGTCCGCAAACCTAAGGACAATCGCTTCCCCTTCTCCCAGGAGGTGCTTCAGGAATGGTCGCAGTCCCCAAAGGTGGACGCTTCCATGACTAGAATTGCGGCACGCTCCCTGTTTTCTGCCTCTGATAGCTCCTCATTGAAGGATGCGACTGATAGACAGGTCGAGCAACTCGCCAAGTCTTCCTATGAGGCTGTGGGGTCTTCATTTGCCCCTAACTTTGCCACGGTCTGGACCTTACAAGCGATTACTACCTGCTTGGATGGTATCACTGACCTGGCAAGATCCAGTCCAGAGGTCCTGGCGCTTACCGAGAGAGCAAGGGCCTATGCGGACTATGCTAGGACGGCATCTTTGGAGACTGCCACTCGCTCAGCTGTGGCTTCGGCCAATGCGATAGCGATCCGCAGGTTGTTGTGGCTGCGTCTTTGGGACTCAGATGCCACATCTAAGAAGATTTTGCAGAATCTTCCATTCGCCGGTGACAGGCTTTTTGGCACCGAGCTGGACAAGCTGATAAAGGATTCTGCTGAGTCTAAGATACCGCAGAATAAGCCTAAGCCACGGTACACTGTTAAAAGGAACCCTAAACAGTGGTCCTTTCGCTCCAGCTCGCAGTCATCCACGACGTCCGCTCGCGCGGACCGAGGGGGCAAGCCAGCTACTCAGTGGCGCTCCAAGAGTTGTCAGAAGAAGCCGGCGGGGGCAGCAGCTGCCACCCCAAGCCCGCCTCGACATGACTCGCTCTCTCATCCTGCCTCCCCACAGGTGGGGGGCCGCCTGTCTCGATTCCAGGACAGGTGGCTACTTCACGTTCAAGATCAGTGGGTTCGAAACGTAGTCTCGCGAGGTTACAGGATAGAGCTGACATCAAAGCCGTTATCCCGATTCCATCGGTCTGTTCCATCCCCAGAAAAGGCTCAGGCTTTTCACCTGGTGTTGGAGGGACTCCGCAGAGACGGAGTAGTGGTCCCAGTGCCCACGGCAGAGAGGTTCAGGGGTTTTTACTCCAACCTCTTTATTGTCCCGAAAAAGGACGGCTCCTTTCGACCGGTCCTGGACCTCAAATTGTTCAACCGTCACGTGTTGGTTCGGAAGTTCCGCATGGAATCCCTGCGCTCCGTGATCGCGGCTGTGTCGCAGGGAGACTTCCTAGCGTCCATCGATATCAGGGACGCTTACCTTCACGTGCCCATTGCACCAGCTCATCAGCGCTGGTTACGATTCGCAGTGGGGGACGAACACTTCCAATTTGTGGCCCTACCCTTCGGGTTGGCCTCAGCACCACGGGTGTTCATGAAGGTGATGGCCTCTATGATGGCTATCCTGCATGTGCAGGGTCACGCCGGCATACCATATCTGGACGACCTATTGGTCAGGGCGCCATCGGAAGACCTTTGTCGGGTGAGCCTGGAGGTGACCATGAGGTCTCTGGAACAGTTCGGGTGGCTTCTCAATACTCAGAAGTCGACCCTGGTTCCGACCCAGTCATTGACATATCTGGGTATGGACTTCCACACGGACTCGGCCCTGGTGTCTCTACCTCAAGCCAAGCAGCTTGCGATCCACTCAGGAGTACAGAATGTTCTCCTGTCACCTCACTCATCCCTTCGGGTGTTGATGAGACTGGTGGGACGCATGGTAGCGGCGATAGAGGCGGTGCCCTTTGCACAGTTTCGTCTCCGTTCTCTCCAGTTGGAGATTCTTCGCCGATGGGACAAGAGAGCGATCTCTCTGAATCGGTTGGTGACACTGTCACAACCGACCAAGGACTCCCTGCAGTGGTGGCTCCAGCCACGTCACTTGTCACGGGGCCGGTCATTTCTCAAACCATCTTGGTTAGTGGTGACCACCGACGCCAGTCTGAAGGGCTGGGGGGCGGTGTTCTTACACCACAGGGCTCAAGGCCTCTGGACTCAGTCGGAGTCGACGTTGCAGATCAACGTACTGGAGATCAAGGCGGTCTATCTGGCGCTTCTGGCGTTTCAGAAATTCCTGAAAGGACAGCCCATTCGGGTACAGTCCGACAATGCGACGGCCGTCGCCTACATAAATCATCAGGGAGGGACCAGAAGCGCTCAGGCCCTCGCCGAAGTCCACCGCATTCTGTCGTGGGTAGAGGAAAACGACTGCCTGATCTCCGCAGTTCACATCCCAGGGGTCGAGAACTGGGAGGCCGACTATCTGAGCCGGCAGGGGATGGACGCCGGAGAGTGGTCTCTACATCCAGACGTCTTCCGGGACATCTGCGGCAGATGGGGCACTCCGGACGTGGATCTGATGGCCTCGCGGCTCAATCATCAGGTGCCGCAATACATGGCGAGATCCTGGGATCCTCAGTCTCTGGGGGCGGATGCCCTGATCCTGAGTTGGTCCAGCTTCCAACTGCCATATGTGTTCCCGCCTCTGGCTCTGATTCCCAGGGTTCTGTGGAAAATCAGGTCGGAGTGCAGGGTAGCCATTCTAGTGGCTCCGGATTGGCCCAGGAGGTCCTGGTATCCGGACCTGTGGCAACTGTCAGGCGGACACAGGTGGGCTCTTCCAGATCGCGCAGACTTACTCGCGCAAGGCCCATTCTTCCACCTCAATTCCAAGGCCCTCAGATTGACTGCATGGCTCTTGAGGCCTGGCTGCTGACTTCCAGGGGTTTCTCCCCTACAGTGGTGGCCACTATGAATCGGGCTAGAAAGCCCGTTTCCAGGAAAATGTACCACAGAACGTGAAAAATCTTTTTTACCTGGTGTGCTTCTGGTGGACGGTCCCCGTGGCCCTTGTCCATTCCGACGTTGTTGGCCTTCCTACAGTCGGGTCTGGAGCTGGGATTATCCCTTGGCTCTTTGAAAGGTCAAGTATCAGCACTTTCTGTACTGTTTGACAGGCGATTGGCGCTCCTCCCGAAGGTCCGCCAATTTCTGCAGGGGGTGTCGCGGATGGTTCCGCCCTACAGGAGACCTCTGGACCCTTGGGACCTTAACATGGTCCTGGCGGCATTGCAGAAACCGCCGTTTGAGCCTCTGAGGGAGGTTTCTCTATCTCGTCTATCCCAGAAGGTGGCCTTTCTGGTGGCGATTACATCTCTGAGGAGGGTCTCAGAATTGGCTGCACTATCGTGCAAGTCACCCTTTCTGGTGGTTCACCAAGACAAGGTGGTGTTGCGCCCACGGCCTGAATTCTTGCCGAAGGTGGTTTCAACTTTTCACCTGAACCAGGAGATTGTTCTCCCATCATTTTGCCCCGCTCCCGTTCATCAGGTTGAGCGCGACCTCCATACTCTGGATCTTGTGAGAGCTATACGCATTTATGTGTCCAGGACCGCCTCCTTTAGGAGTTCGGATTCCTTATTTGTTCTTACAACAGGTCGCTGTAAGGGGTCCGCGGCTTCGAAGTCAACCTTGGCCAGATGGATTAAGGCTTCCATTCAAGAGGCTTACCGGTCTTCTGGTTTGCCTCTCCCGGTGGGATTGAAGGCTCACTCTACCAGAGCCGTAGGTGCCTCCTGGGCCTTGCGACATCGAGCGTCTGCTCTGCAGGTGTGTCAGGCGGCCACTTGGTCCAGCCTGCACACTTTCTCTAAGCACTATATGGTGCATGCCCATGCCTCTGCGGATGCAAGTTTGGGCAGGCGGGTGCTCCAGGCGGCGGTTGCCCACCTCTGAAGGGAACCATGTGTTATCCGTCTTGTTGAGGAACTCTTCCCGCCCTGGGGTATTGCTTTAGGACATCCCCATTGTCTGGGTCTCCCATTATGATGACCAGAAAAAAGAGAATTTTGTTTACGTACCGTAAATTTTTTTCTTTAATCATCAATGGGAGACCCAGCACCCACCCATTTGTTCCGTTGCATGTTTTGCAGTTGATCTGTTCCCTGTTGGGACAGTGTTTACCGGGTTATTGAACCGTCTGTGCACGGCATTTTTCCCGATGTTTCGGGTGTGGTTTATTTCCTCCTCGCAGCTTATGGACCAAACTGAGGATGTTCCCTGCGGTAGGGGTTTATAAGCGGAGGAGGCGGTGTCTACAAACTTGTAGTACCTAGTGTGACCTCCGGAGGGCAGTGCCCTAAACCCCATTGTCTGGGTCTCCCATTGATGATTAAAGAAAAAAGAATTTACGGTACGTAAACAAAATTCTCTTTTTGTAGAAATCCCATCCACTATACTTATACTATACTATGCAGTGTTTTGGACACAGCTGCAAGATGCTGCGTCCAAAACGCTGCGACTACTAACCGTGAGTATGCAGCCTTATAGTTCAGTGAATTCTCAGGTTACAATATTTATACAATGGTCCATTCCATAGTCATGGCTTATTAGAACTTGAAGCCACATTCAATATTGCCATAGAAAGAGCTGATTTACATTAGTGCATTTGAGTGCATTTCACTGGTGAAAAATCTGTAATCAGCACATCAAATTAGAGACAAATTGGGTGCTCAATTACTAAAATCATAGATCCTCTCCGCAGAAAAATAATTACTATAAAACTCTTCCTGTGATATATGTACTGCACTGCTCTCTACCTGTATTACATATGCCATACTGCTCTCTACCCTTATGACATGTACCGCTGTCTATAAGTACTACATGTACTGTACTACTCTATCTATAATACATATGCCATTCTGCTCTTTACCTGTGCTACATTTGTTACTCTGTATGTGGGCTATATGTATGTTACTGCTCTTTACCTGTGCTACATTTGTTACTCTGTATGTGGGCTATATGTATGTTACTGCTCTTTACCTGTACTATGTAAACTGGTCTGCTATTTACCTGTTATACACAGATTGTAATGTTCTCTATCTGAACTACATGGTCTCTTACTTTCTACCTGTAATATATGTATCTTCATGTCCTTACTGCTGTCTACCTGTGCTATGTGTTCCACCTGTACTAAACATACAGTACTACTCTCAGTCTGCACTACATGTGCTATACTGTTCTCTACTTATTGTATATGTGCTGTACTGAATCTCTACCCTTGAAAACAAAGTTCTGATTAATTTGTTTTTACCATGTAGAAGAAACTTCTGTCCTCCACATAAAAAGTGACATACTTGCTTGTGGCAGCATTTTGTGACTGTTATTGTTTAAACATATTTTTTTGTTATGTTGAGACTAAATTTTTGAGCATTTAAAACGGATTACTGTTTTTTGGTAGAATTGTGGCCTTAAGCTACAATAAGGGTGTGCTCACATCTACGTATATCGACTCGCTGAGTTCTCAACAAGAAAAGTTGCCAAGCTGCAGGTGAGTCTCATGCTTTTTGTTTCTCGCCGAGCATCCATGTGACATGCATATGACATGCGTATACCATAGTGAGCATGAAGAACGGTGAGATCATTGATGTTACCTCTGCTCATGCAGCGGGATACCTAATGTTTAACATTGGTACAAGTGCAACCCGATTTTTTTTTATCAGATTGCACTCAGCGATTTTATACGTAGATGTGAACGCACCCTAAATAAAAATTACAATTGTGCTTCCAGAACAAAATAATATAGTAAAATGAGGGATCATTGTATGCAAATTATGTAACTGATCTTATCTGATACTTAATAACGTGATTCAGAGTCTGAATCCTGTTGGTTTTGTAAAATTGTTTCTCTTAGAACATGAGAACTTAACGGTGAAACTAAAATAATGATTGTTACTAATGTAATTTTCTTTCATCTTGTAAACTGAAATCTATACTTCAAGACAGAAGAAAAACTACAATAATTAAAGCTCATATTTTGGCAGAGAAATAATGCTTATTAGTTCACGTATTTCACTCTGAAAAAAATTCACAATAAAACTGCCCTTATTATTATACAGACATCTTAGACCTAATAAGAATATAGTGTTTACTTTTAATATATATGAGCGGAATAGCATTAAAGTGCTTTATAAAAGTTAAAGGGGTTGATCCACAAACAGAGTACATTTTAATCAATAGATCATGGATTAATACTAACAACCAGTGATGGACAAACCTGCTGATGTTCTAGTTCGGCGGACCCTACCTGACTTTTTTTAAAATTTGAGTTTGGGGCCGAATGTGACTCAAACTTGAGTCTGAACCCCGAACTCGGACTTTAAAGTTATTAAATGAGGGCTGGGGAACTATAAAAAGAAAGAAGATAGTGATTAAACATAAGTGTTACACTTACCGGTGTCCGGCCCCTTTTACTTTCGGGACTGCTCATTAACTTCCTGGGTATCCATTACTTTGGGACAGAACAGCCAATCACAGATGCTTTCACAGAGAGTGTACGTCTGTGATTGACTGTTGGGGTAATCTGGAAACATCCCAAATATTCTAGCATGGTAGATGCTAGTATGCATGGACTGTTTTCAGATTACTGCAACAGCCACTCACAGGCGCCCATGCTCTGTGACAGTGTCTGTGGTTGAGTTTGGGCCTATTATCCATTGACTGAAATCATATTACTCTAAAAATAAATAATTTAAAAATAATGTAGCACTTCACTGTATTTTTGGTTCTCAGCATAGATAAAGCAGACAGCTACAGGCTGCCATCCCTCAGCTTCCTGGCTTTACCTTGGCTGGCAATCAAAATATAGAGAAGCCCATTATTTTTTTAAATAATTTAAATAAATAATTTAAAAAAATATGAGGGTATTGCTCAATTTTGGATTGTCAGCCAAGGAAAAACCAAGGTAACTTGGGGCTGGGATTCTCAGCATGGTAAGGCCTAAGCGTTCTGAGCCCCCGCACTAAAAATCGCAGCCGGTCCTGAAAATGACACATTCTTTTGCTGCCTCACTTTCAGGCGCTTTACCTGGCTCCTCCAGCAGCCCTAGTGGCATTGGCATGCTGGGTAATAATGGGGTTGATGCTAGCTATTTAATGCTAGCTGGCACCAAACCCGAGATTCATAATTTCAGGCCAGTGTTAGATCCGCCAATTATGAATCTTTAGTAAACATTAAAAAAACAAACACAACACAGAGAAAAAACTTTTAATTGGAATAAAAGACACAGACATCCCTGGTTGCCATCTTTATTGACCAAAAAACAAACCTTCTGACGATAATCCACAATATTGTCTCTCGGCAAACATGCTCAGCTCTGCTACATAGCTGTGAGCAGACACATGTCTGTTGATAGCGAGTAGCAGGGTCACTGACACCCGAGTGTGATCCATGTGCTGTGATAAAGTTCATCCAAGTTCACAGCAAACCTGCGTCAGCTGTGAACTCGACGATGAACCCAATTTTGATGTCACACTGATTACAGCCATAAGTGAGCGGCTCTGTCAATAACAACCAGCTGGGATCACGGTGACATGATAATTTTGTTCATCTGAATTCATAGCTGATGCATCAGATGTGAACCCAGATGAACCCTACTCTGACGTCACTGTGATCACTGCCAAAGTCAGTTTCTTCGCGGAGGACCCGTCAGAGTCAGGTTCATCTGAATTCAGAGTACAATTTTGAAGAGAAGGCAGCACTCACCGCTGTAGTTTTTCGTGCAGTTTTTGCAGACGGCACATTGCTAGATGCAGGGAGGGGAGGGGGTGCAGAGGAGACGACGGCACCGTTTCGTGCTACAATGCGCTTCTACGGGTCACGAGTTAATTAACTCGTGACCCGTAGAAGCGCATTGTAGCGCGAAACGGTGCCGTCGTCTCCTCTGCACCCCCTCCCCTCCCTGCATCTAGCAATGTGCCGTCTGCAATAAACTGCACGAAAAACTACAGCGGTGAGTGCTGCCTTCTCTTCAAAATTGTACTCTTATGTTGTGCTGCCTGGCTGGCACCGCCGTGTGCTTGGTCCGTTATCTCCTCTATTGTGCTTCCCCTCCCGGGAGCTGATACGCTCCGGTGCCCTATTCCTGCTGCCTACATTCATCTGAATTCAGAGCTGACGTGCCTTTGCTGTGAACTTGGATAACTTTATTTCAGCACCCGGATCACACCTGGCAGGGGAGAGGAGGATGGAGGACGAAGCGGCGGGGTGGGGGAGGCCGGAGCAACACAGGCAGGTGGAGGACGGAGGATGGAGTGGCGGAGGGGAGGAGGACAAAGGAAGGAGGAGGAAGCGGTGGGGTGGGAGAGGATGGAGCGGCACAGGCAGGGGGGAGGAGGACAAAGGACAAAGCGGAGGGTGGGGGAGGATGGTGCAGCACAGGTAGGGGGAGGACGGAGGATGGAGTGGCGGAGGGGAGGAGGACAAAGGAAGGAGGAGGAAGCGATGGGGTGGGGGAGGATGGATCGGCACAGGAAGGGGGAGGACAGAGCAGCAGAGGGAGGATGGAGCACAGAGCGGCGGGGGGAGGAGGACAGAGGACGAAGCGGTGGGGTGCGGGAGGATGGAGCAGCACAGGCAGGGGAGGATGGAGTGGTGGAGAGGAGGAGGACAAAGGAAGGAGGAGGAAGTCGTGGAGGAGGATGGAGAAGCACAGGTAGGGGGAGGACGGAGCACACAGCGGTGGGAGGAGGAGGACGGAGGACAAAGCGGCGGGGTGGGGGAGGATGGAGCAGCACAGGCAGGGGGAGGATGGAGCGGAAGGGGGAGTACGGAGCACAAAGCGGTGGGGGAGAAGAGGATGGAGGACAAAGTGGCGGGGTGGGGAGGCCGGAGCAGCAGAGGCAGGGGGAGGACGGAGGATGGAGTGTCGGAGGGGAGGCGGACAAAGGAAGGAAGAGGAAGCGGTGGGGTGGGGGAGGACGGAGCGGCAGGGGGAGAATGGAGCACAGAGCAGCGAGGGGAGGAGGACGGAGGACAAAGCGGTGGGGTGGGAGAGGACGGAGCAGCACAGGCAGGTGGAAGATGGAGAATGGAGTGGCAGAGGGGAGGAGGACAAAGGAAGGAGGAGGAAGCGGTGGAGGAGGATGGAACGGCACAGGCAGGGGGAGGATGGAGCACAGAGCGGTGGGAGTAGGAGGATAGAGGACAAAGCGACGGGGTGAGGGAGGATGGAGCACTGTACAGCAGCTCAGTGGTTAGCAGAGTATACAGGGGCTCAGTGGTTAGCAGAGTATACGGTGGCTGAGTGGTTAGCACTGCGCGGTGGCTCAGTGGTTAGCACTGCGCGGTGGCTCAGTGGTTAGCACTGCGCGATGGCTCAGTGGTTAGCACTGCGCCGTGGCTCAGTGGTTAGCACTGCGCAGTGGCTCATTGGTTAGCACTGCGCAGTGGCTCAGTGGTTAGCACTGCGCAGTGGCTCTGTAGTTAGCACTGCGCGGTGGCTCAGTGTTAGCACTGCGCTATGCCTCAGTGGTTAGCAGTGAGTGCGGTGGGCAGAGTGGTCAGCGCAGCAGCGCGGTGGGCAGAGTGGTCAGCGCAGCAGCGCGGTAGGCAGAGTGGTCAGCGCAGCCGTGCGGTGGGCAGAGTGGTCAGCGCTGGGCAGAGTGGTCAGTGGTGGGCAGAGTGGTTAGTGGGCAGAGTGGGCGGACACACACACATACTCTCCGCTATACTTACCACCGGCCCTGCGTCTTCCCCGCCACCTGGCTCCTCAGTCCTCCGTTCTGCCGACATGTTGCAGCCCCCGGAGGATTGGATCCAATATGGCGTCCGGGAACTCTCGCGAGACTTGCAGGCACTTGTTCACACAACACAAGATTTATTTACAAGTCCGGGTTAGTACTGAACTTTCGTAGCTCTAGGACACAGCCCTTATAATAGGTATTCCCATAGTCCGGTATGGCTGCCGGCTCTCCCTTTAGCCAGGGCCCCTGGGAAGGCCAAGTCCATGCTGTCAGACTGTGTTAAATGCACACAGCTGCTCCCAGGCTGTGTTAAAACTACACACAGCCTGTTCACACTGAAATCCACACAGCTCCTGCTGCTCTGATACTTCACTGCCTCTCCTGCTCTACAGCCCTGGGCAGCTCATATCCTGCCTCACACACCCACAGCTGGAAAGCAGTGAGAAATCAGTACTCAGACCTTGCTGCCATTAACCCCGTATGTGCTGCCACAGATCAAAAGATACAATCACCCATGTGAAGTGTACCGGTTATGGGGCACATGTTGCTCACATCACCACAAAATATATATTCAAATAGAAAAAGCAGGGTGGCACTCACCAGGTTGCAGCACGAGACCTGATCATATAAAAACAGTAAAGTTTATACTCATCTGGTTCCTGGCACCACAGTCTCCATCTCCTCATCTAAGGTGATGTAGTGACGTCATCTTGCTGATGTCTCATAAACTGTGGCCAATGAGACGGACAATGTAGGACAGAGCTGTTGCTCCTTGCTCTGTCATAGGATTGAACTGAATTGGTGGCAGCATGACACTGACACAGTTCAATGTGATGGTTGCAGGAGTTCCGGCACTCCAGGCAAGAGGTTCAGGGCTGGAGCCCCTGGATCTTTGACATAGTGACACCCCTCAGGGGCGGACTGGCCCAGGTGGCAAGGGGGCAAGTGCCCCCTGGGCTGGTGGTATAGCCCTCATTTAGGGCCACCCCCCCACTTTGCGGCCGGAGCTGCGAAACAGCAGGAGACGCGGGAAGGACGTGGGACGGCTGACAAGCATGCAAGTGCCCCCTGAGAGCTCGACCCCCCCCACTCCTTAAAATCACTGACAGCACCCCCCCTGCTCCCCTAACTGCCACCCGGCGTTAGAGGCACCAGCCCGCCCCTGACGCCCCTGGATGCCATCAAAGTCTGCATGTCTACATCATGCTGATTTCCGATGGGGCAGCAAAAAGCTAGTGATAGATTCCATTTAAATTCAGCGTGTAATAGATAAAATGAAAAAAGCTGTGAGCTGTAGCCTTTTAAAAAAAATTCACAGATATTCTTTTCCGTCCATGCATATTAATTGACAACTTTCTCTGTATCAACCTAAGTTCACACAAGAGTGTAAAGAGTTTTATGCAGAGAAGAACGATTTTATTTTGATTTATTTTCCGTTTGCAATCCGTTTTTATAATGGAACAGTGTATAAAATTAACAAGACTAAATACAGTTGTGTTTTTTTTACATGTTTCTATTATACTTTTTCGTCTGATTGATTTGCTGATATTGGCTACAAATACTGATGTAATTAACTCAACAAATACTGATGTGTGAGTGTGGTCATAGAGATAGGAAAACTGAGGAGAGCTGAGAAGAGTCCGGGAATCAGAATGTATTAAAAGCTTGGTACTGCACAGCTTGTGATGTACTCTCTGTATTTATTATGGATAATCTTATCAGTAGCAAATATATGAATACATATATAGCGTAAATTATGTTTTTATTGTTAACCTAACTTTACTAATTCTGCCCTTTTTACAGCTTTACTTTTTACTGTATTTGAATGTTTGCTTCATGTTTTCGTTTTTTCCCTTTAATTTATATTTTCTCTCAAGATGAAGCTAATATATGTGGGACAGATACATATGCAATGTATACATGTTTTGTGCAGGTGCAAAGATGTTACAAAATGTACTGTAAATGTTATATTAAAAATAATCTCTTATCAAAACTTGTGTGAAAGTAAGATTGCAAGAAACTCATTAAGCTAGTTAAATTTGCACTAGCAGTTTTACTCAGAGCAAGTCAAAAAGTTGGAACAGTCTGTTAATACAGATGCTAAACTTTCATTATATGGCGTCCATTTAGACATTTCTGACTGATTGGTATATGTAGGAGTGGGGACACTATGTGTGCAAACTTTGCTGCTGGACAGACCTAAAAGGATTTCTACTAGCTGATCAATTTTATGGGTTACAAAAGTTAGAGGTTTCCTAGGAATAAATTTAGGGGTGACTGCTGTATGATGAGCTGTTGGGAAGCTGGTGAAGATGACGAGAGGAGACCCCTTTTTCAGAGACTGATAGCATTTTTTTCCTGACAAAGGAAATGGATTTAATAATGCTTTCAAGAAATACAGTTGCATACTACGTTAACTATATTACTAATGGTAATTTGTTATATTACTATATAATTGTAGATGTTAGCCCTTTTATTTTAAAATTGGTTGTCCACTTCTACAGCAGCCCCTTCTCCACAACTATTTTCCCTCCCCCTCTCCCCATTAAAATAATAACATCTATACTAACCTCCTCTGACGGCATCATTCTAATGTGTAACATTGTTACGTCACTT
This sequence comes from Allobates femoralis, assembly GCA_033576535.1. Taxonomy (NCBI): domain Eukaryota; kingdom Metazoa; phylum Chordata; class Amphibia; order Anura; family Aromobatidae; genus Allobates; species Allobates femoralis. Next base: position 398,955,227 of record JARQOC010000003.1, on the reverse strand, counting down.
GCCTCCTGCAGCCATTCAGAGCTCGATTCAATCTCCCCACCTTTGGATAAATCAGACAAATCCAAAGGAAGCAAGAGCACCTCCCCCAGATGTATGTCAGACATCCTAAAGTCTGGAGAGTGACGCATATGTTTATTGACTGTAGGGATCAAGTAGCATAACAATGTCACACAATCCATGGGAAAGGCAGTGTCGACACAGCTGGCATGACACCTGCATCAGAGGTGAGCAAAGGTGTTATTATTTTATGTGGTTAAAACATAGGGATTAGAAGGAGTTGTCTGAGTAGTGAACAAACCCTTTAATAAAAAGGAAGAGGTATGTTCACATCCAATATGTTTGCTTTATTTTTTTCTGCAGCCAAGCAAAAGTTGCATTCAAAATGCCCATTTTTTTATTTCATTTTCCCGGTATTTTTGACACATTATTTATTAGGTTTTTTTGGGTGTGGATTATGTGTGATATGTCTACAGTGCATGTTTAATACAGGTAGCTTTCTTCACCAAAAACACAAAAAGTTTTTTGCAGCATTTTTTCACTATCTCATTGCTTACTATAGGTACAAAAATGCTGCAAAAATGTGGATAGAATATAACCCCTTCACAACTTTTGACATACCCATACCTCATGGTCTGGAAGGGGTATCTGACCTATGACGTATGGGTATGTCATGGCGATCTATCAGAGCACAAGAGCTGTGCCTACATGATCGACGCTGGGAACTCGGCTTAAATAATAGCCCAACCCTGATAGTCACAGCCAGATCAACAGCAGCATTTTGAAAGCTGTGAGAGGGAGCTCTCCCTCTCCCACCCCACCTTGATCCCCGCAACATGATCATGGAGTTCTAATTATTGCCATGGCAGCCCAGGGTCAAATAATAATCACCAGGTTTGCTGGCACTCAGTGGCTTATTAGACGAGGCCAGCAGGATGATCCAAGAGGCATACTATATTTGGTATTGCTGCGTCCAGAACAACCTGGTCTATCAAACTGTCATGGCCGCTTTACACATCCCGATATCGTTGTCCAACTCCGATAAAAAGTCACATGCTTCGTGCGTTGGCGCCGATATCGTTCGAGCGTTGTGTGGTGTAAATGACCAATTCGATGCAAGAAAGATGCCAAAACGATATCGGGCAAGAATTGTGCAGGCTCTCCAACTGCCCGATATTGGATGGACGATCTGGCAGGATCGTTCTGTGTGACAGCCCAACAACGATTTGGAGTACAACTTCCCCTATTCTCTCCCATGTTAAATGGTCGTTCCTGGGTCACTCGTACAAGGGGGCGTATACATCACAATTGTGTTGCCTGCCGATATCTCCCTGTGTGACAGCTCCTATGCGATCTTGGATTACTTCCAAAAATGTGCGCGCTCCCGTGCCGTTGGATACAATACCGGGACGATATCGGGATGTGTAAAGCAGCCATCATACTATTTAACCCTTTCCATGAACACCAGAAAAAAATAAGTAAAAAATGTAGTATCATACTGCTGATAAAAAGTGCAACAAATCGCGATTAAAAAAAATTGCATGTAATTAAAAATGGTATTCGTAAAACTCATCTTGACCCGGAAAAAAACAAGCCACTATACAACCTTGTCAGCAGAAAAATAAAATAATATAAATATGACATCACTGTAATCCGACTGATGCGAAGAACAAATCTTTCTCACCACTTTTACCCACGATAAACTGTAAAATTAAAAAAAAAATCCTGAATTGTTGTTTTATGTTCATTCTGTGTCCCAAAAATTGGAATAAAAAACATCCAAAACTGCAATGTGCCCAAAAATGGTATCAAGAAAAATCGCAACTAAGCCTACAAAAAAACAAGGCCTCATATGACTTTGGTGGCAGAAATCTAGCAAAACTATAGCTCTCAAGTTATAGTGAAGCAAAAACTTTTTTTGTAAAAGAAAAACAAACGTGTGATAGTAGTGTCTGATGGTATTCAAACATAAGAAAACTAAATTGAACTCCTCTGAAGAATAAATCACCTATTCCGTATAAAAAATAAATAGGAGCAATATTTTACATACTGTTGATTTATTCATTCTTCCTCCGAAAGAATACAGTAAGGCTTGGCACATTAAGGGTAGGTACAAGTTAGCTTATGCCATCCGATGCAAGAACATCAAATGTGATATTCTAATGACACTTGGTTCTGTAGGGCGAGGAGAAGATCTCTCCATCTCCTTCATTGCCTGTGTCAGCATGTATCACACTGCACTTGGATGACATCCAAGTGCTGTGCGCTGTTTTACTCAGACTCATAGACTTGCATGGCTGCGAGTGATCTGAGACTCGCTGACAGTTGCAGCATGCTGCAAATTTTTTCCTAAGTCCAATTAGAACTGAGGAAAAACTTGCAGATCTCAGCTGTAGCATTGTCTAAAATGGGGCTGAGTGCAATGTGAGATTTTCTCACACTGTACACATCCAATTTATACACTTATGTGAGCGACACCTTATTCTGTGCTCTATGCTGAGTACTTGCTCTGGGGCTTTCATGTAAATATCTGAAATAAGTGATTCAGACAGAACTCCCAGTGGAAAATTCATTATAATGAGGCAGATGGAGTCATTTTGGACTGTGTCAACTTGTTTTGTGCACTTCTAAAAAGGACTTCGCTGAACAGAGGCCAGCAGAGTCTAGAGCAGCCCTGCTGCCTTATGATAGTGAATGATTTGTGCGGTGGTGTCATCGGAATCGCATCATTTGGAGATGTAAATGGAAACTACAATGTAAGGGCAGCGCAGAGCATAAAATAAATGTGATCCATAATGATATGTAAAATGTTTCCAATATAAACTTCCACTCATTCCACAAAAAAAAAAAGTCCCCACGCAGGTCCATCACCTATCAATAGAAATGTAGAGGGTTTTCATGTTACTTTTAACATAAAGGCTCTGAAAAGAGCTATGGCTCCCCACCGAAAGAAATCCAGTCAACTTTCCACTCCCAATTCCAATGGTCCCCATCCTTCTGAGACCCACAGTGTGCCTAAATCAAATTTTACATCCACGTTTGTAAATACTGTAGGTGAGGACAACCCACTTAATTTACTGAGTGCGTGTCTCCAGGAGCATGAGGTGGGCACAATTTACTGAGCATTATAATGGCAGATTTACAATTTTCACTCAGCAACATCCAAAGCTGCTTGAAGTCAAAATCATAACAACATGTGTGCATAAATTCCCAGATGGGTGTAACCTCCAAACTGGGGTCACTTGAGGGAGATTCTGCTCTTCTGAAATTTAGTCTGAAAACCATTCCAGGAGAATCTGTGCTCCAAGGGTCAAATAGCACTCCTACCCTTTGAAATGTCACGGTGTAGCTAAGCAGGGCTGTACAGCCACACATGGAGCATTGCTTGTTTAGCAGATATTGTCTGATAATGTTTGGTGCTATTTTTACCCATTTCCTCATGTGAAAATGTAACTCTGTGGCTAAAACTAAAATTTTGTGGTAAAAATGTAATTATTTTTTCCTCATTGCCCAGTGGCATAAAATTATGTGGCACATCTGTGGTGTCAATATGATCACTGGACCCCTAGAAGAATTTTTTGAGGGGTGTAGTTTGAAAAATAAGGTCAAGTATGAGGGGCTGTTCTTGCACTTCAGGGGCTTTGACAACGTAATATCTCACCCATAAACCGTAACATCTCACCCATAAACTGTAACATCAAAATCTGGACTATATTCCCTTCTGAGCTTTCCACTGTACCTGATGAGTAGTGCCTGATTATATGTAGGGTATTGGCACATCTAGGAAAATTGCACAACAAACTGTGAAGTCCAGTTTTTACCATTAGCCCTCCAATATGTTGCTCTTTCTCATTGAGCTTTGCACTGTGCCTCAAAAGTAGTTTTCACCCACATACAAACTCAAGAAAAATTGCTTAACAAACTGTTCCATTCTTGTTCTCCTATTGCCCATTTTGAAAATTATAAAATTGGGGCCAAAGAATCAATTTATTAGAAAAAATGGAAATTTTTCATTTACTCAGCCCAATGTTATACAATTATGTGAATCACCTGTAGGTTAAAAATGCACCCTTGGATGAATTCCTTGAGAGGTATAGTTTCCAAACCAAGGTCACTTGTGAGTAGTTTCCACTATTTAGGCACATCAAGGGCTCTGCAAATGTAATGTCCATTCCAGGCACGTTTACGCTCCAGAAGCCAATTGGTGCTCCTTCACTTCCAAGACCTGCCGTGCACCGAAACTATAATTTTCCACCACACATGGGGTATCAGTGTAGTCAAGAGCAATTGCTCAATAAAATAAAACAATTTGGGCTAAAGCAACTTTTTGTGACAAAAATGTATTTTTTTATTTATAATGCTCAACTTTATAAACTTCTTTGAAGCACTTGCGGATTCAAGGTGCTCACCACACCTCTAAATAAACTTCTTGAGGTGTAGTTTTCAAAATTATGGGGTTATGGGTTCCACTGTTTAGGCACATCAGGGGCTCTACAAATGGAACATGGCGTCCACAATCTATTTCAGACAATTATGCGCTTCAAAAGTCATATGGCGCTCCTTCCTTTTCGAACTCTGCCATGAGCCCAAATGATAGTTTTCCACCACTTATGGGGTATTTGTGTATTGAGGAGAAATTGCACAGCAAGTTGTATGGTATATTTTCTCCTGTTACCCTTTTGAAAATCAAAAATTTGGGGCTAGAAAGAAGTCTTTTCTCTTTCCAAGGTTCACTGTTGTAACAGTCTGTGAAACACCATTTTTTCATGTTACCCTTGCGAAAATGCAAACATTTTTGTGGGAAAAAGTAAGATTTTCATTCTTTCTTCAATATTACCTATTTCCTGTGAAGCACCTAATTCATTAATAAACTTCTTTAATGTGGTTTTGAGCAGTCTAAAATATGCAGTTTTTAGAGTAGTGTCACTTCTGGGTATTTTCTGCCACATAGGCCACTCAAAGTCGCTACATACTGTATATGATACCTTGCAAATTTTGTTGGAAATTGCTGATGAACTTTGAACGCTTCTAACTTCCTAACAAAAAAATTATGCTTCAAAAATTAAGCTGTTGTAAAGTACATATGTATTGAAATGTTATTAATGATTTTGTATGATATAAATATTTGATTTAAGGGCATACAAAAATCAAAAATTGTGAAATTTTCTAACTTTTTGTCAAATTTTCCATATTTTCATAAATAAATACAAATCATATCAACCAAAATGTACCACTGACATGAAGTACATCTTACCACGAGAACGCAATCTGAGAATTACTGGCATCCATTGAAGCGTTCCAGGGTTATTAACTCATAAAATGACATCCTATATGAATTCAATTAAAGGCATTAGCCAGTTATTGTTTTTTTTTTGTTGTAGTTTATACTATGTTTGTAGTATATTTGTAGTTTAGAAAAAGTCAAAGGATTCTTTTACAGATAATAAATTACTCCAGCCTTCTGTATAACGTCTTTTGGGATAGCAGATGTTTCAGAGCTGGTCTCTTGGATAGGCCTGTAGGTAGTGCAGAACAAGTTCATACAATATTTGTTAATATAGACAACAGCAAAAAGCAGATAAATGTCCTATGACACAGGACAGTGTGCTTTGCTTGAGATATTTCTCGATATGCAAATAATATACTAATTCATCTGCACTTATTATCCAGTGGGTTGGTGTAATTCAAGTCCTAATCCACAATAGCCATACTATCCTGGTGTTACTAGAGCAGAGCGTAGTCTCAAATTACCATTTATTTTAGGGAAATGTTCTGTAACAATAGAACAGGATTACAGGAATAACCAGCTGATTTCTAATAGTGGTTGGGATTATGTGTGGTCAGAGGCCATAAATATCTACTTACATTTTACTACGATCTGTAGCGTCTGACAGATCTAATTATGTCACCGTTGCCTATTTATACTGGTAACATACAGAATCGTTTCTTTAATCTGGCACCTATTTATCATTCGATATTGGTGTGATAAGGTAAAGAATGTGCTGCTAACATCTAATTCTTACATATCCTAAAGATAAGGTAGTATGCACCTAGTTGTGTAACATTTTGTTATGGAGTACCAGGACCAATTAACTTTACTGTAAAGATTTGTTTACACTATGCGATGCATGGTGTTAGAGAACCTGCATATAAAAAAAATATATTAACCTGCAGGTATGGTGTTAATCTGCAGGTTAATAGCATTCTGAACTTGCCCAAAACCCACACTTAGAGATCCACTGTCTGGAGGAAATTAACTTTATTATTCCCAACAGCCTTGGGCTTTCAGTCATAGAGGCACAGCCGGAGCAGTTTCAGTCACAGTACATGGTGGGCGCAGCTGTAACTGCGCCTTGGCACTTGACTGACAACCAGCTCAGCATTACACCCAGCTGACAGTCAGTATGGGGGGTGCAGTCACAGCCACCACTCACTATACACTGAGCGGTGACTGAACCTGTGCTAGTTCCAGCCTTGTGACTGGAAGCCGAGCGCTGTTGGAATGAATAAAGTCAATAAACTCCCGGAAGCAAGATTTCAGTGCAGGTGCTAGGCAAGCTCAGAGCACTATTAACCTATAGAACAATTATTGACCCTTGGATAGCACCAACGTAGTCCACAAATATATTCCAACATTGGTAATCAGAAACTTTATAGTACAAAATACATTAAGCACACAGACAAATGAGATTAAAAAAGAGAAAACTCAAGGCAGTGTGGTCACAGAAAAATCACTTTGTGGCATGCTGTACAGAAATCAATAGCTAATAAGTGCTTTGGCAATTTTCACAGATCGAGGCTCTGGGTACTGGGCTGTGTGGTCTGAATAGTGGCACTTACATCATGGCATTGCTTTTTGGGTATAAGCCGATAGTTATATGTGAGAGTTTTAGCTGACGGAGATTGGAGATTTAGCCTTAGGGTGCGTTCCCATCTGCATTTAAACTCAGTGAGTACAAGCTGATAAAACATTGGGTTGCACTGGCAACAATGTTAAACTATAGTACAATGCCCGTCTGTGAGTTTTTCCTCAGCGAGAAACATGGTGAGGAAAAATTTGCAGCATGCTGCGTATGGCAGCGTATCTCGCCGAGATTCTTCCGGTGCAAGTGAATGGGTGCGTGAAACGTCACCCAGCACACAGGGCACACGAACGGCATTTTTAATATGGTCTTTTCCGTGCTATTAAAAGTTAAAATAGATAGATGATAGGATAGATAGATTGATCATACCAGTCTACTGCTGCCTGGTTCCACGGCCGCTCATTTAGCTTCATGCATAGCCACTGCACTGTAAGGCAACGGCCAATTGCAGATGCTCAGTCTCAGTGGCATCGTCTCTGATTGGCTAGGGCACTCAGATTGCACCCCCACAATCTGTATCGGTGTCTGTGCTTTGTGGCCATATACATTAGTGTATGGTAGCCAACCTGCCATCATATGTGCATAAAAGAAATAAATAATAGGTTAAAAAGAGATTGTAGGGGTCCCCATATTTTTCATTCTCAGCACAGATAAAGCAAATAGTTGCGGGCTGCAGCCCCAAGCTATACACTTTATATTGGCTGAATATCAAATATGGGGACCCAATGCTGTTTTTTTAAATTGAACAATTTAAAAAAACTGATAGCATGGGGTCCCTCCCAATTAGATACTCCACCAAGAGAAAGCGCCTTGATGGGAGTTGGTATTCTTACCCTGGCGAGGCAAATACTAGTGCATCTCATTGAATTAGAATATCATCAAAAATCTGTGTCATATTGCCATGTTTCAGAGCATTTCTGGAAGCCCTGAAACACGTTGACTTATAAATCAATATTATATTCACCCTCTGTCTCATGGAATATGGCAGTGCGGTTTTTTACCCTCCTCCCTATTTAATTTTTTGAAATAATGACCTTTGGGTTTTCATTGGCTGTAAGCCATAATCCTTAACATTAATAGAAAAAAAACACTTGAAATTAGATCCCTCTGTTTGTAATGACTCTATACAATATATACATTTCACTTTTGTATTGAATTACTGAAATAAATTAACTTTTTGATGATATTCTAATTCATTGAGATGCATTAGTAGTTATTGCCCCACTCACTCCCTGCCCCAGGGTAAGAATAGCAGCTCGCATCCACCTCAGAATTTGGCGCATTCATTAGAATCACCAAATCCTGGCAGTTTACCCTGCTCTTCCAGATTCCCTGGTGCGGTGGCATTGAGTTGATAGAAGGGGTTAATGACAGCTGAGTATTGGCAGCTTGTCATTAAGCCCTAGATCGGTAATGTCAGGCATCTACGATACCTGCCAAATAGTAACCTGGTAAGTGAATAAACACACACAGAAAAATTATTTATTAGAAATAAAACACTGACAAACCTTATTTTCCCATTTATTAACCCCAAATATACTCTGCAATGATAATCCGCAATGGTGTCCCTCGTCGCATCTCAGCTCAGCTGCATCGGAAGTCACACTAAAGGAGGAAGTATCCTATCAGCGGGGCCTCCAAGCACACAATGACAGCACTAAGTGATGTGGCTGTGTCAGAGGTGCAGTCAGTGAGGTCACCAGAGGACACAGCTGAGGTACCATGGTAACTGTGTCAGCTGATATTAGCTAGTGGTTACAATGGTACCTCAGCCATGAAGGTAAAGTATGGGGACCCTATACACATTTTTTTTCCTTTATTTATTTTATGCACATATGACGACAGGTTGGTTGCCATACACTAATGTACACTGGTACAGATTGTGGGGCACAGTCTGAGTGCAACAGCCAATCACAGAAAGTATCTATAATTGTGAGACAAAAATGCGCATAGGGTGTTATCTCTAGGCAGAGTGGGCAATCGCTTGATAAAATTTGCTCACCTGGTATGGTTGTGTGGACCCACAACCAGTATTAGCGCTCGTACAGCTGCTGCTGGATCCACACCTCCAAGTGCAACATGGTAAACAACTGGAAACAGGACAAAGGGTTGGTGATCCGCGCTGCTGAAAGGAAAACCAGAACTCAAGACGTCTGGTGCAATGGTGTGACTTTATTCTGATCCGTTTCAGAGCAGCCTCTGCTCCTTCCTCAGGGATAATCCCTGAGGAAGGAGCAGAGGCTGTGCCGAAATGCGTCGGAATAAAGCACACCTTTGGACCAGACTTCTTGGGTCCTGGTTTTCTTTCAGCAGCGCAATCACCAGCACTTCATCCTGTTTCCAATCACAGAGAGTAAGTGTCTGTCATTGGGCATTGAAGTTCAGTGCAGTAAATATGACATACACATGAAATACGGATGCTAGATGAGGAAAAGATGAACACTAGAATATCATACAGATGAAAAAATGCATGACACTTGCATGACCCTTTGCTACTTTTCTCGCAGAGAATCTCACAAATGCGAGAAACGCCAATGTGAGTGCCCCCTTACCTTCAGGGGAACTATTCCCCCTAATAGACCTCTTTACAAGCTCTAGCACTTTCTTGGGGTTATCCCTTTAGCTTTGCACGGTATGCACTTTTCATGGAAATTGCTGTTTGACTCAGTATCAAACTGATATTTTCTCCTGTATCATTTTAACTTTAGTAACATGTTGATGTAACTTTTAGATATTTTCCTTGCATCATAGAGGTTGAATTTGCATAATTATTTATTGCTTTATTTCTGTGGATATGGCAATTTCTGTGAATGCTGTCAAAGCACCTTTTAGCCATTCATCTCTGTGTCCAAAAGGTTGAATTTGAATCTATAATCCTTGCTTTACATCTGTGAACATTGCCAAAGAGCTTATTAGCCATTGATTTCTCTACAACATCCACAATGTTATTTATTTGTGACTTACACTACCTTGTGTTTTCCCTATTTATAACATATTTTTTAATTACATTTGACTATGTGCTTAGTGTACTTTGTACAATAAAGTTTCTGTTTTTGCAATGTTAAGAT